>CM033620.1:24903020-25469352 GCA_019453435.1 Rhinogobius similis
TGTGAATGGAAAGTAAGACAGTAGAAATAAAGAACAAACAAATAATCTTTGTTGTTTGTCAGCCTGTGTCAATTATAGAATGACTATGTTTAGAAGAATGCTTTCGATGCCTCTTTGGTCAATGAGGCAGTTCACTACAACTGGGTCCCCAATATCCAGTGCTTGAAGCACAGAGGGATGGTCAGGCTGATTCATGCTTCAGAGACAGGGCAGGTATTCGAGTTACAATCTGTCATAGTCCAAAATGTACCATTTACTCTCTTTTTACACATCCCTGGTTTAAGTACATTAATTAGTTAATTCAAGAAGAATACATTCTTTACAAGCTCAAAAATACCAAATCAAAATCCTTGATTTTGACACCATTCTGTTCAACAGTTCATTCTACATTTATGATACTTCCTCATCCTCGATTGCTCTTCTTTGGCCTGATACAGACGTGTTGGTACTGATCACGCTGCTGGACTAGAGTGGACATGTGGTGCTTTAGGTTTACAAGCTCTGTCTCAGTCTGTTGGATCTGCTCTTTGCCTGGCTCTCAGCTCCTGTGGTCTGACTAAAGCTACAAACTAACAACAATGTAAGAAGAATTGGAAATGGGCATGATTATATGAAATGGCAGGTAAAAAGAGGATCATACCTCAATTTCAGATTATATGTTCTTGTTGAGAGTTGAACTTTGTCCTTTTCTCCTATATCTCTGGTCTGAAAATTAAAACACACAAACATGCAGTAAAAATACGTAAATACGTAAGTGCATATGACAGGTTAGAGGCATTACCAGCCTAACCATATTGCATGTGTACATGATTTAGCTTAACAATAAATTATATTTATTAATGGCCCTTTAACCACACTTGATGGTAGTTGAAAAAGCTGAAGCTACTGCGCAGTAAAAAACAACAACACAATATGTAAAACTCGAAGTCTACTAAGAACAGGGAAAAGAGGGTTGGGGGTAAAAAATAGATAAACTGAACAGAAAAAATTATTGCTTTTTTGTCAAAGGTGTTCTTTTCAAAATGCCATATTTGACTGTTTCAAAAATGTAGCAAATTGTTATTTACACATAGCTAGGCCTAGTAATAAGATATAATATAACCTATTATTACACAACTTACGGAGCGTTTACACCTGCCCAGTCCTCGGCCCTGGTCTACTTCACTCAGAACAGTTTGCTCCTGCTAGGCCAAGTTAGAATCTGGGCCAAGCAGGTACTAAAAAAACTATCTGGTCCGAGTGAAACAGGGCTGGTGGGACGCTGAGTAGAGTAGAGCCGAGTGGGGCTGGTGGGACCACCCCATTACTGTCTCGAGAAAGTAACATGATTAAATAATTTGTAATTTGATTACTTTATTTCTAATATTAGAAAGGAATAAAATGTTTTCTGTTTGAATAGAAGTAAACAACAAACTGTTAAAAAGATGTTTAAATGAGCTCAAATGGCACAACACAAACAGAACTAAGTATAACAGTATTTGTTTTGTTTGTAACATATAATAATCAGACTTTATTGTGGCAATCCATGAGAATAGTGCCAAATCATGCATGGGAATGTCTCAGATCTAAGTAAGTTTTGTACAAAAAAAAAAAAAAAAACTAACCAGAAGATGGAAGATTACACTGCAAGTTTCTGTTCTTTTTATTTTTAAGTACCCCTTTTTGCTAAATATTTAGCATGTCTCCAAAACAACAGTATGGGTGTACAAGAAGTAATCAGATTATTTTGACCATACATTTAAAACAGCTTTTTTATTTATTATTAATTGACCCAATGAAGCAAGTATGAATTGGAGAAAAAAGTTAAAAATGTTTTCTTTGTGTGTCCTCCAAAGCCAGAAACCTGTTGAGTTTGAATTCAAAGTCAATGGGTTGTGCACTCCGAGGCTTGTAATCCCCCTGCATGGTTGAAATCAGGTAGGGAATAAGAGCACAATTCTCTTCAAACAAAGCCAACTTCTTCTTGTACTTCTGCTGAACGTAGTCTGTGCTCCTAGGGTTGAATGCTACAACACACAAAGTGAAGGTTTTAAGGGTCAAGGTTCTTGTTCAATGGCTTTATTTTTCTTACCTTTCAGATAGTAGGCCACATATAGGAGGGCAGACTTTTGTACACTAAGAAATGGATACTTTGGTTTAAGACATCCTACAGCAGTCACAGCCTTGATGACCGATACAGCTACCCCCTGCAAGAGTTACAAAAAATGTTCATATAAAATTATCTACAGACAAGGTGGCCTTTTCTATGCTGGGGACAAATTACCTGTTCCAGATAGCCCAAAATTGGAAGGGAGCTGAGGGGAACTGGTTCACAGAGAGGAGGAATTTTACTGGGAAGCCTCTGCTCCCAGTACATTTCAGGAGTCCTTTAGTTAAAACAGGACGTTAACTCCAATTACTAACATCCCAAACTAAGGTAAAGATTACAGAAATACTCACCTTAAAAACTTTTCCTGTTTCTGCTTACTCTCGAATACATAGATCCGTTCACAATATTCAACAGCATATTCGATGTCTCCACGAACTAAAGCTTCATACCTAAAATATATATATAAGCTGTATATAACATGTTTATGTTTTAAATGAAAATGATGTGTTACCTTTGTTTTCCATCATGATAGGTGACAGGACAGAAACCCCTCAACTCCACTTGTTGTGGGAACTTGTTTTTCACTTGGATCCTATTAAGTTTTTTTGGCAGAAGGTGTGGAGGTGGGAGCGTGTGAGAACAGTCCAGAGCTGCAAATGTCTCTGGAGTTTCTAGGAACAACTTTGGAAACAAGCAATAGAATCAGTACTTTGTTATTCATTTTTTATTAGTATATATCTTTTGAATAGTAAACAGGGGACACTAACTTCCAAATGTTTTTCTCCACACATTATGTAGTAATGTCGCCTGTATTCAGCAGCATGGCAAGTCAAGTCTGGAGTTTCAGAGCAGTCCACTAGGTGGCTCTCTAGGACCAGACAGACCGGACAGTAATAGCCAAACCTCCCAATCTGATACTGCAGCTCTTCTGGGGTGATGCACATACTTCTTATGCTGGCTGCCTCTCCTGGGGAATAAAATATTTGCGTGTTACACAAAGAAAAAACAATATAACCTCAGATGTAAGTCTTACTAAACCATACCATTGTGTATCCTCTGCAGGTAGTTGTGAATATTTTTCACACTTTTGCTAACTTCATTTAAAATGTTTTTCCAGATCCACCATTTGCTTTTCAACCCATTCAGTTGTATCCAGTTTTTGTGCTGCTGCTGGAAGTATTTTCTTACAAACTCGGCTTCTTGTTTGAAACAGGAGTTACGGATGCGGAGGATTTCAGCACTGTTGTGCATCACATATGGTCTGTCATAGAGTTAATACAATTTTTTAGTGGTTTTATGTAATATATACACACACACACACACACACACACACACACACACACACACACACACACACACACACACACACACACACACACACACACACACACACACACACACACACACACACACACGCACGCACGCACACACACACACACACACACACACACACACACACACACACATATATAAATAAAATATAAATATAAAATTAAAGCCGCGAAGCGGCGATGGTGGCCCTCGCCCCGCACGCGACCGCCTTCCCACGCGGCCTCGGACGGTCCAAAACCGCCCCGGTGCACCGTCCTCCTCCTCTGAGCATCACTCGGGCCCCCGTGACCCCCCCTCCCCTCACTCACACCGGGTGGCGTCCCTATAGAAGTGCATTGGTGGGCGCTGCTCTCCAGAAGTGGCGAAACCGTCCAAAACACGGCTTCGATGTAATTGACTTTTTCGATCGGAATGCTCTAAATAATGCGTCTGCCGAGTTTCACTGACTTTGCTCGAAATAATTTTGGCCTCTCCATAGACTTATGACATGTCTCATAGGAAATGTATGGGGAATATGCATGGGCCCCCAGGCCAAACGATCCAAAATAGGACATCAATATAATTGACTTATTTGCAGCTTTTGACGCTTAAAATCAGATTCCAAGATTTCGTGGAAATCCGATAATTTTGGTACTTTTACATGACCAGCAGGGGGCGCTATAGTGAAAAGTGCTCATGTGCTCCTGAGTCTGTTCTGTTTAATATTTGATTCGGCATCTGTGGTTACAGTTTGTGCTTTGTACGGAAATGCCTGTGGCTTGGAGAATAATTTTAAGAAACAGGAAATGAAGGCGATTTGCGATGGCGAACCATGGCTATACCGTAAACACTATCATCAAAAATTGTTTTTTAATCGAATTTCAATGCGTCCCGATCAGGAGCGTGTGTGTTAGACTGATCTAGGCCCAAAAACCTAGGACCCTTTTGCAATGGAAAAAAAAAACTTAAAGTGGCGTCTAAAATTAAATTCAATATGGCCGCCATGCCGTTTGTCTGATCACTGCGCACCAATTATGTTTTAGGGTCGTCTTTATGTGTACTATCACTGTGGCAAATTTCATAGGCCTCCTCCAAAATAAATTCATCTCCCTTTCCATAGGCCTGACCCAACAGGTGGCGCTGTAGAGGCTGTATTTGAGTTACATGTAAAATGGTGTTATGGGGCATTTATTTTCCTTGAAAGGAGTCACTGTATTAAGTTTGGTGGCTGTTACTCACTGCTTAGTGGCTTTTTGCTCCATCTTTGAGTGATGAGAGTCAGGCTCCCATAGAGAATGAATAGGACCTCAGGAGGGCCCTAGAGGCAAAAGTGTGAAGAATAGGGCATGGGTCCCATTGACTTTTTTGCTTCTTATAAAGCACATAATCATCTCCCAAGATTTGGTGTCAATCGGACAATCTGGACACTTTTAACTGAACTGTAGGGGGCGCTATAGTGATTCGTGGTCCTGTGCTCCCTAGTCTATTTTGTGTAATATTTAATTCTCCATCATTGGTGGCAATTTGGGCTCTGTAGGCACAGTCCATGTGTCTTTGAGGAGCGGGCAAAGAAACAGGAAATTAAGGCGATTTGAGACAGGATGTCACGACTAAACGTGTGAGATAGGCCAAAAATGTTGGATCAGTATCAAAGTTCAATGCGTCCCGATCAGGAACGTGTATGTTAGACTGATGTGGGTCCAAAAACCAAGGACCCTTTTGCAATGGAAAAAAAAAAACTTAAAGTGGCGTCTAAAATTAAATTCAATATGGCCGCCTTGTCGTTTGTCTGATGAGTTTGCACCAATTATGTTTTAGGGTCATATTTATGTGTACTATCACTGTGGCAAATTTCATAGGCCTCCTCCAAAATAAATGTGTCTCCCTTTCCATAGGCCTGACCCAACAGGTGGCGCTGTAGAGGCTGTATTTGACTTGCATGCAAAATGGTGTTATGGGGCATTTATTTTCCTTAACAGGAGTCACTGTATTAAGTTTGGTGGCTGTTACTCACTGTTTAATGGCTTTTTGCTGCATCTTTGTGTAAAGAGAGCATATTCTCCCATAGAGAATGTTTAGGAGCTCTGGAGGGCCCTGGAGGGCCCTAGAGGCAAAAGTGTGAAGAATAGGCCATGGGTCTCATTGGCTTTTCTGATCAGGAGGCCGTCTAGGATTTGTGTGCAAATTTTCAAAAATAAAAGTCAAAGTAATTGTTTTTCTCCCCATTGTAATATAGTGCGCTCCTACAGGTGGCGCCGTAGGGTTGATTGTTATTGTGCGCACATAAATGGATTCAGCTGCTTGACGTTTACGTGTGTTTCAAATTTCATGTCGATCGGAGAATGCGTGTGCGTGCAGGAACTATTTAAATGATTTCGTGAGTACTCTTTGCGCCCCTGGTGGCCAACGGTGATAAATGCACCATATCACTAATTAAGTTTTTTTCATGGCGCCCTACACTGGACATATTCCCCAAGTTTGGTCCAAATCGGACAATGTTGACTTTTCACTTAATAGGTAGGGGGCGCTAGCGAGTACTTTTTATTTATTTTTATTAATGCATTACATTCAGATCATAATTACGCACTCGTGACTGAAATTACAGCTCTGTCAGTCCAAGCGTGTAGCCGTGACATGCGATCGGAAAAACAGGAAACGAAGGCGTTCGTCGATGGCGAGCCACGGCGAAACCATTCGAGATATCCGAATAAAAGTGGCAGATTATTAAATTTCAATGCGTGCCGATCGCAGAAATGTGTGCAAGACCCACGTCGGGCAAAAGCCCTAGTCCAAGTTCTCCGTCAAAAAAAAAAAGTCAAACTGGCGTGGCGACTTCGGTCCAATATGGCCGCCGTGCGCTTGGTCCGAGGGCCGCGCTCCAATGTCATGTTTTGCTCGGGTCACTGTTCTCTATCACTGTTCCGAGTTTCGTGCGCGTCGGGCAAAATTTGCTCGTCCCATTTCCCATAGGGTCCGATTCGGGCCGGTGCTGTTCGTTCGGGCCGGGTCGGACGCTCTCGAGACGCGCGAAATACGATTTTTTTTTCCGGGCCGATCGCGACTATACCCCCATTGAAGACTTTTCGTGCATGTTTACTGGGTCAAAAAGGGCCGCGAAGAGTAAGAAAACTATACCCCCATTGAAGACTTTTCGTGCATGTTTACTGGGTCAAAAAGGGCCGCGAAGAGTAAGAAAACGCGAAAAATAATAATAATATGTAAGAAACCGACGAAACACAATGTCCCTCGCCAGTTTACTGGCTCGGGCCAAATATATATATAAATGTTTTCTTACTGGTTGGGCTTCATCTTGTCTGTTAGGCCTCTTTTCAAAACTTCCAATGTATCTAACTTAAGCTCTGCAACAACCATAGGAATGATGCTCCGAGATGCCATTAGCTGTGCTTGCTTAATGGTCATTGGGAATCCATCCAAGACATACCTACAAACAAGTATTTCAATAAAAGCTACTGTATGAGCATAGAGTAGCATTTGTAAGGATCAGAATATATTACCCTTGAACATTGTGGAGGGAGCACATGAGCACATTTTCTAAAGCTTGAATAGCCAGTTCATCAGGTACAACATGACCCTGGTTGAGATGATTTTTTATTTGCACACCGAGGTCTGTGTGCTCATGTGTTTCCAGCATCATACGAAGAGCACAACCAATTGAAAGTCTAGTCAAACCATACTTTTGGGCGAACATCTCTGCAACTGATAAAATAAATCAATAAATAACTAAACTAACTAAAGAATGTGATGTGAAAAAATAGTTAGAAACATACCTGTCGTTTTACCAGATTTGGGAGGTCCAATGATAGCTATTCGAATAGGAAGAGATGGAGTGGGCTTGGGCTGGCGTATGTATTTTAAGGGGTTCAGCATAAATATGCTGCGATTCTCTTTAGATTCAAAGAAGTAGATAAAATGGTTGAAGATCAAGGGATATGAATTATCAAAAGGCCACAGCGGAGGATGTATTACATCTCTTTCATTATATAGCTGCAAAAAAAAACATTTTGTGTAAATGCATGTTTTTTGCATTTTTCGTATTATATTATATACATTATATATTATATACATTTTTTATGCAAAACTCACCTGAATTGGATCCCAAAACCCAAATGCACTGTAATATTTGTAAGAGGAGGACAGTAGTTTGTGGGCTTGGGGACATGAAATTGGTTGACATTTTTGAAAGAGGGACTCTCTATTGGTTAAAAGTGGCTGTACATAGTTAAGTAGCTGATGCCGCACTTTTTTGATTTTGCCGTCTGCATTGATAGTCAATGTTGGTATGTTTTGGTCACCCAGCAGTTCCTGTAGTAAAATTATGATATAATTAGAATAAGAATAAAGTTATTAAAGTTTAGCACATGTTAATATTGGTTATAGTACCTTCAAAACACTAATGCTGTTTTCATCTTTTGCAAATCGTCTGGCAATGTCCATCTGTAGACGCTCCGTGACCACTTCCTCACTCTCTTCACTGTCAAAGTCGTCACTGTGCTCCTCTGGAGGGAACTCCTCTTTCAGCAAAACCTCAATGTCCTCCTCAGGGCTCTTCTCATCTTCCTCATCTTCCTCGTCTCCATCATCATCCTCATTTTGACGTTTCACCTGCAAACCAATGTGATTTAGGACAAGTTTTCATAGAATGGGTTACATCAATATGACTTAAACCTTTGTATTAGCCAGCATTTCTGCCATTAGTTCAGCCCTTCTCGCCACAATGCTTTCCTCCTGCATGGACAAAATATAATGTATAGTTCCATTAAATTACAAATATTTTTACCAAATAATTCTGAAAAACGCACCCGATTTTTCTGACGCAGTTCCCGCAGTAGATTCACTTGAGCTTGCCGATGGCTGCAGCGTTCTCTCCAGTTCTCGAGGTATGTTGGCAACAAACGCATTTGTATCTCATTGACATCCACACCCAATATGACCACGGCATCAGGGAAGAGATGCTGCTGTGCCAGGTAGACCACCTCATCATTATTAGAGGGAAAGCCCTCCAAAATAAACCCTGTAGACCTTTGTGACAAAAAAGAAAAAAAAAGAATTGTACATTAACAACATTCAACTTTTGTATTTTTCTTGTTATTGTCTATATTGTGCATCTTATTATGGACCAGAGTCTGAAATAAATAAATAAATGATGATGATGATGATGATGATGATGATGATGATGATATATGATCATCATTCTGCTTAATAAGGTATATCACAAATGTGAGTACATTTAGATTTTTCTCCTGGCACTTCTATTTAAAAAAAAAAGCCTGAGTTGAGTTGAACAACAACTTTCAATTGCAATGTTCAACATCGACACAAATCTTTATGCAACCTTAGTAGATAAACATTTTTAAAAAAGCATTTTTATTCCAAATCAAAACTTACATGTATGGCTCTTGTTTCCAATAAGGCAGGAGGACCATATCTAGTATATGTGAACTAAGTGGTTCTCCGTCAGACAGGTAAGCTACAATTTCCTTTTCATCATCTGTCAATTCCACTTCCTCCTGCTTATGTCAATGAGAAACAGAATAATTAACTTGTCTTTGTTGTAAAATACTATATAATAGTAGGAAGGAGTATGAGCAATTTGCCATTGCCTCTTGTATGTTGTCAGCGACAGTGTCCACGTCACTATCCACATCTCCCCTTGCTTCTTTGATCAGTGCATCCAAGTCTTCAGCTGGTTCTTCAGAAGCCTCTTCTTCATCAGAATAGGTCACCGCCTTTTTGGTCTTTTCCATGATTAGCATTTGCAGCTTCTCTCTGAGTTCAATGTAAAACAGGCCAAGCTTCTGAGCCAACCACTTCCCATTAGTTGTCTTTCCTGATCCTCGAGGGCCAAGTATAAGGACCCTTAGAGCGGGAGGCTTAACAAAAAAATCCATTTATACTGTATCTATATGTCAAAATATCATCATCTATAATTGACATGGTTTTCTGTTAATCATTACCTTTAATAGATCAGTCTGTGCCACATAATTTTCAGGATTTTGAATGAAAAGGTCTCTAGCCTCAGGGCTGGAAAAGTAGTAGATTCTCTCTCTGTACTTTGCTGCATTTTCATCGTAACATGGGAACAGGACATTGCTGTTTTTTAAAGCCACAGGACAGAAGTGATAAGTGTCACCAAATAATCTTGAGACTGAAGTCTTCTCCTGAAATGTATGATAGAAAATGCATGATATATCAGTATATATCACATACATTATTTGGTTATTATTATTGTTATTTTATGATTATTATATATTTTATATACTTTTCCTTCTAACTTTTTCTCAACTTTGCTGCTTGTATTTTTGGTATCTTGGTTGGTTTCTAATTGTGTTGTTAAAGTACGCATGGCGCGAGACTTCCAACCTTTCACAACTGTTCCCTGCCCTGAGGTGGAACCAAATGATCAGGGGAACACTCACACCTTGCTCCTTTCTCAGCTCCACCTGGACAACCACCAGACCCAATAGGGAGGTGATCTGTCAACATGTGAGGTGTGAGTGCATGAGTACTAACAACCATTAAGATAGCTTGTAAAAAGGTGATTGTAGGTGTATGTAAAAAAAAAAAAAAAGGTAAAAAGTCAAATTGACTAATTCAATTAGGTATTAGGGAAGGAAAGGAAAGCAATAAAATAACAATAAGTTTTATTAAAGTTATATATTACTGTGAAGTAAAAAATTTACAAAATTATGTTAATGTTGTCATTATTGGGTTAGAGATGGGGCTTCGGTGGAATGTGGGCATGTGGCAATGTTTTAATGCACTGTAAAGCACTTTGTGTTACGTTTTTATGTATGAAAAGCACTTTATAAATAAAATTTGATTTGATTTGATAATGATGGGGATAATGGGACTCTGCACCCCTAATGACTGTAGAAGTTCTGTGAGTGTGGTCCAGAATGTGTAGACGGATGTGTAAGACCAGGTGGTGTGTAAGCACTCTGCAGTGAAACCAAGAGTGCAGTCTGCACAGAAGTCGTTTTTGGTTAAAAAGTCTACTTTGTGTGTAGCGGTACCTGTGGACTGTTTTATATCGTATAAGATGTAAATTGGTGTTGGTGGTCATGGTAAAAATGTTGTTACATATCTGAGTCCAGAATTCGGGGTTGGGAGTGATGTTTAGATTGATCTCCCATTTTGTAAATGGGAGTCTTATGGTTGATTTGGCAGTTGCGGTTGTTCAATATATTTCGGAATTTTTAGGGTTATTGATTCTTTTTATACTTTCAAATAATTGGGGTGGTTGTGATATTATGTAGTTTTATTTTATTTGCTGTAATGGAGAAATTCTTCTTTCCCAACTCCATACATTTGGATTGATTTGTTAAATGAAATTAGTTTATTTTTTCAAGCAAATGATGTATCCAAGTACTAACCAGGCCTCGACTTGCTTAGTTTCCGAGATGTGACGGGATCAAGCATGGCAAGCAGGTATGGCCACAATTTCATCAATAATACACTTAATTTGTAATTATTCTCCATCTAGAAGCCTTTATTTAATTAAAAATATATTTTTAAAAACTCAATGTACAATAGAAATAATAATTTGACTAGTCAACTAATAAAATAATCGTTGCAGCCCTAAATAAAGGTGCAAAAAACACAAACATTTCGATTCTACAACCCATTACGCTTCAGATAAAAACAACTTACTTCACCCTCCTCCTCTGCCTCTTGCTCATCGTCACCTTCCTCTTCTCTCTGCAACTCGACCATGTCCTCTGTCTCTTCATCCAGGTCTGCTCCTGTCAGCTCTCTGGCCACATATTTGAATGGCTCTGATAGAAGACAAGTCATTGAAAAAAGGCATTGTTGTGCTGTTTTCCCATAAACACTTTACATTTGTTTAAATATATCAGATTTAACTAACTTTCCATCTCAGAGACCACCTCCTCAAGTAGTTCTCCTGGCTTCTTTTCTCCTAACTCCAGAAGCATGTAGTTGACATTTGAAATAACCTGCATCATGTCCCAGTCATGCATAAACTGTTGTAGATGCTTTTTGTGCACATTCATCTCAGGGCCATCTGGATAACCAAGCTCCCAGTGATTGGGAAGCTCGGCTGGAGAAACACACATAAATCTAACAAAACTGTACAATAAAAATAATAATTACATTTTGTTACGTTTACCTTCTTTTGTTTCAGATTTGTTGGTTTTGCTTGGAAGGGAACTGTCTGGAAAGCATAGTCATCATTGTCCATAGTACAATACTAATAACAGTCAGAAATATCCAATTAACCAATTACAATATCACACCTTTTTCTTCAGTTGTTTCTGAGAGCGCATCTTGACCTGCTTCAAATTGCTCCAGGGTTTCTGCATAAGAGATTCCTTCTTTTATAAAACATCAGTAGGCGCTTAAACATTTGCATGACAAAGCACACATAAATGATCACACCTTTGTGCTGGTCATTTACTTCTTGGGGTTCAGAGCTTTCTATGTCCGGGTTGTCTGGATTTTCTATACCAAAGATGCAAAATCCAATAAAAAAAAAGAAGGAAAAAAAAAAGGCAAATAATCAATAAAACATGATGATGATTAATTGAATAGCATACCCTTAGTTTCTTCATCAACAGTCTCAAGATTTGCCAATACTTCTGCAGCTTTGGATTTTTCCTCTTCCTCTATTTTGCATCTTTTAAAATGGAGAACATCAACAATAAAGGAAAATGAGCAATATATATTTTTGAAATACTCACAAAGCCGTCTCCTTCTCCAGCCGTTCTGTCTGTAGTCTGGTCTTCACTGCTTCATCCACACTGTCCTTGTTCTTCTCATATAGTCTTTTCAGTACTACTCAACAACAACAACAACAACAAAAAACTTTGAATAAGAGATGCAAAAGCTTATTATGAACATCTTATGATACAGAGTTACATACACAGGTTTGCTGCACTATCTTCAAGACAAAAAATGACGTCGGGCAAGATACCAGCTTGATGTAGGGCCTCCATTTCTGAAACATTTCTGGGAAAATTGTCCAATACCCATCCACTCGGAACATCTGCACCAGTGTCAATCTGTTCAATCTGAAAACTTTATTAGCCATATTTTCAAGTGTATTTCAGTTTATTTGTAAGTGCTATTATGTTGTACACACCTCCCTAATACGTTTCTCCAGTACCAGTATGTACTTGTCAAGTTGTGATAAAGTGACCTTCTTGGCTTTTTCAAGGGCAGCATGCACCAAGGCCTGTACTTCTGGGTGATCGTCTGTCACTATAAACAACACCTCAGCATAATCTTTACACATGATATACCATTCATGTAGACAATACAAATTGGTATCTTTTAATGACAGAGAAAGTTATATTGAGAACGTATATGCCTTTAATGCATCACAAAAGATTCCTTTTGATATAATTTCATTGTTGGTTGTTTTTGGCCATTGTCCTTCACTTGTCTATTTTGTGCCTGTGTGACATATGTATGTAGTAATACCTTGAATGTGTTGGGCTTCATCTGTAGGTCAGAAATGCATTACAATACAGTTAAATACAATTGTAATTATATGATTGTAATAATTGCTCTGGAAGTGTTTTATTTAAAAGCATATGTTACACTTGCCTGCAACGTCTCCACCATCTGTAGATGCCATAAAATATATTTTTTCAATAGCTGAAACTTGAGTTTCCTGTTTGATTCTCTCCAGCCTCTCTACTTCTGCTTGCTTGAGTGAAGTCTGTACCAGTGTGTCCGCATCTAACACCTGTGCATTATAATGCTGGGCCACAAGATTACACAGTGTGCTCTTCCCTGCTAGAGCGGGGCCAATGATGGAAACTCGGCATGGAGGTCTTGGCATTGGAGGGACTAAATATCTTCTGGGATTTACAATAAACTTCTCATAGGCTTCTGCATTGGACAGGATGTACATTTTGTCCTGAAAACTACACAATAACATTTTCAGTAAATTTTAAAGAGACCAATTTTCTCTTTACAATACCATATAATACACAACATACAAATATTGCAGCTGTAGTGTTAGCCATTAATTAGCTAAAAATGTAATAGCTAATAATTAGATTACCTTGGTTCAAATGTATACCGTAATAAAAAATCTAAATAATGCAGTAAACAATATTGTTGATTCAATGTGGATTCAATTTTGTGGCACTCTAATAAATATATATTAAATATGCATTAAACATGTATTACTTTTTAAATCAAACTATAAAGAATGCAAAATGACACTTACCCCACACAAAAATCAGGCCTGCCAGGAACAACCTTTCCCTCTTTGAGAGCTACAGGGCAGGCTCTCCCCCAGCGACTCACTCTCCATCTGAAACCTGGGGTCACAACTTTTGAGGATGACATCATTCTCATGAGGTCTTCCTGTGTGTGAAGTATTTAAGTCACAGGATACAGTTTTTCAAATACATTGTTAAGTTTATAAATTGGATCTAAAGTTCAAACCATATCAGTGTCCTCTGGAAGATTATCATCTTCATTGCCCAGAAGAACAGGAAGTGATGGACGATGAATGGCCATGCTTCCAAGATGAGATATTACACACTAGAAAATTGATAATTTTCAGGATGTGATTCAGTTAATAGTTTTCTTCTTTTCTTGTGATCAGATCTATTGCATCCTACTGGACAATGATTTGAGTTATAACGGTTTCCTTTGTGCAGACTTGTGACTGGTTCAGTTGGGCCTTTGTTTGTGTGGAATATGGATTGTGTGATAAGTTTATTACCAAGTGCAGATCATCAGGTTTGTCATTTCCATCCAGCTCCAGTAAGTTTAAAGGATTGTGCTGAGTGATGTAATCCTGAGAGTTTAAGAAATGTTTTTTTTTAAATAAAAATAAAAAAGCACAGATATAAATTAATAATTAATAATTTGTTGCACCTCCAAAGGTTTGAGCATAATTTCTTTGTAAATGTTAATTCTCTGGTCCACGTTGTCTTTTAGGTATTCTGGCCTCCAGACCATCTGATCGATCATCTCTTTTTTAATCTCTTCTTCCACCATCTACATAACATTCAGTCATGAGTCAGTCTCTTTTGGTTTAAGGTGTTCTAATGTGCATTAATAATTTTTTTACAACTAAGTTAAGGATTTTTTAAAAAGCCATACATCCTCCTCTTCCTCCTCTTCCTCTTCATCTGTGCTTTCTTTTTCCTTCTTTTCGGTAGAGACAATGTCATGAATCCACTCGTCCCTTCGGTAAAACTGACCTGTCTCTGGGTACTGCCTCAGACTTGAAAGCCTCTCTGCCAAATCAATGTCAGAACACTATTGAAAACAAAACAGAAATATTAGAAATTGTATATCTGAGACAGTACACAAACATAAGCATATGAAGACTTTTCATAATTTCTAAATTACAATAGAAGTTAACTTTTACCTTAATATTTATGATAAAATCAGGTGGTAATTTAAGAGTTTTTATTAACTCAATCTGTTCTTTAATCTTCAGACAGTGCTCATTCATAAAGGGCAAACCGCTCAGAACATAACCTGTAACGTAAAACAACAATCATTATAAAAAAAAACAACAACAAAAAAACAAAAACAAAACCCTCACAATACACGGTTGGTTTGATTTACCATAGTGCTTTACTTCAGGCGAGTTCAGTTTTTCAATAATTAGTTGGAGCACTATTTCTTCTGGTATACTTTTTCCATGATTTAGGATTTCCAGGAGCTATAATAAATGTATCAAAAGCCTCATCAACAGGCACATAAAAAAAGAGAACTTGGACGAAGAAAATAACCCATAACCTACCTCTAAACCAGGTTTTGTTCTGTGTGTGATGTGAGAATTGATTATATCAGTGTCTGAAATGTAAATACACTTTACAATAAAAATACATGTGGAAACAGAAATGCAAAACCTATAGCTAGTTAGATATAACTAACCATCTACCAGGATGCATTTCCAGGAATCTGCAATTTTTCTTGCCAAAGTTGATTTTCCAACGCCCTGACGAACAGATTTATAACAGCATAAATATTTGTCCTTAGGCTTAACTGTTAGTTAACTAACTGTTAATTGAAGTTCACTTACCGGTCTACCAACTATAAGAAAGCAAGGTGGTTTTGCAAGTAGATGTTCTCTTTCTGCTTCCTCTTCAATCAAAATATCTGCTAGGGTGTCTAAAATATAAATATATACTTTATCAATGCATTCTGATAACAGGGTGACAATGATACGGAAATCGATGTGTAAACAGTGTCCAACAACGTTAGGCATAACGTTAACTAATGTTATGTGTATAATAGCAATGTCATTGGTAGAAATAACCATGTGGCATCTCGTTCTCGTCATAGTTAGTTAAAGTTAAAGTTTAGTTAGACTTACCGCGTTCAGACATGCTTAATGATAGGATAAGTAAGAGTAACCTATGCTTCTTCAAATATCACGACTTGACCCATTTTACCGAGCTCAAGAAACATGGTAACCATGACAACATGGAAACTTTAGAAACAGACTTTATTTTGCTTGTTTTGTTGCTTTATTGTTTATATATTCCAAAAATACATTGTATTTATAGCAGCAAAATTTGACTAATATCGTAATATGGTCTATAACCGAAAAAACTCCACTAAAATGCAATTTCAGATGCTTTTTGACTGTACGAGCCACCGTACAAAACTCTGCTGTGACTGTCATCTGATCGCTACAACAACAAACGCGTGCTACATTGGGGTCTATGCTAGCCGGAAACTGCTTCTGTTACAATGAAATTCTAAAATGTAATTGATTGTATTGAAGTTGAGTCATGCTCAAATGAAGACGAGCATATCAGCACTGTTTGATACATAAAACGAGTAAGTTAATTAAGTCGAGCACTAGCATAACGGCTAAGTCATGTGATGTGGGAAATTTCTTTCTGTGTAACAGTTAATGTGACTTTTAAAAATCTCTGTTACAGCTCTTATGCTGCTTGTAGGTCGTGAGTCTATCGGCGTAAAAGAAGTAAAATGCCCCAGTCAGCGGCTATCATCAGTGGCATTCAGCGAATGGTCCTGTATGAAACCAGAGCAGTGAGTTTGCCATAATCATGTGATGTCATTATGTGGGGCATTGCTGCTGTTACCTGTATATACAGCTATGACTTATTTGTCTTTAGTAAAGGCTTGCCTTAATTTACTTCAGATTGGCCTATATATATTATAGTGTACTATTTTTCTTATTATTTAGTAGAAAGGCGCTAGATGGCACTATAATAAAGGTTGGTGTTTTACTAACTTATGAAAAATTCCCAAACGCTGACAGAATGTTGGGGCAATAAGGGTATAAAAACGACCAGAATGTGTTTTTCCTGTGACTTTCCTCTCCTTTTTGTAATTAGTCAAATTCATAACATGAAGTGCACTCTCAACATCACTCTCATAATGTACATGCAAAATACATGTCTGTTTATTATAGTTGTGATTAGACCAGGATTTCATTGAAAAGCACAAGGCTTCCTTGGGTAGATGGCAAACCTTAAAGGAACTTTGGAAAGTGGCATCTTTGATCACATACACTAATCCTCCAATCCCCTTCCGTATGGTATAATGTGCTTGAATTGCATGTAAAATAAGGCTGCAAGGTTGACCTCTTTCATAACTAAATCTACAATTTTACTGACCACAGTAAGCAAATTGCAAATACATGGAACAATATATAATTCATCATTCACTTCAGCCCTGCTGTAAAATGTGACATGTTCCTCACCATTAGATTTCTATTCCTTGGTTGGGTACCTATGTTATTGAGTTATTATTTCTCTATATCTGAGTAGTTCTATCTATGCTTCTCTGAGAATATTATAATGAGCAAGCAACTCAGAGGAAAGGAACAATCTTTGGGATTTGTGTAGAGCAGGACAACATGATTTAGAACAGGGCAAATACAGGGTGTTCCCATTTTATACTGTCCATTAAGTTTTCTGTCTGCTGGATAGGTTGAAATATAAAGGCTATTTGTACAAAACAATTTCTGCAATTTTAGGTGTTCTGAATGCATTATTAGTTTTATGTTTTCCTCCTCTTCAACGGATTCTACTTTTGAATCGGTGCTTAGAAACTGAGAATCATTTCAAATTCCACATATTATTTTATTGAATATTTCAGAGGTATTTTCTGGTGGGAAGCAATCAAGCGCAGACACGGCACCGTGTCTTGAAAATAGACAGGACTGAACCCAAGGACCTGGTCATAATTGATGATAAGGTGAGACTGGAGTTTCCATCAGAGCTGCTACAGTGCTAATGTATATGCTTATGTAATGTGCTAGAGCAATGAGTAAATTGTACAGTTAGTGCCTCCAACTGCCACACATTTACATGCTATTTTGCCATGGTACTCATTACCACGATTTAAGATTTAGGGGTGGAGTTGGAGTTGTAGGTGATCATGTTTATATTATATACACAATTGTGGTTTAAACATTAATCATATTTTTTCTATCTCTTATTTAGCATGTTTATAACCAGCAAGAGGTACGCGAGCTGCTGGGAAGGCTGGACCTGGGGAACCGCACAAAGATTTCTCAAAAGGGTTCTTCAGGCCTGTCCAGGGCCGTGTCTGCATGTGGTATCGTAGGTGAGCCTAATCTCTATTCTGCACTAGTTTTCCGTAAAATAATTTGTTTTCCATAATTGAGTGCTCACATCCTTTTGTATGATTATAAAGGAGTGTATTTTTTGTGTGAAATGTTTATAAATTGGATGCTGTTTGACTTTACATACCATGCTTTTACAATCTGTTTTGAGATATTTTGCTAGTTGTTTTCTTTTTAAATCTTTATTTACATAAAGTGGCCATGTTTGATTCATATTTTTGGGATAAAATAACCTTGGCTAATTTTAAATTTGGGACGGTCACATTGACACAGATTTATTATTGTGAGTTTTTAAATGAAGGAAACCAAATTATCAAATTTTCCAGGTGCTCGGTGCTTCCTACATTCACAGACGGCTATTTATGATGTCAATGGGTCATATGGGCTTAAAGAGTACAGTCAGCTCTGAGAGCTCCTCTCCGACTGACACCTCTTATATTACACCTTGTAATGATTGCCATTACCCTAAGTATATTCTTCTCTGTCTTCATGTGCACTGATTCAGACTTTGTCAGGCTGACCCCTTCTCTGACAGGAAGAAGATAAATTTACTTTTTAAATCAATGGAAGAGGTTGTTGAAAGCAGCATGAATATAATTGAGTCATACATGGAGTTTGGACATTACTTTGTTTATACTTTAGTCTAGACACCCGATACTGTGTTCATACCTTGGTTATCTACAGACTTGCATAACATCATATTCTTATTTGTCTTTGTAAATTGTATTCACAGGCTTTGTACGATTTCTTGAGGGCTATTACATTGTCTTGATCACAAAGCGCAGAGAGATGGCTGACATTGGTGGCCACTCCATTTACAAAATTGAAGACACCAGCATGATCTATATCCCCAATGACTCTGTCAGGATTACCCATCCTGATGAAGCAAGGTGCTATTAACTTCGATACCACCTATATTAAATTCATAGTGTAAACATTTTTTTTAAACATCTGGCTTAAAAATCATGTATGTCATTAGTTTTTATATTGTTCCTTTTAGATATGTGCGAATCTTCCAGAATGTCGATCTGTCTAGCAACTTCTATTTCAGGTAATCTTTTCATTAATTTATTTTATTACTTCACAAAATGGACTGAATTGGAGCAGACTGTTTCACTTTTGGGCATTTTTGTACAAGTAAAATTGACATTTTCACACATACGTGTTTACATTGCCAGACTTATGGGACTTTTATTTCCTGCTTTAATACGTTTGTTACATCGGAAAATGTGTCATGTGCCATGTGTACTTGCAGTTACAGTTATGATCTGAGCCACTCTCTACAGTATAATCTGACTTTACTGCAAAGGCCTTATGAACTGTGGTCGTCCGTACCCGTCTCTTCTGATGATGAGATGCATACAAAAAGCAAACAGGATTGCTTTGATATCTTTGAAGATGAAGGTCTGCCCACACAAGGTGAGCAGGAGTTAATTAAAAGACTTTCTCACCATTTTTCATTTTAGTCACAGTGACTGCACTGTCACATGGACATGTTTGTATGACCATATCTGCAGTAGTGGGAATTTATGGTTTGAAGTTATACTGTATATTTAATAGCCAATTGGAAAATCAGAGTAAATGCCCCTTTAGGATTTTGTTTACAAGGAGTCCCTGGCAATGGGACCTTCTTGGTTAAAAAGTTAAAAGAAAGTTTAACACAGTTAACATCAATTGTGCATTTGCAAAAATATGCAAGATAGGTAATGATTGAAAAAAACTAAATTAAAGCTAAGCATTTAACTAGCATAACGAAACATACTTTCAATATAATTAAGAAGCTGATAGAGTACAGTAATAATAAGATTAAAATAAAAGATAATAAAATGGCTCTTTAAAATTTGGCCAAGCTCACCTCTTTCCATTACTTGCATCTAATTGAACCTGATAGCTGTTAAGTAATCCATTGGTTTTAAGTGTGCCCTCTCTTCCATCACAGTGGTTTACGGCATCCGGAACGAACCGTACCACAAGTACGTCTGGAACGGCAAACTGCTGGAGCGCATCAAGGACATTGTTCATCCGGACTGGCTCATGTACATAATCCATGGATTTTGTGGCCAGTCCAGTATCCTTTCTTACTCTAGTTGCTTGACACAGGCATAAAGCCTATCTCTACAATGTTTTGTTGTGCATTTGTCTAATTTTACAATTGTTGCTTTAACATCAAATAGTGAGGCAGTACTCTACTTGAAACGTATACTTGCATTTAACAAATATAATGTCTAGGGCTATTTATTTAGTTACTATATATATTATTGGGACCTATGGATGTTCGATCAGCTTTAGTCTACTTTTCTTTCCGATTAAAAACATTGACATCGGTGTCATTAGACTTTTATCTGCACTGTGCCTCATTTACATTAATAATTACTTTCCTTTGGATGTAATTATTTTTCCACTATTGAGCTGCCGATCATAATGCCTTGGGCTTTCTTGACTGGAGATGATTTATGACAATACAACTGATTTGACATTGGTTATTTATTTTTCCAAATTTGATTTTTATAACAATTTGATTTATATATATATATATATATAAAAAAAAAAAATTCCCTGCTCACCCTCCGCGGGTGGTCACATCCATCTCTGAGCTCGGGTCCTCTACCAGAGGCCAGGGAGCTTGAGGGTTCGGCGCAGTATCTTAGCTGTTCCTAGCACTGCGCTCTTCTGGACTGAGATGTCTGATGTTCCTCCAGGGATCTGTTGTAACCACTCCTCCAGTTTGGGGTCACTGCCCCAAGTGCTCCGATCACCACGGGCACCACCTTGGCCTTCACCTTCCAGGCCTTCTCCAGCTCTTCTCTGAGCCCTTGGTATTTCTCCAGTTTCTCATGTTCCTTTCTCCTGATGTTGCCATCACTTGGTATCGCCACATCAACCACAACGGCCTTCCTCTGCTCTTTATCCACCACCACGATGTCTGGTTGGTTTGCCATTACCATTCTGTCAGTCTGTATCTGGAAGTCCCACAGGATCTTCGGCTCGGTCATTCTCTACCACCTTTGGAGGTGTTTCCCACTTTGACCTTGGGGTTTCCAGTCCGTACTCCGCACAGATGTTTCTGTACACTATACCAGCCACTTGGTTGTGGCGTTCCATGTATGCTTTCCCTGCCAGCATCTTACACCCTGCAGTTATGTGTTGGACTGTCTCAGGAGCTTCTTTGCACAGCCTACACCGTGGAGTCTTGTCTGGTGTGGTAGATCTGGGCCTCTATCGCTCTGGTGCTCAGGGCCTGTTCCTGTGCAGCCATGATGAGTGCCTCTGTGCTGTCCTTTAGTCCGGCCCGCTCTAGCCACTGGTAGGATTTCTTGATATCAGCCACTTCAGTTATGTTCCGGGTGGTACATCCCATGTAGGGGCTTGTCCTCCCATGATGGTCCCTCCTCCGGCACCTCACCTTCTGTTCCCCATTGCCTGAGACATTCACTGAGCACATCATCATCTGGGGCCTTATCCTTGATGTACTTGTGGATCTTGGATGTTTCATCCTGGATAGTGGCTCTCACGCTCACTAGTCCACGGCCTCCTTCCCTACGGCTAGTGTACAGTCTCAGGGTGCTGGATTTGGGATGGAACCCTCCATGCATGGTCAGGAGCTTTCGTGTCTTAACGTCTGTGGTCTGTATCTCTTCCTTTGGCCATCTTATTATGCCTGCAGGGTATCTGATCACTGGCAGGGCGTAGCTGTTTATCGCCCGGGACTTGTTCTTGCCATTGAGCTGGCTTCTATATATATATATATATATATATATATATATATATATATATATATATATATAATATTATATTTATATTTTTTTTTAATTAAGTCACTAAAAAAAATTACAATCCTCTTAAGTTATTTTTTTGTGGTGTTTGTAATTTTCTCCAACCTTAAACTGCGAAACAACACTTCCAGTCAGTAGTGCCATCAACAGTGTTGTTGCCACTCTTCCCACTGCGTGGGTGGTTTGAATTTACACAGTTCCTGAAAACTGAGCTTTATTTCTAGAGAAAATCCGTTCACCAGAGGGAAACATAAAGAGACAAATATGACGTTTTGTAAACTTCAAACTCATCCTAATAGACCTATTCATTGTTGAAATGTATGTTACTGACTGTGTATTTATTTTATTATGTTTATAATGATTATTTTACTAATTTGGTTTAAGTTATTTTATTGGTCTTTAACTTGTCACTCCAGAGCTTTTGATTTATGGTCACCCAGTTCACATCACCCTCATTGCAAGACGCTCAAGTAAATTTGCTGGTACCCGTTTCCTGAAAAGAGGAGCCAACTGTGAGGTGCAGTGATTGTTGCCTGGGTAACAGAGGGACCAAGGGGCCGCTAAAGGCCCACAGTGATGGAGAGAGATAATGACAGTGCTGGATTTATTATGACAAATGGCCTCTTATCTCTTTTCATTTTAATCTTGACATGTGACGTCTTGCACCTTCATGCATATACATATGTAAGAATGTAAATTATTTTTTAAGACTTGATTGGTTCTGTAGGGGGATGTTGCCAATGAGGTGGAGACGGAGCAGATTGTTCATGATGCCTCAGTCATGTCGTTTACTGCTGGAAGTTATTCCTCATATGTGCAGGTGCGAGGGTCTGTCCCTTTGTACTGGTCACAGGACATCTCCACCATGATGCCCAAACCTCCCATACGATGTAAGACCCACATTCACATATTGTTATTATTTTTACACTTCATCTATTTATCTATTTCCTTTGCTATCAGAAATGTTATTGTATTAACCATACTCACATGTCAAATAAGGTCTGCAATTGAGAAGCATACAATGTCACTGTTGGTAGTCATACTATTTAATAAGTTTATGATACACAGGTATACATGATACAGGGTGCTCATAAATAACCGTGACATAGCCAAAGGTAATAGCTTCTATTCAAGCCCTTTATCCTAACCATTTGGATCATGAAAAACGTAGGTGAAGCCAGGATGCCCCCCTGCCAATTCCCATCTCCGAATTACCTTTAACTTCAGAAACGGTGAAAGACCTTATCCTCTTAATAAATGTTTTCCCTTAAATTTGTCCTCAGATGACATTTTGGTGCCCTTGTTTCAACTTTCTTGTTCATTTTTTTTATTTTTACCTCTGACATTACAGCCATTACAGATTACAGACATTGTTGCTATAGCTCAAAATTGAATTATGTACTTGACCAGTCTCTATAATGACCATCAATTTTAGCATACAGTCTTGTTGCTATATGATGCTTGTAATGAGAGCTAATTGGTTGTGCAAGGGTGGTTCACGCTGCCTCACTTCTCTGAAAAAGCTTTGCTAGTGGACAAAAAAAGTCATGCATGTAAATATTGGTGATGTGCAAAAGGATTTTTGAGAGCAAGGAACTAGTTAAATACCAGCTTCCTCCTTTCACAGTTTGAAAATATGGCAACCCAACTTTCAATGACAATTTTATGATATGAAAATATTTTCAATGACATAAATCTTGAAGAAGCATAGTGTAGTAAAAATGTGAAAATCAGTGGTGAAGTGAACTGACCCACTTTTTCTAATCAACCCCTTGTTTCTTTTTTATTTATTTTTTTATTTGTTTTTTATTTGTTCAGTGCTGCACTGATGGCAAGTGGGTGGGTTGTGCACGAGTGTCAAATCATTCCAAATAAACTGAGACTGAAAGCAGTGGTATTGAATAAATTTAAATTCAAAGTTTAACTCCATACACATACAGTACAATGTCAGACTAGTGCATATTTCTTTGGTTCAGCTTTGATTCTTTGGGCATAAATATCGTTCTGCTCTTCCTCATCTCATTTAGAGCTACACTCTGGATTCTTTTTCTGGTTGTTTGGTTGGGTCAGTGGGTCACAATGTAATTTTTCAGAACTTATTACATGCTCTACCTAACATACTATGTATGTACAAAGTGTGTATATTAGTGGTTACATGTTTGTTATTGTTTTTTTTAGTGGACCAAGCTGACCCTTATGCCCATATAGCTGCCCTGCATTTTGACCAGATGCTGCAGCGGTTTGGTTCACCTATTATCATTCTCAACCTGGTTAAGGTAAAGCACACACTACTCAAGATGGAGAACTCGTGAAAGTATATCTGTGACTTGATAGACTACAGTACACAGTACAGAGTCACTATAGTATGTACATCCATACACACAAATAAAGCTGACTATTAAATCAAATTGCATTGACATTTTTAGTTGCTGGAATAAATTAAACATAATTTAATATGTTGTCAATCACCAATGTGAATGTGTCAGAACTCAAACACAGTTATGAACTGTGAACCTGGTTGTAGTCACATACTATTTTGAAGCAATGTATCTCCTTATAATGTTGTATGTTGCAGTGCTTCATTGTCGATGATAACCTAAATTTTGTATTGAAGAAGAAAGCTCAACAAAGGTTAATATCTTTCCTGACAATGACGTTCTTATCTGGAAATCACACAGATGGATAATTTGTGGGTGCCTAACCACACCACAGCTCAGCTTTTACACTCACGTTGACACTCACAAGGCAAGCTTGGAGAGTGACCAATCCCAAACCTCAGTGGTCTGCACAAGCCTGGTCCATGTGATTCAGGGTGGCCGTGGGGACTGGTGGAGGGAGGGGACCCCCTGCTCTCACAGCCTTTGTTCTAACATCACATTTTCAGCAAAACAGGAAAGGAAGCAGCATTTAACAGAAAAAAATATTGCTGGTCTACAGAGATACAAAGTGTGCTGTATAATCTGCAGGGGCACTGCATGGTGTGGACATGGTCCTGGTTTTTCATTATTAATGTAAGACCTAAGCTAATATACATCGACAAGCATGTTGAGTTGGCTAACATAACTGATGTCGTCTGTCTATTGTGCAAACATTTGATTTTCTTAAAATGTAAAAATGTAAAAATGGTCAATCAATGTATACAAATACAAAATATTACTTGACACTAGAAACTCCTGGAAAATGTAAACCTCTGACTATGCAACATAAGTAGTAAAAATGGTCAATCAATGAATACAAATACAAAATATTACTTGATACTAGAAACTCCTGGAAAATGTAAACCTCTGACTATGCAACATATACAGTAGAACCAATGCCTCCGGACTGTGCCAGAAAGCAGCCAGATACAAAACGAATCGACTTAAAAACTCCTTCATCCCGTAAGCCATAACACTGATGAAGAAACTAAACCTGCAGTAGAAATATGAATCAGTCACTGTTTGCATGTGTCACTATGTATTGCATGTCTTGTATTGTTGTGCTGTGAGGGAGCTGTGTTCTAGCCCAAGACAAATTTCTACAGGACAATAAATTAATTCTGATTCTTGTGATTCAAATGGTCAAAGATCTACAAGGGCCAAATTGAAATATCAATTATATAGTCTAAAATACAAACAATTTAAAAAGACTAATGATAGAGCTGATTTTAAGTAAAAAGAACAGAAACTTGCCGTGAAATCATGTAGCATAGTTTTATAGTCCATTCATTATAGTTGTTTTAGCACATTTCTGGTGGATTGCGATAATGTCATCTAAATATGGTAATTTCCCAAAACCTAGAGATATTAGTTTTCATCGATATCGCTCACCCCTACACACAGTCCTCTAAGAACGTATTTTTAAAAAATCTAAAATGAATCTTCTTATCTTCTTAGTTAATCAGATAGTGAATTTAGTGTTTTATCAAAGAATTTGTTCTACCTAGAATAACCAAGTATTATAAATACAACAATTGGCTATAAAGAGTATTGAATGAGATTGGGACTTACTCAGTAATAGTAATGATTTTAAATGTATCTAATTACAATTACCTGGCTAGAATTATACTCAAGTACAGGTTTCAAAATCTACTTAAAGTGAAAATATACAATCACGTAAAAAAAAAAAAAAACATCTCGAATTTTGTAATGTGAGTAATTGTAATTAGTTCCCACCTCTGCTGTTCAAGTTACACCGTCATATTTACTGTGCATGCAGCGTATCATGAACAGTGGTTTGCACCTGTATTCTACACGTGCACCATTGTTGCTGTGTGCACGTGTGACAAGTGTATCTTTTATGCTGAGCTGAAAAGAGTTGGAAGGATGTGTGCCAGACTGTATGACTGTGTGTGATGTGGGACTGGTATGAATGGAGAACAAAATGCATGCTGACCAGAGGCCTGTATTATGAAGCTTGCTGAATTTATCCTGGATAAATGTGTCTTACCTGGATTAACTAACCAAGACATGAGTGTCTCTGGATAAGCCGTACTATGAAGCGGGTTCACATCTCGTTCTGTTGACCGAAGATTTTCTGAATGAGACCATGCGCGTTCACATAAAGGGGCGGAGTTAGTGCCTGCCAGCCAATTAGAATAATGGAGAAGGAAAGGGTGGCGTATTTCTCACAGAAGAATCTATCATCCTCAATAAATATGAGTAAAAAGTAAAATCCTGACAAAGGGAAACTCAGTGGCAGCAGCTAAAATCTGAAAAGAGAGCAGGGAAAGTATTGTCGATACACTCAATGCGTAAGACTACACGTTAAAAGCTCCATCAATTCAAATTACATCTCTTCACAGGACAATATTGGTGCATTATAACCAAGCTCTAGTTTAAGTAATAATGAACCTGTCTTCTTTATACTGCACTTGCAACCCTATGGGAGTAAAGCGCACATGGGAACAAGTGCACAAAAAGTATCAGAATATTGTGCACAGTTGAGGCAATGACAAGCTGCATGTTAATCATTTACATGTAAATTCCTCAACTTGATTCCCTCATGAGAGAATCTGTTCCTCTCAAAAAGATAATATCAGGAAAATGTGTTTTGGCCATCTCTGGGGCAGGGCAATTGTGGCTACATAGTAGCTCACCACCACCAGGTGTAAAGTGAATGAATAATGTGTATGTGTATTCCAAAACAAATTACTTTTTTAAAATTTTTTTTATTACAGAAACGTGAAAAAAGAAAACATGAGAAGATCCTGAGTGAAGAGCTTTACCCAGCTGTGATTAACCTGAACCAGTTCCTCCCTCCAGAGCATTGCATCGAGTACATTGCATGGGACATGGCCCGCTACACAAAGAGGTCTGGGCGTGGGCCAATTCTTGGGCTAAAAATTTGAGCAAGATTAGTGACATTTGATCTAATGTTAATGTAACAGGGAAATTAATTTAAATTAAAATTGTATTTTCCGCTGTCTGTTTCAGTAAATTGTGCAACGTTTTGGACCGTCTGGGTATGATCGCAGAAAATGTGGTTAAAAGGACTGGTTTCTTCATCAACCGTTCTGACTTCTACTGTCACACAATCAGACCAGATGATAGGTACAAGAGTTTCCTTCTTCAAAAAGGCATACTTATATGTCTTTGTTTGTCTTTGATAACTTTTTATCAAACACCAACATGCTTCTAAATAATTAACCACCAATGTATTTATATAACACATTTAAAACAAGACATAGCACCAAAGATCATTACAGAAAACAGAAAAGCACCACAGAATGCAATTTGATTTCGAGAAAGACACCTCTTAAGAATGACTATTCAGGACTATTCATTTTTGAGCAAAGATAAGTGTTCTGAATAAATTTTGCTAATTTTGTCTTTAACCTTGCCTTAAAGAAAAAGTCTTAAACATCCACTTTACATTCACACACTCACATTTTTTTCAGTGGAAACAACTATAATTTTTTTTAGTAAAAGAATCCTGCTTAGGGTTGTTGGCAGCTTTGTCCTAATAAGTTGAGTAGATTGGCGCCCATGTACCGAATGCATCGCTCCTCCATGGCCTGCTTGGCTTAGTAATGTTCCGTCTGCATTTCTCGTTGTTATATAATATGACTGCCTAGAAGTATTTATTACTTAAATATGCTTTACCCAAAGCTCTATAGCTTTACATGTGCGTGCGCACATGTAAAGCTACACACACACGCACACACACGCACTCTCACTCTCATTTTAATCAGTCCGGTCTTACTGTTTTCGTTGGGTTTACATGTGCTCTTGAACTTAACGGCTGGCCAGATGTTGACTTTAGAATGAATAATAGGCTTGTCTCATATTACTTTTAAATTACATTTACATAAAATTGGTTGACACGGTAGCGCAGCAGTTAGTGTTCTCGCTTCCCAGCAATAAGGTCCTGGGTTCTACTCCCAGGCTTTTCTTTGTGGAGTTTGCATGTTCTCCCCGTGACTGCGTAAGTTTCCTCTGGGTGCTCTGGTTTCACTTACCACTAAAAACATGTAGAGTAGGTGTGTGAATGAGAGTGCGTTTGTGAAAGTGAATTCAGGACAACGGATGAAAATGGCTAATTCCGTAGTTGCATGTTCATTGACATGTACTATCCTGATCAAATAAACAAATAAATTACATTAAATATTTAAATAATTTGTCCCATGGAGCTACTGATTTTCCTTTACATTACATAACATGCACAATAGTTGACTACAGTAAAAAAAAAAAATGTCATTGCACTACAACAATAGAGTACAATCAGTCTGTTTTTTAGGGAAACATACAAAAGAAAAAGCTTCACTCCTTTGTTTTGCTTTATCTGGACGGTTTTTTATATTGACAAATTCTGATTGATAACTTAATTGCCAATTGTAACAATGTAAATCGTGTTTTTCAGGTGGGAAGATGTAGGTGGATATATCACTTCCAGTGGACGGCTACAGGTATTTATATAATATCATTTAAGATGGAGGGGCCTAAATAGAGAAAAAAAATAATTTTGCCTCATTATTGAGACTTAAAAAACTATAATGAATCAGGCTTGGAATTAGATATCAACAAACCTTTATGTGCATTCTGTCAATTTTTTGTTCAGTCCAAAGCCTTATTCATACAGAAGTATCTGTATCACTTAGATTAAAAGAGTAGAACTTAAATTTTTAGTAAAACCTGGGAAACAAAGCTCGTAACCAATGAAACAAGCAGTGGTCTTAGCAATCTTCTGGTTTTATTCACACACAGACCTGAGAGATCAAAATGACCAAAAGACAAAAAAGTGAAAAAAAAATATATATCGTCTTGCCTGTAGTGTCTCGCTATAACCCACTCTAAATCGTAAAGGACCTATGTATGTTTCAGTAATCTTTATTGTCCTGCATTCAAAACACCATTATTCTGAAAATATCCCCTTTTCCCCAACTCCTCATACATGCCCAATGCTCTGTGCTTGTTGTTTTCTATTATACACATATAGGATTCTGCAGCTTCCTTCATCTTTAGCTTTAATTGATTCATTAATGTGTGAGCAATCCAGCATTATTCTGCATTTGAGGAAAGACTACAAATCATTACTTGCCCCCTTTGACAGTGCCCAAATGATCATGGCTGAATGACTATATAAGAAAATGCATTTCTTGTGGGATGGCCCAAATAAGGAACGCTGGAGAACTGTTGACACGGATTGCATACAGTCAAGTGGTCAGGCTTTAAAGAGTAAAATCTGTTGTGTTTTTAGACTGGGGTGCTACGAACTAATTGCGTGGACTGCCTGGATCGGACCAACACGGCACAGTTCATGGTGGGAAAGTGTGCTCTGGCCTATCAGCTTTACGCACTTGGAATGATTGACAAACCCAAACTCCAGTTTGATACTGATTGTGTTCGGTAAGACATTTAGATTATTTTTTTTTATATTAACTGATCTACTATCTACTCTTTGTGTTTTTGTGTCCCTAGGTTGTTTGAAGAGTTGTACGAGGATCATGGAGACACTCTTTCCCTGCAGTATGGTGGGTCCCAGCTTGTTCACAGAGTTAAGACGTACCGCAAGATTGCCCCCTGGACTCAGCACTCCAAAGATATCATGCAGACCCTGTCCAGATACTACAGTAATGCTTTCTCAGGTAGGTTACCCCAAATAAAATAAAAGTGTTCCACAATACACCCTTCCAGGAGTGATGTGTTTAGAATAGCTTTGCATGCAGCCTGGTACTTGTATTTACACTCTATGCCATTCATTTGATTGAGGCAGCAAATAAAATTGTAATTTAGTTTCTTGTAGACATAGCAAACACATGGTTGTTGTCTATCTTTACATTTGGGAGAAGAGATTTTTTCAGATTATGTTAAAATTGAAGTCCAGAAACTTTTTAAAGATAAAAGGGAAATTGGAGACAAAACCCTTATTACTTGTGTGTTTTGGAGTTTCATTTAAAAAAAAGTCAGTACATTTTCAGATAAAAAACAAGTTGAATTTTAGACATTTTATAAAATGCATGTTCTAATTCCTCATTTAATGGTTACAACATGATACTGTATTTTTGGACAGAGAAAACATATCAAGGCTAATATTGTAACACAAACAGAAATAAAGAAAATACAATCTTATCTTTTAATATTGAGCTTGGAATCATGACGTCACACATAACTAATAATAATAAATCATTTTCAGTTAGCGCGATGTTAAATCAATGAGGATTTTAAGATGTTAAATACTAAACTTAGCGTTAATTTAAAAGTATTCTAACACTATATATTGATAAATGTATTTAGCAGACGTGACCCAGCAGTTTATCAGGTTCTTCCATGGATTTTTGGTTACTTTTTTATGTTGTTTTGGCTAATGTTTCTCTATGTAAGTTTAACACACCAAGTGCAAACATTGCGGATTTCCATGGCAACGGCTGTTTTTTTTTTCTATCCCGATCTCCATAGACAGTTATTTTCACATTGTATATCTATTCCCTTACCTCTAGTAACATTGAATGTAAACAATATTAAATAAATACAAGAAACGAGAAAATCAGAAAACCTTCAGTAGAGCAGAAACATTTTTAGGTTAAAATAAGTGTTATCCATATTTTCTTTTTGGTTCCTTTTTTTGAGTTCCTATTTTCTCTGAGTCTCTGAAAAAAATGTAATTTCACTGCAATTGACAAACATTGCACATAATCACACAACAATGTTTTTCTCTCTTTAAATCCACGTGTCAAGCTCATAATGTTCTCCTTGACTGAAGCCATATGACACTCACCCTTTTCAGTGATTCTCCACATAAAATTAGGTTTTGAATAGGTTTTAATAGAGCTCAATTAGTTTCTAATTATCAAATAGGAGTATTGAGGAGTGAGCACGTGGCTTCACAGCGGCTGGATTAGATGGCTCTGAACAGAGCAACATGAGAAACACGTGCCACGCACTGAGCACATCGAAGCAGCTCTCCTCACGCCCATTAAAACAGTATGACATCAGACACTCATACATTTACATTGTGTGCACTGGATATCACTGTATCTGTCCCAATGCCTTATTTAAAATGTATCTATAACATAAGGGGAAAATGTGTCCCCAAGGGGCAGTACTACACCACACTTTCTTGCACTTTGATATGAAAGGGTAGATGTTGGATTAGAGTCATGATTATTATTTTTTTTATTTATGTTCATTCAATATAGGGAAACAAGGGCTGGTCATTTTCCCTCTCCTTTTTTTGTGCAAACAAAGTTTATTTGCTACTTGGTGGTCTGAAACATTCAAAAACTAAGCAATGGCCAATGCATTCTAGAGAGCGGTAACATCACATGCCTCTGCTCTGATTTGTGCTCAATCAGACATGCACCTGCAGGGGCGGAGTTTGAAGTGCAAGTCCAACTGTTCTTTGTTGGTCCAAACCCTGCTCCCTCCCGCGGTCTAATCTAAAAGCAATAACAGTGGAGGAACCAGAATCAACAGATAAAATAAGACCGTTAAAATCTCTTAAACTTGCTGTTTCAGTACCGGTACTTTGACACATTTTAATCTACTTGCAAAAATGTGATTTGATTTGGACATAAACAACGTTTTGGCAGGCAAAATTTTGCCTAATGAAGGCCTAGTGCCCCGTTTATGTGAGAATAAAATCACATTTTTGCAAGTAAGGTGGTGTGCTGGAATGTTTTTTATTTATCTAAAACACAATTTCCTCCAAATGGATTTGAATTTGCATATCGACTGTGGCAAACTGGCTCATTAGTAGAAAAGGAAAGTAATCTAAGATAAAGCTTCAGGATAAATTGAAACATGTACAAAGAAGGGATAGAGATTATATTTGTACACATATGCAATGTCCTGAACTGCACAACACAAAGTTTAAGAAATTCAAGAGGGAGATTCAATGAATGTCATAAAAAAGCCATAGAGTAACTTTAAATCAGTTCATAATGTATAATGCGTTTTCACTCCTCAGATGCTGACAGACAGGATGCTATCAACTTGTTCCTTCAAGTGTACCAGCCAGCGGAGTCCAAGCCCCACCTGTGGGAGCTGCCCACCGACTTCTACCTGCACCACAGCAGCACGATGACCCTCCCCCAAGACAGACGCAGGTACTCAAGTGTCCTAATTTCTGACACACATTTCCTTATTTTAGTCCTCATCAGCGGCTTGTACATGTGAAAAGCTGTTATATTTATTTCAATAGAGTTTACGCATTTGGTTGTCCTGATTGTTCCTCTTACATAAAGCTAGACCCACATATTAATTTACAGCAGCAAGTCATGCTTTTGTCCTCTATTCCAAATATGTAGCGAATAAGCCCATAAATTACAATAATTTTGACAAATTGTTGACCGTGAATAAAAGATCGAAGTGCTCAGGTGTTACACAGTACGTGGTCCAGCAGTGACAATTTTCTGTAAGTAGGTTATAGAGAGTGGGTTTTGACTGTGAAAGGGGCTGATCTACATGTGCCTGTCTTTTGCCTTAGCTACACACTGTGGTGGACACAAGGTGTTCTGTCCTATCTCCCTGTGCCGTTTGATGAAGGTAATGTATTTATTTAAGTCTGATGGCTTCCCATAAAACAAAACAGTAGTAAATGTTTATTTTATGCCTGGCAAATAAATTGTGTCTTAATGTACTAATTTGGTTGTATGACTGACACTACACTTAAACTAACTTTTTTTTCTAATATCAGTGAGAGTTTATGCATACCCAGTCATACCTTATTTGTTTTTTATTTTTCACTTTCCATTTCATTGAAAATCCTGGCTCAGTTTCCTGAGGCTCAGACCATTCTCACAATATAAATATAAAAGGCTCGGGTCATTCTGGTGTCTGATTTCGGTCATTCTGTTCTGACTGGTAAACAAATCATTATTGACATAATAAAGATGTGTATTAAGACTAATTACTTGTAATATTTTCAGTGTGTTGCTATTGAGAAAAAATGGTTATGATGATATACAGCATTAACACAGATTGATTTAGACCTTGTACAAGTTCAAGAGCAGTTTTATGTTTGGATACAAAGAAGAAGGCCATGTTGAACTGTGTAAAAGACTGTTTCTATAATGCTTAATAATACTACTAATTAATAATAGTATTTTAATGCTTTGCTGTAAATACACACCGTAAAATCTGCATGAGTTATAATTATAAATTATAAAGTTGTGTTTACGGTTACGGTATCTTTTTAGTCTCCTGTGAAGAAACTATGAAGCAAGTTGAAGTTAAGAGAGTGAACCGGTTTGATGAGAGCATTGACATATTCACAGAATTCTTCAAACCGTACGAAATTACCTCGTTTGATGACATCTTTTGCATCGCAATGACTAATTCTGCAAGGTACATTTGAAACAAAACAACCTGTTAAAATTGACTTTATCACAGTACCATGAGTGCCAAACATTCATTATTAACCCATTTTGAACTCCCACTGAAGCAGGTCTAATAAGTTCTCTTCTTGTCTGTATCCATAAAGAGAATTTATGCCTAAGACTGTTGGTCTTGATCCAAGTCCCTTCACTGTTCGCAAGCCAGAGGAAACCGGGAAGTCTGTGCTGGCGTGAGTATTTTAATATGAAGTCTGCTTTTGATGTTTTGCTAAAACTTTGTGTCACTGTACCCTCACAAATCCACATCTACCTGACCCTGGTTTAATAAGGGAGAGGTGCTGTCCTTGCCTCTTTTCTTTCAGTACATTTTATTCTTAAAAATTGCACATAGCTTCCAAGAAAATAAAAAAAAATCTCAAAGCTTGACATTAAAATAGAACTTGTTCTTTATAGAAAAATGTTTTGTATATGCAATCAAATCAAATAATTCAGAATTTGACACACTATATTATTCTTTATTTATAAAGTATTTTACAGAGATGACCAAAGTGCTGAACACAAAACATAGAATAGACAAAGGGCAGTCGCAAAGAAAATATTAATACAGAGGAATAATAAGACACAAGTCAGTATTATGCAAGTTGTGTGTGCGTGAATGACTGGTGGTGGTCGGAGGGGCCGATGGTGCAGGTGGGCAGCCTCGCTTCCATCAGTCTACCCCAACCCCAGGGCAGCTGTGGCTAATAAAGTAGCTGAATGAACAAAGCAATGTAAAGCATATTTGAGTATCCATATGATGCATTATTAGTATTATTATTACAAATCAGTATTAAAAGTAAAAATATATCTAAAACACATCCCACTCTGAGTTAAAAGCCATTAAAAAGGCTGTGTTTTTAGGAGTGATTTAAAAACAAGCAGAGACTCTAATAGACTATTCTTTAATGAGGGCTGGTTCCACAGCCGTGGGGCAACCACAGAAAAAACATGGTCCTCACGAAGCTTGTGTTTTGTCTTTGAGACAACTGATCTTAGAGTGCGCGAGGGAGCATAAGGTTGGATCAGGTGAGAGAAGTGGGGAGCTAGGCTGTTCAAACATTTAAAAGTAAATGAAGCAAATTTAAAATCAACTCTAAAACACACTGGAGTCCAATGGAGTGGGTGAAATACTCTAATATTTTCATTATCCAGAATGTGGTTGTAATTGTCATCATTTCTCCCTTCCTTTTGAAAAATGAAGTTTGATTAAATTTGCACAATTCGCTCAAATAATTTAGTCATCATGAGAAGTAGAAGTCACTCAAATTAGTCATCCGTTGTTTAATATTTGTGACTGAACTGAATCAGTCCATCAGAGACATGAACAACATTTCTCAAAATAAATTTCCCAATAGAATATTATGGAAAACAGTTATTGTCAAAGCAGGTACTCTTTTCACGTCTCATATCCCTGTTTTATTTTTGTAGAAACAAGACTAGTAAGGAGGAGACTGTGATCCAGAGGAAGACAGCTGCCAGTGCGCCACCCGCCCCGAGTGAGGAGGCCATGTCCAGCTCCTCTGAGGATGACTCGGAGGAGGACCGAGACGAAGACGCCACCGTGTCCCAGCGCTCCACTCCCATCAAACTCCTCACCGACTCTGTGGAAAGCACACGAACACTGGAGGTACTCAAACAGATGAAAATATGAAGCAATATGTTAAAAAAATAATAATTATATAATAATCTTCTCATGTTTTACTTATTATTAGTTTGGTGGAATAGCACCTGCAGTTAATATATATCATAATTTTTAATTCGTGAAGTTTTAGTTTATGGAGAACGTGGGACGTGGAGCTCTAAACAAGAGACGGGATTGTGCCAAAATATGAGGTGGAGTGAAGCAAACGTAGGACGTGGTGTGGTGCATTCTGTGAATGGCCAGAATCGTAACTAATAAATTTTAAAACTAGTGCAGTGAAAAACGTAACATGTGAAACATTTCCTGGAATCGATTACTATCTATATGGATATACACATACATATATACTATATCAACTATGGGCAAACTTTTTGACTCAAGGGCCACATTGGATTACACTTGACCAGTTACAGTTTGGATGTTTTAACTACAGTATATTACACACATATGATTACACATGAATGCATAAAATACACAAAAAACTAGAACAAAATGGCAAAAATCATTACCTTTGTTTATTTTCATGGGAACAGTGCCGTTGGTCACTCTTTTTACCCAATGCATCACAGTTTGGTGTTATTCTAGTTGTGGCCATTCTCAAAATTGATCTTAAATAAACAAACAACTGCAGTTTCAAACAACTATAAAATGACAAATGTGCCATACTTTACTTATACATTTTTTTCATTAAATGCTTTGCGGGCCGTATCAAAATGCCAAAAGGGGTGCATGTGGCCCCCAGGCCTTAGTTTGCCTTAATATCTGCTTCAAATGTCGAAAAAGACACATCGCATTGAGCCTGCATGGTTTCAAGTTCCTATGCATCATTATAGGCCTGTTCAAGTTACGCAAATGAGGCTTTATTGTTATACAGCACAGCTCATATCTGAGGATGTGCAGCAATGCAAAAATAAAGAAAAAACTTTAGGACCCACGGGGATCTCTCGGGAGGACAGACACCGAGCTGCTTCAGGACCGAGAGGGAGGGTCAGAGAAGCTTCAGAGCGGTGGTCACTGCAGTGGTCTCTCTGGCTTCAGGACATACCGCTGTTTTGATCACAGCCACTGCTGAACAACGTATGTCCCGTATATGAATCCCTCTCGTTCTTTGACTTGTTGTAGGAGAACAAGTGTCTGTGAAACATTGGCTTCTTTCTTTGCCTGATATGCCACGGATGCAAACATCTCCTTGGCTGACGGCCTTTTAAATGCCACAGTTCTGTGTCATTGGTTCAAACGCTTTCACCTTATATATACTGTCACATCCCCCTCCAGCTTCATGCGGACAAGTCCCTCTTTGCGGTAGTGTTACCGCCGTGAAGGTAGCAAAAGCCTGACCTGGAACCGCTCCCTGGACAAAGCGCTGACGCTAGGGGCAAAACTCGGCCCTAAGAGTTTGTAAAACAAAAAAACATTACATTCCGGAGTGGAGGCCAGACCTTTATAGACATTTAGACTTTCTGATGAAGGCAAAATCCTGATTTTTAAGTTTTACTTAAAAAAGTAAGAAAGAAAAAAGTTTTTCATTACAGATATATTACATACTGTATGCAAATTATACTTTTTGCTAAGCTCAAATACGATTTCAAGACTATAAAATTGCATTTTGTCAATCTTGTGTAACAGACAAACAAACTGACATTTCTATATTGCAATTCGCAAATATTGTTACATCTTAAGCATAGACTGTAGATATCAGTGGACTAAGGGATTGTGACGTCACCCATAGCGTTTGCCTCCAGCCAAATGAAGCCCATCGTGGCTAGCAGTTATAGCGGCTAAAGCGGAGCCAGACTCCATATTTGGAAATCCGAGTGCGTATCGTGGCAACCACACGGACTAATCAGGAGCGCGGTTGCTAACGGTATCCGCCCCTCGGTGAGAGGAGACGGCGGCAACGCGGCGGCGCTAGCTGTCAATCAAACCTGTTGCTAACACGGCCAAAACGGCCCACTGAAAAGGAAGCACCTGATTGGTCAGTTATTATTGCTAATAACTTGATTTATGAACAACCTAACGAAAAAAAAACACCCGATTCATGTAGAGTGTGTCAAAACAGACGTTTTAGTTTCAAGATGGTGAGCTTAGCAGAAACAGTTACAGAGTAAAGGGCACCAGTGTCCCAATAGAAAGTGAATGGCAGCTCGGCTTTATGGAGCCAGGAGCGCCTCCATAGCTGCTTCCTATTTGGAACGCGGCGGCTAGCATGCTAACATGGTCCACTGATATCTACAGTCTATGATCTTAAGCAAATATTTTACCTCCATGACAACTGGAGCCAAAGAGTTGAAAAATCAATTTGCCTATAGATTATGTTCACAAGGTTTAACACTTTACAGATCACATCTTGTTGCTTACTGTTATCGACATATATTTTAAAAAAAAGTTGTGTTTAGAGAATATAGTTAACAAATATTTCACTTTCACACATCTTAAAAAGTTTAATATTTTTGTGTTTGCAAACAACTAGTCTTTATTGATTTCCTCTTATGTTTGTTTTGGACCTCTGAGTATCATTGTACTTATTGCTTCTTGCTCTCTGAAGTACTTTGAATTCCCATTTGAGTGTTTCTCTTTTATTATGTCGGCATACTTATCAACTGTTTGCATCAGAGGGAGGAGATAAATTGAATTAAAACCTTGTGTAAAATCTTTTCTTTTTAAACTGACAAAAGTGGTGACTTGTGTTTATGAATTAGAGAAAAACCTAATTTAAAAGTGGTCCATAAACATTATCATACTGTACCTACTTTTCCAATATCTGGCTCTCAGTACTGGCATTTGAATTGGAAAATAGTTTTTTGTGCCATCTGTTGTAAAGAGCTTTTGTGACTTACTGAGTGCTGCGACTCCATGAGTAGCCAATTTACTTAACCTAAGTAACCCACATTTTCCCATTATCCTCACATAAAAGTAGAACCTCGTCTTTATATGTATTGTATAAGTTCAATTTACTGAACCAAAATGCCCTAGATTCCATAACAACTTTTTGCCCAAAATGTTAAAATATGGGTTACAGTTATAGGAACATTGGTCTGGCAGATTTTGTTAGCTGCATTTCTTGCTTGACACAATATTTAATATGATGTCAACATTATTTCATTAACCCATATTAATATAACAAATCAGACTGCATAAGATGTCCATGCACTCTTCAAAACGAGACGCAGCTACACCCTGAAAGACGATGCAATCTTGTTATTCTATGCTCACTCACATCTAGCCACATGTCTCATCATTACTATCACAGACTGTCATTTCTTTTAATGCTACTGATGACACATTGTCATGTTTGTTTTATCATTTATCATTTGTCATAGCACAGAAGAAGCAGGTGTCACATTTTCATCCCCTTGACCCAGATTTGAAGGTGCTATGTGCGCACATTAATCAGATTGTAGGTCAATCACTACGTTTACATGCAGGTCAGGAAAACCGGATATCTAACCTAACGCTTGTAAACCTGGGAACTTCCATCATACTATAGCACAATTGAAGAGAGGGGTAATGCTGCGTTCATACCAAAAGTGTCAAAACGCGGCTAACGCCCCTAGTTTGACGCCCGCAGCCTCATTCACGCTTTTGAAGTTAGTCCCTTTCTCTCTCTGAAACTCATACATTGTCAGATGTGCAGTGGTGCCAGTGGTAGCAGCGGTCAGCTTGTTATCAAGTGGTACTGAGATCGAATCCCGGGAGAGTCACTTTTGCTACCTTATTTTTCCCTGTGGTGGCTGGATTCGGGACACACGTGCACCTCTCATATAAAGTGCATGGACAGTCTGTCTGCGTTAAATCAGGATAAATTAAAAAAAACAGACTTCTGCGTGGACATTTTCCTAGAGCAGAATCTAAACTTTATGGACCTGATGGAATTACCTGAAAATTAAACATTGAATTGAATTAAACATTGCATTTAGGCAATTAAAACTTTGTGATATAAGAGCAAAGAGGGCAAACAGACAAAATTAAACTTTAATGGAGACATTTTCTGTCATTGCACATTGATGATATTTTATAAACATAGACTTAAACCTGGTGCAAAGGGAGAATTTGCTGCATGGCATTTTTATCTGGATATTATTTATGATTTACATTTAATTAGGCCAGTGGTGGCTTTGTGTTGCACTGATCGTTCTGCACTTCCAGCGCACTGAACGCTTCGCCCGATGTTCACAGATGCTGTTTGCGTTTTGACACAAGTTCGCTTCGTTCACCACGTTCGCTCGTTCGCCTCCAATCGCGTTATTCGCCCGAAATGCAGAAATTGTGCTTTGGTCGCACGTCAATGCGTCTCTACATAGGGTTATAGAAAACACTTGCGCGTTCGTGTTCAATGTGTTTTCAGTTTAAGGGTGGGCTGAAGGGGAATTCCATGCAGATTTCTACTTTTTGACACTTTTCTTTTCTTTGCAAAGTAATCAGTTCTTTGCCATTTAAAACCAAACAGTGCTGCCTTTATTATTCCTTCAGCAACAATAAACATGTGCATTACTTTGCAGAGGTTTTGAGTGAAAAGACATGCCCATAGGCGTACTAAAAAGATTTCATTTCGTCATACTGGCACAGTTGCGCGTGCACGTGCGCCCAGATTAGTTTCACTCTGGAGCCCCGCTGCCCCTCTCCACCTGTGTCCAAAAGGCCCACCAGTTTACGGTGATCTTGTCCTGAATTGCTTGGACCAGTAACATGGGTGACCAGTATCGGTGTTAAATTGCACCATTATATCTGCTGTTCATGTGAGGGTGCATTGAGGTGCTACAGCTTGGAAACTTTGGACTATTCAACTTTTAAAAAACAAGTAAAATAAAACTCCTGTCTTACTTCAGAAGACATACATTGTGTAATATTATGGACAATCCCATTTGTGCAAAAATATCATGTAAAAAAAAAAAAGATATTGACATTGTAGAAACGTATACTTATGTCTATAACGTCAAAGTTAAAGAGGCTCTAATCCCTGTTTTGAACTGTAAAAACAGAGCTAATTGTCAAACCAGGCACAGCCCCTTTAATCCTCCACATTGTATTTTGTTATTTAGAATGCTAATATTTTTATGCCGGTTACTATGTTTTTAGCCAAGATAGAACCACTGACAGGAGTTCTGATAAGTGAATGAGTTATTTTAAAGCTAAGTTAAGTTATGTCTATATAAAATGAGGTATAAAATATCAACAGTAGTCAGTGTCTGACACAGTGAATTACTGACAATTACTGATTCAAGAATGCTGCGAGATTCAATCCAAAATCTGCACCACAGAACGGTATTCAAGCTGATGCTAGTTCTGATGGATGTAAGGCACGTGGTCATTTATGTGTTAAGCCTTGGATTATCATTGTCCATATAATGTTTTTTTTGGTTTGTCTAAAAAACAAAATTGGTACATTTACATGGCCAGTAAAAATCAGATGACAAGAATAATCAAATAACCCAATAATTGGATCTATTTTATGTTTACATGCCTTGCACAAGAGATATGATCTTAAAAAATATCTGATGAAATATTATAGTTAATGAGCGGGATTTTTAGAGAAACTTTTGTAATTGGAAGACAAAGTGTAATTGATTTGAAAATAACTTAATCTTTAAAATTTCATTTTTGTCTTTTCCACATTAGTTTGCCCTTTTGATTTATTTTTTGTCAGTTATTAAATTGTGTAAGTGTGAAAACCAGTCAGACATTTATTTTGCAGTCATATTGGTGTTGATTTTTCCATTTTTTCCCCACCTATTCATAATCTGTGACTTTAGCTGTGGCTTTTACAAGCAGCAGGTCGCTCCCTGGACAGGGAGCTCTTAATAGAAGAACTGACACTTTCATAAAGCCATCTCTATTCACACATATTGACCTATTCACTGTAATCCATGAGGAGGGACACGGGCACGTGGAAGCCAAGCCCACTGGACGTGTCCAGCCATGAGTCAGAGACACAAGCCTCTCGGACAAAGATACCAAATCCTCTATGTGTCACGTTGGGAAAAACAAAGGACCCAAAATGTAGAACTGCTAAAAGAATGTTTATTTAATGAACAAAACGTCAAAAGTCAATGAAATGCAAAACTAAAACAAACTTACAGACAACATGACAGATGTGGACAAGACAATGACAATGGGTCAACAAAGGACAAAACCAAACATGGCGCTTACTTAAATACACTGGCGACACAATGGGTGAGAGTCAGACACTTTAGGGCAATCAACAGACAGGAGGAAAAACTGAAAAACATGCACGTAAGAGACATGCCAGTGTCACTGAGGATGCGAACATACATGTAATACATGTTTTAGTCAGTAAAGATTCAAAGATGTTATTGTGATGTAACAGTGAAAACAGTTTAGCTAGTATTAATAGCTTGCTTACTTGACAATTAATAGCAGTAATAGTAAATGGGGGAGCAAAGCAAACGCTATGGAGGGCACCATAAATTATTATAAGAATTATATTATAAGTACAATTATACAGTAATATTATTTGAAGTTTCAGATAGGTATAGATAATTCCTAGGTATTTACAGTGGCAATTCTTGGATCATTAAAGCGGTAAATCCTTGGTAATGACGCAATAATTCCGGGGCACAGCATTGGTAATGGATAGATAATAGTAAATAGATGACTTCATTCACTCAGACCGGCTGTTCTGTGAAACAAGCTAACCTTTGGAACTTTTACCTGTTCACATAAAGACTATAACCAGATGCCTATGTTCAAAAAGCCGTCCTGATACAACTGCTGCCTCATACAATAGCAGCTGTGTGATCCTTTTTAAACTGTGAGTGAGGGCAGAGGAGTGTGTGTATGGGTGAATGGTCATTGAACTTTTTGTATAGTCACTGTAGTGCTTTTTATTGTTGATTGCCACATGCTAATCTTATTGTTGTACCTGTGCCTATCAAATGAACAATAAATGAACCAAAGAAGGCATTTAAAGTATATCAGACGACCCAGACATCAAAACTGCTACGCATAATCGCTTTTTGCTGATATTTGTCCAACTATTCTCTTAAACATGTTGTCTAAGAGGATATGGCCACATGCTGATGTTGTAGACCATTATAATACTGCATGTAGTGTAGCAACCGCTCTTCTCTCATCCTTCAGAGGGAAGCGCTCATGAATATTTGGTGCCGGGCGGGGCTAAACGATGGGCAGCACGACGGACCTCACGTGTAGCGCGCACTCCTTTGCCTGTGTCTCGTGTCGCTGCCTTCGTGCTTGTCCCTGAGAATGGATTGCCAGTGCGGCGGCAAAACATAAAACTGTTGAAATATTTAAACGGCAGATCATTAGTCCGTGCGGTATGTAATCACGCACTTGTTTCATGTACAGAGGCAGCTGTGGGAGTGTGTGTATGGGCACATATTGAACACACTCTGGATGTCTGTTTGCGTGTTCTCACTACATGCTGTAGTTTGTGTGGTTTTCAGATTCTCCAGTGTTTTCACAGCTGTTATTTCTCAAATGATGTCCTGGTACTGCGTAATCAGTTCTACTCCCCTGATCAATACTAATATGTTTAACAAAAATTCACTGTGTTGTGTTAAGCATGTTTGCGCTGTGTCAAAAGCCATCAAAATGAACAATGACGTGTTTCCCTTGTGAACATGCGGTTACATAACACACTATAACGCCAAGCCTCATAAATCTCTCTGTACTATATTAATTATGGTTTAGATTGTGGTGATTTATTCTGTATTGCATGGCATACTACTACATAATTTAGTGTTTTTTACTGCACATCAATAATTAGCATACAAAAAAGGAAAACACCTCCTCACCAAGCTATTTCGTAAAACAATAAGACAATTTAAACAGTACACTCAAAATAAGTTGATTGCGAGTTCAGGAGAGGATGCAGGTAGTCGTTTTCTGGCCAAAAATAAAAAGGAAATGGTCTTTCCTAGTAAATTGTGTTTCCATTTTCCTCCTTTTATCTTTCATAGAATTGATTAGCCTTTCTGACCGAGGTTGTTTTGCGATCACGTTATGTTAATTGTGCGTTATTGTAAACTTAGGACATCATGGACATCACAGGAGGACGTTTTGTTACTGAACGTGAGATCATCTAATGTCTGCTACTGTTATAAAGTCACGGATGCACTGGACGCCTTTACCACGATTGCACTTAAACTTTAATAAATAATGATAACATTCATTTATAAAGCACTTTTTTTTCAAAGGGGTTTAGAGGGGATTTAAAAAACAATTAACATTAATAAGACTCCTAGTATCCACTTACAATATTAAAATTCTTAAAAGTTTCATAGCTGCAGGGAAGAACAAACAAACAAACACATGCACACAATCTGAACCAACAATGAAGGACTGGACAGTCATTCATTAAAAAAAGACCTTGAGACTCAATGTGAAAAATATAATTATTTGACAGGTTTTGGTTTTAATGGGATATGTTGGGCAACTTATGCTGTGTACTTGTTTTGTTCTCTCAATGTGTCTTAATCTGTTTTGTGTTTTCTGTTTTGTTTAAGAAGAGGCACTAGTTTGTTCTCTCAACATACAGGATTTCAAACCACAAACTTGTCTAATTTGCTCCTAATGATGGTTTATTATTTACTTCAATCCCCCTGCATCCGTAGAAATATTTTTGGACACTGGAACTTCAAAGGCCGTTTTCTTAAAATGCATTTTTCTACTGTAGGGCTTTAAAGATTTGTTGACACCTAATTCTAAGCTTGATTTATTAAAGATGTAAGTCTAAAGAATGAATGAATGAATTTAATTTTTATGCCAATATTCAGTCAGTTCTAGTTTACTCAAAAACTAAATAAGAAATGCAATATTCCCAATTTTTTTGTAACTAATATGTGTAGAAAATGAACTAAGAAATTTAAACAGTTTTTTATATTCAAATGTCCATCCACCTTCTTCTGCTGTATGGGGCCGGGTCAAATGTCCCAAATATGTGAAATGTTGGCTGTTTTTGCACATAAGAGGCCTTATTTCTGTATGAAAAGTTTACATGATCAAAAACTTGTAACACATTTTTTTCTTTGAGTAAACTACAAGAGAGGTTTCAAATGTATATCTTTAAATTTAAAGATTTGTTCGTATTCACCTGCAGTGTCTCACCTTAAAAAAAACAAAACAAAAAAGACTAACCTTCTCAACATGTTAAAATTGTTTAGAATTGTAAGATGTATGAACCGGTTTGAACTCAGGTTTTTTATTCTCTCAGGTTTTTTATTCTCTCTAAAGCTACTTACATTTAAAATGTTTGCCTTTTTAGGACACGCAGCCGCAGCAAAATAAGGAGCCGTATGGACTTAACCTGTCGGAGTTTCCTAATGAAAAGGACCTACTCATTTATGAAAGGTAAACTCTTAAGTATTACATTTCATGATTAATATTGTCAGTAAACTAATTCTGTCAAGTTAAATGAATATCTCCAGTCAAACCTTAATGCATTTTGCTGCTCACATGGTTTTCCTTGTCACGTTGAAGTGAACAGGAGTAATTTGTAGAGTAGCTGTCTTTGCTTGCTGCTTATGCTCATCCATCAGGCAAAATGGTTGAATTTGTTCTTGTTGAAAATGCACCTGGTGAACCTGAGTCAGATGCCGCCTCGGGCCTTCGCTGCTGATGATATGCAAAAAAAACAAAAAAAAGATAATGGTCAGACTCCTCACGCTGTGCTCATCCCAGCTCTGACCTCAAGGCTCTTTGTCCACCGCGACATTAAACACAAGCCAAGGACTCTTTTTCAGTTTGGTCTTTTGGTCTTTCAGCCTGTCCCTTCATGTTCTTTCCCCGCAGCTAAAGCAGCACAACTGTCTGTCCTCTCATTTCGCTCTCAAATACATCTTATTTATCTGACAGGACAAACTGGTCAGGAATATTTGGTGCCATCATTCAGACATCATTCTCAGTTGATTTGAGCCTGAAGCCGCGTGTTTATCTCAAATAAAATCATGACTGTGGGGTAGAAAGCGGCTCATATTCGTTTGTCGTCGTGCCACATAATGAGCGAGGGTTCATTATCGGATGTTGGAACGACGCCAGATGTGAAGCCAAAGCTAATCAATGCATTAATATTAAAATCATAAGCAACAGCCAGAGGGAACTGTAAACTCTTGTATATTACTTACCTTGGCAAGAAATGACCGTTGGGAAAATTTCATATTGGATCGTAAACTCTGGGGGAACCTCAGCAGATACAATTAACCTCATGGTACCAAATTTTGTATCCAAAATAAGATGTTTACTATTAAGTTGTGACTGATTTTTCTGTAATGAGTTTCCATTATTGTATTAACACTAATTCGTGTCCTAGATTGTTTCCTGTTCAAATTGAATATATCCTCACACTTTAAACAACATTTAAACATTATTTTAAAGGTGCACTGTGTAACTTTTCCAATGATGGTGTAGAGGTGTTTTTCCTTTGCTTAAAATATTCCACAGTATGACATTAAACTCATGAAGCCGATGACCAGGCAAAGTTATAGATCAGATCTGTGGAGTGGTGTCACTGTAAAATTAACATCTGGATAATAATAGTGAGATAATATTTTTAAAAATCCAACAGAAATGTGTTAAAACTTAATGTATTAGTAAGGTTTAATTATGAGACAAATGTATGAGAGAAATCTCCCCTTTGTAGCCTTATTTGAAAGTTTACGACATAAAACACCTTTTAGCAGTGTATGTATTTTCTTTGGGTGTATCATGTTAGTCAAGGTCAGGTATGGGCAAACACATTGAATTTTTACACTTGCCCTGGGGACAGACCATTTACAGTTTACACAAAAAACTACAACAGAAAAGCAAAAATCATTACCTTTTTTTAGTGGGAACAGTGGCATTGGTCACTCTTTTTATCCAGTGCATCAAAGTTTGGTGTTATTCTAATGGTGGCTATTCTCAAAACTGATCTTAAATTAACTGAAGCAACTGCAGTCTCAGACAACTATAAAATGACGAATGTGCCATACTAAAAAATTATATCAAATGCTTTGTGGGCCGGATCAAAATGCCAAAAGGGCCGCATGTGGCCCCTGGGCCTTAGTTTGCCCCCCTCTGGTCTAGTGTCTTCTGAGGACGTACATAATGCTTAAAATAATTGTCTGAATTCTGTCCTGCAGGTTTGCTCATCTTGGCGAGAACCAGCATCAAGTGGAGAAAAATGGAAATGCCAGACTTTCGGGTGTCCTTCCCCTGTGAGTACTGCCGCATGAACAGTGGGCTAAAATAAATGTGTCAAAATGAGACATTTAGTCACGTGGGTTTTATTTAGAAGCACTTAAGATCTGCTGAGGCCTCGGGATGATTGAGTGCATTTGTGTTCTCCTAAGTGCTCTCTCTCTGAAGGTCCCTGACTGTGCATGGTTGGATCTGCATTTCTTTTCTCAACTGCTCCTTTCCTTCTTCTTGTCCAAGTCCTTCTGCTCAGTTTAACTCACCGCACATGCTCCGCTCGCGCCCACGTGGGAGGACAATGTGACGGCACAAGCTCTCGCTCTCAGTTATTTCTTTTATTTCTCGCTCTTATCTTTAAGTTCTCTCACAGCTGCTGCCTTATTGTATAGTCACTAACAACTTAAAGGCACTCCAATGACCATGAGATGTTTAAAGGTGCACTATGAAGTATTTCTGGTATAGTGTTTGTCACCTTACTTGTCTCCATGGAGATATTATTGCTTTGCCTGAAATGTTTCACCATTAAACTCGGCATCTCTGTGTAGATGCATGTTTTTCAGGGTATTTTTGAGCACTAAAACCATCTGTAGAGAAATAAATGGTTGATAGATTAATGCTATGCTGTGAAACAGTCCAGGCAAAGCAATAACATCTCCTTGAAGACAAGCAGGTAGTGGACACTCACATGGAAATGTGCACCTTTTTAATTTCAAGCAAACATGCAATTAAAACCACATTTGTATGAGTTTTTATGTATATTTCTTAATATCCTAATGTGCTAATATTCATTGTCGTTCAAAAGTCTTTAATTTACAATTTTAACTTAACCTGATCATCTCTGTAAATAAGAATGTTCCCAATACTCTGCCTGGTAAATTATTTCTGGCTTTCTGCTTATTGTTGACATTTTGAAGACTTTTGACAATTTGAAAAGTAGAATATTTTGTATCGAATTGTTAATTCTATGACAACAATGCTAATCTTTTCATTGCTGCCGCTCGGTGCAGAGTGGACAGCAGACATGCCAGGCTCCACTTTGATTCTGGCTCTGACAATTTCCTGAATGTCCGTCCCACTCTCTTCCACATTTCACGCTACACTGTCCTGTCCGATAACGCCTTAGAGCCAAAAAAGTTAAATAAGTAACCTATCTATGGTTTTCATTAAAGTAAAATAAAACGTACATGACTAACATTTAGCAGTTTTAGCATTTTCTCTTTCACAAAAAAATAGTTTATTTAATATCATAGATTAATTAGTTTATTTAGTTTAGTTTATTTAATATCACCATTGAGCTTTAGACTAAAACAAACTAAGGAAATATGAAAATGTTGAAAAAAGTTGAAAAGTTTTTGACACCTTAAAGGAAACCTTTGAATTATAACAACCAGGAAATTGGATAAAGCAACACTGACCATTATAACCCTTTGATTAAAATTCTTAATAGATCAGAACTGAATAATGTCTAAACTATATACATGTAATACTGAACTGAACAGCCAGGCTGCCTCCAGATTAGAAATGAGTGGAGAAAAGAAGGGAATTTTATGTCATTTAAATGAATAAAGAATTGTATTAAATTCAAAGCAAAAAAAATCTGGACACCTTATTCTTTTTAATTTGTTCAATTAAATGTTCTAGACAAAAAAAAAGTATTCAGATGCGCCTGTTACATTGGCTCCTCCCTCTGTTTATTCATACGTTTCTTTCATCACTTCGTCCCTCATGTTGGGTTCACGAGGGGCTGCAGGTGTGTCTGCAGTTGTGCAACAGAGCTATTCTCAGACTGTTATATGTGCCTTTATTCCAGGGAGGTCTTTGGTTCATGGCTCCCTCTGTGAAGGTCCTCCTCTTTATTGAACAGCCGTTCAATAAATTACCATCACAAAAGAATGAATGGCGTCTTTATGAATAAATACTTTTCTAATAAAGCATGCGACAACATATTTTTATCTATTTTTGTCACACAACTTTGTCAGTGAGTTGTGTTTACCGTGACATGTTTCGACTGCTAATCGAGCTTCTTCAGAAACATATCACTGCAAAAGAACAGTCTTACATGGACTGTGCTGGGGCTCAGGTCCAACAAGTTCAGCGAGGCACAGACGCCATCAATCGTGACGAAGGACCATTCCTCCTCTCACACACGGGACACTCTTCTCTAGAGAGCACAAGATGGCAGGAGGCGTGGTCAGCCTGAGCGACCTGCCAGGTCCATCGAACAATAACACACTATATTTTTAATATATTCACAATCTAGAGGCCTTCAGTCACTTTTTCAACCTTTTATTAGGTTGATAATGTATATGAAGTCTCAGTGTACAATAGAAATAACTATTTGACTAGTCAGAATCAGAATCAGATCAGAATCAGAAACTGTTTATTGCCATTGTCAGTGAAATTCACAAACGTAGGAACTTGCTTCGGCGTAGGTGCAACATAAAGGAGAGGATAAAATATAAAAAATATATAAAAAGGCATGCATAAAATTAAGAATAAAATAGACTAAGATAGACTAACACTATATACAGAATGTACAGTTGGCAGATAGTGCAAATGTGCAAATGAGTAGTGCAAATAGATTGTTCTTAAATAGTATTATTGTTAAAGTGACAGGTGTTACAAAGTGTTCATGAGTCCAACGGCAGAGGGAAAGAAACTGTTCTTGTGGCGGGAGGTTCTGGTCCGGATGGGCCGTAGCCTCCTGCCCGAGGGGAGTGGCTCAAATAGTCCATGTCCAGGGTGAGAAGGGTCAGCTGTGATCCGACCTGCTCGTCCCCGAGTCCTGGAGACGTAGTCGACTTATTATAAAAAAGAATCGCTGTTTGTTAGTTGCAGTCACACCAGCGACTAACTTTCTAATATCCTGGCTGTGCCCCTGCACTAAGAGTCCTTTTACTTTATTTTTACTTCAACTACAATTTTAAAAAGCAAGGAAAGTATCTTTTGCTTTTAGGGTGCACTAAACTATGTTTAAGGTGCACTATGTAACTTAGCATGAAATATTCCACAGTACAGTTTTCTGTTACGCCATCAGGTTAGAACTATGGAGAGGCGAGCCATTTCACAGTAATTATTATTATTTTTGTTATTATTTGCAATACGCAACCTACATTTGAATAAATAGTATTAAGTATATTAAGAAAAGCCTCAATACGTCTTCATCTCCTTTATCCTTGTCCTTATTTGGACTTGTGGTCTTTATCCGTTTTATTGATTTTGTTCTTGTGTGTTGTTTTTTTTCTTCAGAGAAGCGGTGTCCCGTTTCCCAAATGACAGCGTGTTTGAGGTTCTCGCTCCGTCGGTGGACACGGACAGTCGCGACGTGTTTGAGCGACATGTGCTGACGGGACAGGGCCAGCTCAGGGCGCTGTGTCGAGAGGACATGCTGATGTACCGCGAGTACATCAAGAACAGATACATGTGAGACAAGAAGAGCAGCCTGTAAAAAACATCAACAGCTGCTCTTGCCTTATCATTTTAATCTGCCTGCAAATGCTACTTTTGTTATGTTACAATTTTAACAGTTTTAAAATGCCACTGTACATACTAATTTGATTGTATATGCTTTTTAGTTTATATTTATGCTTTTTATCTTATTATTTATGTGTCTTATGTTTTTAGTTTGTTATTAAGAGATCATCTGGGTATATGATGTATACATTCAGTACATTCCATTAAAATTATGTCCCCTAAATGATGTGTTGCAAATAATTCCCGCCTTTTTCCAGCTCATGCCTAATTAAAACTGATCTGGTCCTGTCCTCTCCAATTATTCCTCCTCTCTTGTTTCTCCTCCTCTGCGCGCTCTGTTGTTCTTTCTATCACGCAGCCATTATGACATTTACACCTCTTTTTCCCCCTTTCGTGCACTCTTTCATCTTCACACCTTATGTCTAAAGCTCATATTTCAAACCAAGGTATCACACAAAGCTTCCATATGTGTAATGCACGCCACGCACTGAGAAGTGTGGACCTCCGAGCCTCGTGAGCCTTTTCACACCTGATGCCGGTGCATGTGCACAAAACTGGCAGCTGACGGCGCTTCAATATTATTCCAAAAAGAGTGGTTTGAAGAGGGCTTGCATGCTCAGATACACATTTAACATATCATGATTGTACATTTTCATTTTAAACTACAATAACAACATCTAAAACGGCTCAATAATAGAAACCGGTCCACTGACTTCCTGTCAACTCATAAACTCTTCATAGTACTATTTCATGATAGCAAAGCTGTAGATTTTCATTTACGTCTTTCTATTGTTGAAAAATGACACTAGGTCTTAAGTGTAGCGTTCAAAACTGCCACATAGGATTAAGTACTGAGCTGTGGGCGGAGATAGCGGGAAGTGAAGATACATTTTCCGATAACTCAAGCTTTGAATGCAGGGCAGTGCAGAGGAAAGGCTCCATTTTCTCCTTTACCACTAGTCCATTGCCAGACACCCACTTCTGTTTTATCATGATCCGTCACCAAATACCCACTATTCATGTGGAGAAGAATCTGTTAAGAAGAAAAGAAGAAAAAGACTAGGTAAAAAGCTATTTCAATCATCCTAAACAACAAAATACAAATGACAATATCTAAAATGACTAAGAGAATAAACAACAGCAGCACCAATAATGAATAAATACACATTCATAACGGGAATAATCATCATTTTAATAGCTAACAATATCAATCAATACCAAACATGTTTATCCCTATCCCTATTATCTCTAACATTTCCTTTTTTCATCTTTTTTTATAAAGAGGAACAAGTTTCAACTGTTTTAGTGGATTTTATTTTATTTTATTTATTTATTTATTTATTTTTGGAAGGATGCAACTTTTGCCCACTCCATAAGTTAAACCCAGTCCTGAGTTGACAGTGGTGCTTCCATGATGCCTTCCCTTTAAGTGTCCCTTACTACATCTTGTTTTGAGGTTTTGATGTAATCAGCAAAATAAGAAATCAAATAAGAAATCAAACAAATCAAATCAATCCCTTGGCAAATGGGTACAGTGGATACAGTGGATGCAGTGGATACATGGAGATATATTTTATGGCCTATTATCTCCTCCAGACAAAGTACGAGTCAGGTTTGTGGAGATGTGAGCCCACTCACAGTAAGAACGTTTCGACATTTTCCAGTGCAACAAAAACATCCACAATGAAAAACATGCCTTTCTTTTAGTCCGTTTTTTTGGCTAAAAGGTTGCATACTGGGGCTTTAAACGGCCAATATGCAAAGAAATATGGACACATGCACAAACAAAGATGTTTAAAGAATCAGAATGAGGTTTATTTATTGTCAGTGATCAAAATCCACAAAATAGGAAGAGGAACTTCCTTTGGCGGCAAAGGGCAACTTGCAACATTAAATAATAATAATAATGATAATATCACTAAATGTTAAATAAGGAGTGCATGAAATAAGAATTTACCAAATAAAATTAAAAAAGACTTAGACTGAGTATACAAAGTTGTGTTGTTTCGTGGAAATAGAAATAGACTTATGAACATTCTCCATGGACATAGATACGTTTTATGCCACTACAGTATGTAATCTTCAGCGTATTTGTCATATTTAGATTTACAAAATATTTACTATGTTCAAATATTGATAACTTTCCTTTTTCTTTTAACTACAAATGGCCTGTTTAACGTGTCGAAAAGTATGAGCATATTTGTTTCTTTTGTTGAGAAAGTTGCCTACGCATTTAGAATGTAACTCCAACATTAAAATATATCTTTGCCAATACTGTTGTGTCTGATAAATATATGTTACAAGGTATAAAAAACTATTCTGCGAACTCTTCTATAAGGTTATCTAAATGGAACAGAAATACTTCTGACCGCAGAACCAACTTACTCGCATCTAAAGTTGTAATTTATACAATCTTATTTCCCTGACCCAGTAGCCTACATCACACTGACCATGCTTGTTGCAGTTGTTATCATATTAAATCCCTTTTGCATTTAACTTTTTCTTTTCGGCAGCAGAAGCGGTGAAAATGAAGGTCATGGTGACATCTCCAGCGCCGTGACTGCAGTGGGTCAGACACATCTCGCATTGATATTATGTCAGCTGCTCGTTTTTGTGAGCCAGAATTGACATTTTGTGCTTGTTTGTATAACGTCAGGATGAAAAGTGGGTCAAGTTTTAGAGTAGGTAGAAGTCTATCGTTGTTTGTCTAGACTAGAGTCACATTTTTTTCTTGATTACACATGTATCATCATAAAAGCTGGTAGCATTTGTACTTTCAAAACAAAATTTCAGCCATTCTGAAGCATGTTTTTCTCCCTGGGAGCAGGTGTCTTGTTACTCAGAAGCCTCTCAGCTGCTCATGTGGTGTGTAGATGAATAAAGGCATTTTACCGGTGTTATATTTGGCCAGGCTTCTCGGAAATGCATAAAAATAGGAGGGCAGCTCGTCGGGTTCTGAATTCGATGAGCCAATGTTTTGAAAAGAAAATCCAATTAGTTAATATTAAAGCTCAGAAAGTAATCTCATCATTTGGGATGTGTTTTGGTTTAGGAGCGTCGCTGGTGGTTGACAGTCACCAGGCCTTTCATGTGACCACTTTACCTCATGAATGAATGCACCTCCAGTTTCAGCCAATCGCAATCTGTGGATCAACACTGGTCTGTGGACAAAATGGTCTGTTTACTGTCACATGTTGCACTGTTACTGTCGTTCAAAGGTACACTTTTCAGGTGCAGAGACGTTATCGATCACAGTATGTTAGTCCAATTCTCTATCTGGCATTGTTTTTGCTTGATTGATTGATACATTGAAAACATGTATCCTTTTTGTGAGTGTGTTCCTCTCCGCAGAGCTGACCTGTAACTCCTGGCCTGATGTGATATACCCTCACCTGAAAAGTTCATAGTGCACCTTAAATTGAAGGGGAAATGTGGGGGAGGGTTGCAATTTTACTGACATGGTTCATACATTGGGATAAAGCTGGAAGGCTTGTTGGAAAGGGTTTGGATTTTAGAAGCTGATGTTTAGAGAGAACAAACACTGTACTCAAATAAGAGTAACTTTACTTCAAAATAAGATTATTCAAGTAAAAGTACTAAGTAGGGGTTAAGAAAGAGTAAAACAAAATCTTGGGGAAGAGTAACTGTCTGTGCGTAACATCTGATTTATAATGTGAATGATTGGAAGGACATAACAATAAAATGCCTGTTATCTGGTGTTTTCAAAGGATAGACACAAAAAGGAAAAAAATTAAATCATATCTGAAGGAGCAGTACAAGAAACACAACTGTTCATATCATTTCATCTTATAAAGAAATAAAGAAATTATATAAGTTTTAACAAATTAAATAATAAATATGAATCCAAAGCTAAGCTAAAAAGGTGGGTCTTGAGCCTGTTCTTAAAAACCTGAACGTTCTCTGCATTCTCACTCATAGCAGCCCATGATATGTTTCGATAATTCAGTTTGGACAAACTAGACTGCAGTTAATTTCTGAAATGTAAAAGAGGAAACACATTGAGACACAAATCTTTTACATGCTGAGGAAAAGGTGTAATTTGTACCAGCACTGCCGGTACCTCTCAGAGTCTGAGCACCAATGTACTAAAGGTGTGTTTGTTACAGCCTGTCGGTAACTTGTAATAGCTATGTAGAACACGCAGTGCCCAGAAACGGTCTGTTCTGTCGGCTTATTGTGACATTAGTCAGTGTTCAAATGTAGAGGCTAAATCCCACACAGACAGATCTGGGAAATGCTGTGCAATAACACCTCCACGTCAGACTGCATTAACCTTAAATCTCTTTTGGGAACATATTGCAAAGTTCTCCTGCCTAAGAGTTCTATCATTCTAAAATTCAGTCATGTATTTACAGAATAGAAATGTCTTAAGACCTACTTTTATTCTCTAAATGTACACTGGGTGAGTTGTGTAGTCCTCTGTTATAATTTAAATTTTTGTTATAATTACAGTTTATTTGTTTATTTTTCATTTTATTTTATTTTCTATTATCCTTTATTTACCCTACCCTACTCTTTAAATGTATTAAACGGTGTGTTAATTGTTGAGTTATTTAATTGTTATTGTGTTAATTGTAGGCTCAAGGGAGCTAATGTCTTGCTTTTGTTTGTTTTTATTGTTCTGATTATTCTTTTTAGGCCTATGGTACTATGGGCGTGTGGAGAACTTGGTGGAGTGCGCATGCGCTTATGGCTGTTAACTTTTTAATTTCGAGCTCTCGCTGTTGTTCAAATGAGAGCCGCGTCTTTCTGACTTACCTGGCAACATTCTCCAAAAGTTTACTCTGCCTCAGCATTTTCATCCTGAAACTTCACTCGCCTGTTACAGTAGCATAGTTATACTTTGCTCATGTAACATATGGAAATTGCGCCTCGTTGTTTTGCTAATTGCCTAAATGATTTTATTAATTATAACAACCTTTAATGGGTTACCAACCCTGGTGCAAAAACTGTGTATACATTTAACAAGCTTATCTCTCTCTCTTTTTTTTAAAAAAATTATCGACAAAAAAATAAAAATAAAAAATCATACAGAACAGAACGTAGAAAGCAAAGTTTAACAGTTTTCCGTAATCTTCGTAGTGCTAGTCTCTCTCCTTTCTTTCTCCTTTCTCTCTCTCTCTCTCTCTCCTCGTGCGTCTTGACGTCGCCGGCGTCTGGCGCTCGGTCCCCGCTCTTTCTCCTCTCTTTCTCTTTCCCCTCCCCTTTCTCATACTCTTCACATTTCATCCTCTCCACTGAGCTGAGCACTGGTCAATGCTTCACACCGTCCCTGCCCATGTGGTCTGCCCCGCGTGGGAAACACAAAACCGGGGGCTTGACTTTGACACTGCTGGACTGGAGACACTTGTGGCTACTCCTGACTTTACGTGAAGTCTCGTTGCGGTGTGCACTTCTCCGCACAGTTGCAGAGAATCTCAGCGTTCCTAGTTTTGCATCGGAGGTGAGTGAACATCTTAACGTGTGGGAGAGTGACTGTAACAAGTGACTAAGCGTCGGTTCAGCTTCAGCACCGCGGACAGCTCCTGGTTTATTAAACGCGACAGAAAACCAGCTCCAGATGGCAACAGCGACTCTATCTCTGGATATTTCAACAGTTTCAGCTCAAAATAATTAAATGTATCTTAACCTATTTATGTATGTTTGTGGGGGGAAAAAAAATTAATTCAGCGTCAGATTCAGTCACTGGTTCGTGCCACAAATGACAACATCTTGCCCAATATACCAGACAACCTAAAAAAAAAACAACAACAACCAAGCAAACAAAAAAACATAAGATTAGAGAGACTTTATTTGTCCAACAATGGGTAAATGTCAATGTTACAACATCAAATAAAATCAATATGAAAACAGACTGGCAGGAACAACCGAAATATAGAAATATAGACTAAGAAACAATACTTAAAATGCTTAATGCTCATCACACTTCTCTTTCTTTAGTCCTCGCAGGTGAAACTGTGGGTGAAGCGATGAATGAGTCGCTGGTTGTCAACGACTCCTCTGCGACTGTTGGGTCCGGCGAGGGCTTGCCGTGGCCCGAGGTGGACTCCCCTCAGCAGAACAGCAGCCTGGACTTCTCCACTGCTCCCCTGGACTTTCCCATCAACCCCTGGGACATCATGCTGTGTATGTCCGGCACGGTCATCGCCTGTGAGAACGCCATTGTAGTTGCCATTATCTTTTACACCCCGACTTTGAGGACACCCATGTTTGTTCTCATCGGGAGCCTGGCCACAGCAGATCTGCTCGCCGGCATGGGATTAATCCTGAACTTTGTCTTTCAGTATGTCATCTCATCTGAAACCATAAGTCTAATTACTGTCGGGTTCTTGGTAGCTTCATTCACCGCATCTATTAGCAGCCTTTTAGCCATCACAGTGGACCGTTACTTCTCCCTTTACAACGCCCTGACGTACTTCTCAGAAAAGACATTGCAGTATGTTCATGTCATGCTGGTGGGCACTTGGGGGGTGTCCTTGTTTTTAGGTTTGCTCCCTGTTTTAGGCTGGAACTGCATAGAAGACACTACAACCTGCAGCATTGTCCATCCGCTCACCAGGAGTAACCTCACACTTTTGGCAGTGTCGTTCTTTGTCATTTTCGTCCTCATGCTCACGCTGTACTTCAAGATTTGCAAGATTGTGTGCCACCATGCCCATCAAATCGCACTCCAACAACACTTTTTTGCCACTTCTCACTACGTGGCCACTAAAAAGGGGGTCTCAACGCTGGCTATAATATTAGGGACATTCGGTGCCAGCTGGCTTCCTTTTGCCATTTACTGTCTGGTTGGTGAGAGGCACTACCCATCCATCTACACCTACGCTACGCTACTGCCTGCCACATACAACTCGATGATCAATCCAATCATATATGCCTACAGAAACGCAGAGATACAGCGCTCCATCTACATGCTTCTCTGTGGCTGCTTTCATTCCAATGGTGTTTACCGATCCAGGTCACCCAGTGAGGTTTGAAATGAAAAAGGTTGTATCGAGAGACAATGAACTTAACACAAAGAGGCTGTGATGCTACAACCAGAGGTGGAAGAAACATTCAAATGTGTTAAGTAAGCAAAAGTACAGACACAGGAGGTAAAAGTATAGTAGCACAACTAAAATCTACTTAAGTAAATGTTTTGAAGAACCAATTTTCAGTATTTAGTATTTCACACAGATTTTAAGGATTGCTCAAGCATTAAATTAAATTATTTTGATAAAGAATTGTGTTGATTCTTGGTCAACAATATAGCAATTCAAGTGAATTTTGTAATTTTTGTAGTGAATTTTGTGTTGTTTTTTTGGTTGCGCAAAACTGGGACTTGAATTGAATTGAATCTCACCATAAACATGCTTCAATCAACCTCTCAATTCAGGGCACTTTATATTTTTTTGTCCAGTTCAAAAATGTAATAGAAAGTACAGATACCTGCCCTCAAATGTGGTGAGATGAAAGTAAAAGTATCCACTGTCAAAATTACTTAAGTACAGATACCTAAAAGTACAGTACTTTTACTTTTATGCTTTGTTTCTTTCCACCACTGGCTACTACTGTATCTTTGCATCAGCACTTTATGTCAATGAGATTGTGAACACGCTGTGAACAACTAAACTCTGTGAAAAAAACAAACTTGTGAATGTATTTTACAATTGGAATGGAACGATTTTGCACTTTATTTATTGTTTTTTGTTTCTTTTTTTGGAAATGCCAAAGCAGTATTGTATAACCAATGTAGTGTTCAAAATGTCTGAGTGCCATTTTCTATCCAGTACTGTATCGTCTTCTTTGCTGTAAATTTTCTACAACAGAAATAAAGACATACACCCAAGCCTTAAGTGGATCACATGTTTTTTTTCACCCACTTTTCTTTTGCTTCTCAAAGTGCTGCTGCTGCCGCTGCCGCAGCTGCAGTTTTATTTAAAGAAACTAATGGCCAGGTGAGAAAGCCGAACAGAGTCGGGAAAATGGCTCAATTTAACACGAGACTGTTTGATTGTGTACAGTGTGTGAGTCAGCAGTGCGAAAACTCGTGGCATGTGCTGGCTTTGCTTTTAGATCTTAAATAGATCCATGAGCAACAGTTGGAGCATCAACATGGCCTGAATCAACAGGTGAATTACATTCTGAATCAAATGAAAGTGCTTTTTTAACTTAAATATGTAATTCTTTCTCATCTGTTATTTTGGAATTGTGAAATACCTTTTCTCTTAGAGCAAATATGTGATAAACACTTATTATGTTAGACTGAATTCTAATATAACACTACTGCTATTATATAAAAAAGTTAGATAACCAAAAAACACGTCATGCGATCTCAACAAAACTCTTTTTTCCAATTTGAGAAAATATTTATACTACAAGAGTTTGACTTGATAAATGGCACCATTTATTCAGCTAGAATTTGAGCTCAAGCTGTTTAACACATGCAAGTTTTACCTCTATTGTTAAGTATCCAAAATTTTGGGACTCAAAACAAACAGTATAAATCCCTCATGTTAAGGAGAAGTACAGTTTCTGCATGGAGTTACAGAAGAGAACAATTCTATTCAAAAAGTAAATCTGGAAACTGATAATGACACTTTTAAATAATTGGTAATTTGGAGACATCAGAATGCCGTTTGGTAACATCTCTTGACCTAATCTTTCAAATAGGATATGACGCAGACGAGTAGAGAAAATGAAGCGCCAGTCACATTTGATGGTTTTGGGGTTGGAGCAGATGGCAGCGGCACGTGGAGCTGAGTGAGGTGAGGAGATAAGTCTGGCTGCAAACCTCAGGCCGCGGTGCTGTAATGATGCTAATGATCCTGGCAGCAGTTTATCAGTCTGTGTTTGAACAGTTATAGGGTTTCAGTGGCCACAGAGGAACGCATCAGCTCCACCAAAGTTACACTGTCAAGGCAAAGCTTCAGCTGAAGTTCAACAGCAGTCATGAGAGGAGTCCACATTTAGTCACAGGATGGACACTTTTCTCCATGTGGGTTTCAAGTGTGAAAAAATAATCAATCAAGAGAAACTAAAAAAAGTTAGAAACTGCTTGGAATCTCTCAGTGATCAGAGGTTGGTAGTTAGATCCCAGCTCCGACTTCTGTACTAGATGGAATTTCGGTTGGCTACTTGTTTTTATTTATTTATTTTTATTTAACCTTTATTTGACCAGGAGTGTCCCATTGAGATTAAAAACCTCTTATCCAAGGGAGTCCTGGCCAAGAGGCAACAAAGTTGTACAGTTACAACAAACAAACAACATTAAAATGACAAGTTATGAAAAACAATTGCACATTGTTGAGGCAATCTCTAATGCTTTCAGTTTGGGTTTAAACACATTTAAGGATGTTAAATGTGTACCCATTTAAAATGGCTGTCTAAAGGAGGTAGAACTGTGCCCTTATAATTCTAAGGATATAATCATTGGATAGGCTTTTACCAAAATGATCCAGCAATGCAATTATGGACACACATATAATGCATATATGGGAAGTGAAGGCTTGTGTTTGGTCCACTTCAAGCAGCTACAACTTGCTGACCGCTCTGTAAGAAGTGATCTTGTGGTTATTAATGTGTGTATTTACAAAAGAAATTATAACCATATTTCTAAGAAAGGCTACTTTCATCTGCTCTGATCCTGGAGCTATGTTTATTTGTTTGAGATTAGTAAAGTAGATAACGTAATTGATTTAATTTAGTAGTCATCTAAAATGCGTCAACCAGATCCACTCCCTGTATGAAACAAATGTGCGTTCAGCTCTCAGTGAGGAAAAGGAGAGCGTCACTAATGGACTGCACACTGCCTGGGCCTGTTTGTTCTCGGAGTATTTTCTCCGCCCCGACAGATGTTGCCTGTGGTCACCGGCTGAAGACTTGTTTGTCCACGAGACTAATAAAGACAGCGTGTCACAACTCTGCTTTAAAATGCACTTTACAGCAGGTATTTTCAGCTGCATGTGAACAATAACTCGAGACATTTCTCAATTCTGTTATATACAGTAAGTCCTCCCTTACATGAGTTGTTCTGTGAAATGACAAGTATTAGATTTTTCACTTTTCACTGGCATCCCTATACATTTACCTTTAACCTGGGATGTATAGTAGAAAGTACAGTACAAATAAAGCACACAATCACTGATTATTAAGCTTCATATTATAACCTCGAAGAGAAAAACTGCAAACTGTGTGTGCCAGAGAATCTCCAAAATCACTCCTGGTTTGGGTTCTTATGAAAGTTTGGCAGGTGAGAATTCAGTGAGCAGAAGGTACAGCTCAAATTGCTGCGTATTTTGACCAAAACACAGTCTATCCATTCAGGGCTTCCAATTGACAACATACGAAAATCTCAAGCTTAATTTTGCGCTTGGTCAAAATAGACATAATTTAGTCATTTAATCAATTAATGGGTTGGTGGTGCCTTAGTGCAGTGGTTCTTAAACTTTTTGTCTGGGGACCCCACAAAAAAATCTTGTGAGGTCTGGCGACCCCACATTACTCCCACGCCGTTTTTGGGCAGACCTATAGTTATTGACACTCCCTCAAAAGGTTTTTGTCATTCCGTCAAACTAAATCAACTAAAAACCAACTGGCAATGTAAGAACTACAAAAATGTATTTCACAAGAAGTGGAACAAAGTGAACAAATAAACGCTGAATAATTATGACATTAAATAATACACTAAATAATGTTGTATTTATGTCTATAAAATACAGGGGTCACTAGGTCAAATGCCCTACAAAAAAAAGTACTGTGGGATTTTATTTTCTTTACCTCACTGTGCAGTAATTTGTTCACGGTCCCTAAAGAATAACTTATACAACCCGTAAAACTAACTTTCACTTGAACTTCACTGATGGCCTTATATCTGACAGATTTCAATGTCAACTATACACTTACAGTGTATATAAACTAAAACACTTAAAATTGTACATGAAATAATATGCTTAGAAATGTACATAAAACTGGAGGTGCAGGTCAGGCTGCGCAGGTTATAGAGAAAGTTAGTATTGGACACATCTCAGTCCTTGTCTGGGACAAGTTAGTTAGCACAAGGTAGTTAGGACGAGTTAGTTAGGATGAGTTAGAGGTTGAGCTCTTCTCGTCGCTGCAGTGAGCCAGAGCCCTCTGTGATTTTGTGAAGAGAGAGAGAGAGTAAAAGGCGTGGACCGACAGGAGCCATGAGGCCCAGCCTCAGGTGGGACTTTTCTCCATCATCTGAGTGAAACTGTCTGGAGGATGTGGACAGGGAGCGCACGCAAAAGGCGCTGTGAGGAGCGGAAGACCTGAAGCGCAGAAGCGGGTTTGAATGACGAACCGCGCCGTTCACGGACCGCACAAGCCTCGCTCTGACCGCACGAGCCCCGCTCACGGACCGCACGAGTCCAGTTCACGGAGCTCACGAGCCCCGCTCACGGACCGCATGAGCCCCGCTCACGGACCGCATGAGCCCCGCTCACGGACCGCACGAGTCCAGTTTACGGAGCTCACGAGTCCAGTTCACGGAGCTCACGAGCCCCGCTCATGGACCGCACAAGCCTCACTCTGACCGCACGAGCCCCGCTCACGGACCTCACGAGTCCAGTTCACGGAGCTCACGAGCCCCGCTCATGGACCGCACGAGCCCCGCTCACGGACCGCACGAGCCCCGCTCATGGACCGCACGAGCCCCGCTCACGGACCGCACGAGCCCCGCTCACGGACCTCACGAGTCCAGTTCACGGAGCTCACGAGCCCCGCTCATGGACCGCACGAGCCCCGCTCACGGACCGCACGAGCCCCGCTCACGGACCTCACGAGTCCAGTTCACGGAGCTCACGAGCCCCGCTCATGGACCGCACGAGCCCCGCTCACGGACCGCGTGCGCCTCTGCCCCCCGGGCCGAGCCCGACTCAGCCCGACAGCAGAGCGGAAGGGTCGGTTTCGGGCCGGCTCCGGCTCGGGACAAGAATTTAAGCTCTAAGCGGCACACACAGCGCCTAGGAATGCGAAAACAGCAGCTCTGAATTTGTATATATATGTTTTTTTCATAGTTTCACCTCACAAAATAGCACGTTAATTCCCGACTGGAAAAATAATTTGGCGACCCCACAAAAGTTTTTGGCGACCCGAACCACTGCCTTAGTGGACCAGACTCTTATTTGTCGACAAATTATTTTGTTAGGATAAGGATTTATTAGGACCACTGCAGAAAGGAGGCAAGGCATGTTCATTTATAAAGCACTTTTTTTTTTTTGCATTATATCCCATTACAAACAAAAACATAATCATCATTATAAAATCAACTTTAAAAGGTAAGAGTGTAAATAAAATGATTTCAGTCACATGCACAGCTGAAATGAGAATGCATTGAATGATTTTGCTGGGATTTTTCCTTGCCTTTTCACTTATGCCCTTTACCAGTACTTTTAGTCAATTACAGTATGTGCCAAACAATCACAGTGTGTGCAATAATAATGTCAGTCATCTCTTTGGCCAGACTCATTGAGGTCATGTTGCCTACATACGAGTTCTTATTTTTTGCTCTACCTGCACATTGTGTTATATTTAAGGCTGTTGTTTAAGTTATTTATCTTGTTTTTATTCATATTCTATTCTCCTACTGGTGTTTAGCTGTGCGTTGCAACATTGGAATCTCCCCATTGTGGGAAAAATAAATGTTCTCTTACCCTAACTTATTAATTGGTGCACAGGGTATGTCTTTAGTCATCCAAGAATTTCTTTAGTCGATTTCTTTTGGAACATAAATTCTTCTCATACAAGATCAAAGCATTATGATTTTTAACTTACCATATGTTAACTGTTTGTTTATTGAGCTTATTCTTATTAAGCCATGTTTAATGCAAGTTCATTTGAGTTATTAAACCTTCAGTAAAGACTATGAATTATGTCATACTTGATGGCGGCAGACCTGCGTTGCACAGTAACCACTTACAAAAGTATACAGCATTTCATTAATGTTAATAATGATGATTAGTTTGGTAAATGCTCGCACTTAGTGAGTGGTACTGAGATGGACATTGCTCAGTAAAATGGCATGTGCTGCATAGTAAATTATGTAATCAGTAAAAGCGATCCTCTTCTAAAGTTAAATATTTTTAATATTGTTAAACACCTTTTCTGTGACAATTAAAAAGGAACACACAAAATGATTCAAAAGGTTGAAACCAAATACAAAACCAGGACAAAAAAACTACACTTCAACAAAAACACATAAAACACAAAAAACACACAAAGTCTAAGTTCTAAATGACACAGGACTAGAAAGAGAAGAATCTGCAGCTAATATAAACTAAATCAGCTTGAATACCTAGTTTAAAACACCAGACCTTACCAAACCAATCTGATCCCATTGCCCTCCCTGGATGTTTCTTCTATTTCGATTTGGAGACATGAATTTGACTCTGCCTTTGACTTTTTAGGACCATATTCTGTAAATATTATTTTGTGTGAAAATACACACAAATTACATGTTCACGTTGTCAATTCGAATCCTTTTTGGGCTGCATTTTGAGACACATGCAGTTTCGGTCAAAAACACTAAAGATTCACAGTATTTCTAAAGTATGTTTTGGTCCTGGCTCCAGCGCTGATTGGTGGTGTTAACTTCGCAGGCGGCTCATGTGCTTCAGTGACATGTGTGCAGGAGGCTTATGTGTGAAAGTGAGGGCTGAGATGCTCATAAGCCTGGCCCAGGGGTATTTGAGCCTCCTATAGCCGCAATAATAACAACAAGCTTATTTTAAACTTGGTGTAAAATATGTTTGACACACAATAATATGTCTCAAGTGCAGCCTTGTGCACAAAATAATTTTGTGACACAACTTTGACTGTACCAGTGTACCTGAAATAACATTTACATTTTCAAGTCATTTAATATGTAAGTTGTATTTTTCTACATTCCATAAAGCAAACCAAACTGAGAATGTGATTTCATCAAACTTGAGCCAGACAAACTTCTGCATAACTGATGCCATTATACTTTCTGCAGCTCCATGTATATGTAAATGCACTGTTTTTGCATTTTTTTTACACTTTAAAACTGAAAATTGGTCAAACATCTGATAAAAGGGAACTGTGAAGCCCCTGGGCTTGTTAAACATAGCATATTTGCATTCTGCCTGCATTGCATTTTTGGGGATTTATGCTCCAAAGGGTTACAGAAACAGACTTTAAGACCAACCGTAAGGAACAAACCCATAATCTGCTGCCCCATAGTCTGAAATGATTCACCGGTACATCAGTTATGTACCATAATTTAGAGAACCCTTTACTAAATGTTTATTTTTGCTCTTCTTACCATTATGCATGTATTACAGGTCACTGCGACCAAGTATTTTGTAGCCAAACTTTTCTTATTTTCACCTGCTTGATTTCAGATGTGGAGCCAAAGAAGATTTTTAAAGTCTAAATACTTTTCTGATTAAAGCAGGTCACTTCGCCCTGCTGGATAATGAGCATAAAATGAGAGCAAACTATGACTATTCATTCATGTTGTTGGCCTCGCTTTGTCAGAGCTCCACACTTCTAACTTAGCCTATCCTCTTAGCTGCTACTCAGAGAATAACAGAACACTCAAATACAAAACTTATGATTCGCACATTGAGTTCATTAGAATCAGCCCACACTATTTCATTAGATTCCTGCATTCCCCTATTCATTTGCAAGAACACCTCCTACTTTTTCTGACATTAAACCGTGGCCCCTTCAGTGACTCATGACGGCTCACGTGGACTCACAGCTGAAGAACTGAACATAATTATTATTCAGTGACTCAACTAATTTGGGCTCTTTCATATTTATAACATGAGATCATTCAATCCCTTCATGCAGAAAAGTATTTTTAAATTTGAATGTGTCCTCCAGAACATGGAACTGTTATTGTATTATAAGCCTACAGTTTTATTAAAGAAGACTGCCTTATCCACTCTCACCTTTTACTAGACACAAAACTTTCCCGCGGACATCAAGGTTGTGTCCTCCTGCTCTGTCTCAATGTAACATGACGTCTGGCATTTTAGTGTTCCTTTCTAAAATGTTTTCTATCTATCTAATCTATTCCAAGAACTCGAACGCCTCTTGACCACAGTTACCTGCAGAAAGTGTCCTCATCTAGAAGCTTGAACAGCAAAGTAATATTCGATCACATTTTCAGAGCATAATCTTCTTTGAGCGGTTGCATAATAATACTCATTTGTTTGACCAGGGAGGAGAGTAGTGTGTAGGTGGATCATGGTCAGTGTTGGGTGGGAAGGATTGCACACAAACAATTAAATAGTGAGCTGTTCTGCCTCGCTTTGGACTGAACAGGTTCCAAAACAAAGGATATCCCTAGTGTCCCTGAGGCAGAAAATACTGAGATGATTGCAACTCAAATTTGATTTCTATAATAATCTTTTAACAGAGGAAGAGGGACTGTAATATGCTTGCAAAATACCAAACAAAAGTGTTTATTTAGGTCCATGCATTTAGATAAACTGGGTCAAGTATTAGTTACATCAGTATACATTCATTGCTGAAGCGTAGAAGAAAAAAAAAAACATATCTTCATCATGTTTTTTACGTTCATACTTTGCAACCGTTATCAAAACATTTTCGATTTACATTGAATTAAACAAATGATATAACATTGCATTACATGACAAGATAACAATGAAAAGAAAAAGAAACAGTAATAAGTGGTTATACTTAGGTTGGACGCAGTTTCATATGGATATACATTCTTGAATAATGTAAACAAAAGCGCAGGAAAATTAGCAGTTATTAAGTTTGCAATCGCTTAAAGGTTATCAAAACATCTTTTCTGGTGCAGGTTTTGCCTAAAATGTTCTATCGTATGGCATTAAACTTATCTATCTCCATGGAGACACCAGCAAGGCATGTTACAGATCAGAGAAGTGATACAGCTCACAGTGAGAACGCTTGTTTATTTGGGTAATTTGAGCAATAAAAACACTGTAATTAAGGAAATAAAGATAGATAAGTAGTCATCTCAACCCTTGACCAGAAAAGTTACATAAGGCATTTTTAATGTTGGCTTTTTTTAACCTTATTTGGCAACACTTTTATATATTGAAGCACTTTATGAAAAGGAAAACATACACTGTAATAGGTCTTATTCACTTTGGTAATTTTCCTGGAAGTTGGCATAATTGCAGCTCTTAAAAACAACTTCCATTTGGTTTACAGGAGTTCAATTGTTAGCCACAGACGCCCCCTGGAGGCAGAATGACGCATTATCCTTTCAAGAGGCTCTGCTGCGCTGTCCCAGATCCATGATTAGACAGTTTGGGTCTCAGCGGGTGGTCTGCATGAAAGCTGGATTACATCATGATTGGTCTTCGCTGTAGATGAAGACGTAATAGAAGAGCGCGCTCACAGCCAACAAAGCCACAGACAGCACCATGTTCCGCCGGTTCTCTCCCCTCAGCACCTGCAGCTCCTGGTCTGCAACAAGAAAAACCTCCGATAACAACACCGAAAGGGATGAGCACCTGTACAAGTCTGTGCTTTTCATGTTTAGGTTTCAGTCATGTAATAGAGAAGCTTTATTTGAGTCATTTTGTAGTATGATACATATATCTACTAGGGTTATCATGATATAACATTTCAAAATTACAATTGAGAACGCTTTTTTAAAAATGAAACATAACACGAAATAATAGCAGTTTCTTTATTATTATCATCACATTTATACTTGATCTGATGTCTCTTCAACAACACTCCACACAATGTCAACCTTTGTCTAACTTTGTCCCATTTTGTGTAGTTTATAGTTTTGATACTAGTTTGAGTATTGATTAGTAATTGGATGCTGATTTTTTAAGTTACTCTGTAAAACTATATGGTAACCCAATTCCTGGTTAAATCAATAAATGTCTACAGTAAAAAGTAATGACATTTTCAGCGTGATCTACACACATAGCTGCTCTAGTTGCCTTTGTTAAGTTAAGTTAAAGTCTACTAAGGTGTGAACATCTTACCTAATTTGTGAACTCTTTCATTCATTATAGCCATCTCTTCCTCCAGGTCCTGCCTAAACAAAAAGCAAATGAGAAAACATTATAGAAAACTACAAGGTGATACAATATAGAAATATGAATAAGATCTCATCCCAAACCTTTGCTTGTCAGACAGCTCCTCTCGTCTGTGTCTGAACTCAGTCTGATCCAGGTTGTCTTGGCAACGTGCTCGCCGCTCCTCTAGTCGGTCAATCTGAAAAGAAAAAAAAATACAGACCGACAGCTTTCAATTAATGCATAAATTATATGTGTTTTCCTATTTAATTTATTTTGTCTTATAGCATATAAGGAAAGAAACAAAAAAGATAAGCTTTAGGATCTAACAAAGTCGATTTGTAATCATACATACAAAAAATATATCACACTTTATAATGGAAATTGAAATGAAAAAAAAAAACCAAAAAAAAACCTTTCCAGTAGAAAAACTATGAGTGCACCATATTGGGTATCAGTCTTTACAAAGAAAGAAATTATATTATAAAAATAACACATGTCAATCATAATTTGTAAACTTCTGTTTTTGGGACAGAATCAAGTTCACTGGACGTTCTTTGAAATAATAATCTGTACTCCTTATTTAACCTCTTTCCAAAAGAGTCCTAACTCAGGACATCTCAGCACAGCTCATTTAAATAACTGTGGGGGAGTCCTACTTGATTTTCTCTGATGGCTTCAAATGAGCATTTATTCAGTTGTACTTTAATTGCTAAAACATGCATTCTCTCCCTGAGCGGGTCACCTCTCCACAGATCTGCCCTGTAACTTGACCTGATGGTGTCACCTGCTGGTCTCCATGGAGATAGATAGGCTACATACCATTCATGTCTTTTAGTTTCATGTTAAATGCAACATTTTGAGAACTTTTCACCTTTAAAAAGATAGAATATTGTGATTTTGTTAAATCAAAATGTGGCAACGGTTCTATTTTTTTTTTTATCTCTCTGAAACCCATGGATACCGCAATGTGGAACATTCTAGGTGAAACAATAACATGTCCTTGGAGACAAGCGGGTGGCGAACGTGTCACCTGAAAATTACATAGTGCACCTTTAAGCCCATGATGCTGCCTGCAGTGCTGTCGTTTTGTAAAAACACACGATTGCACATCACAAGAATAACCACAAATGAAGAAAAGAATAGGTTTGAGCCCGTGTGTCTTACCTCAGAAGCAACGCTGTAATTTTCTCGCCTTTTATCTTTTAATTTAGGCATTTTGTTGACATAAACGTAGCATCTGCAGCAGTGACGATGCGGAAGTGATTTTCTTCTCCTTTAATTATTTCATGGAAGGCTCTTTACTGCCCCCTGCTGTGGTAAAGCGTCACTACCGCCTGGGCTGGACTCCAAGTGTTAAATCGAGTTAAATGCGATACAGATTGGACATAATTGGCCTACAGTTTATAATTGCAATCATTAAACTCCTCATATTATACAAACAGATTTTACAGTTTAAAAATATTTGATAAAGTTTATTAGGTCTGTGTCTTGCTGGCTGTAAGGCGATTGACAGGGCAGGCCTTGTTGTAATCGGATTAAAGTGGTTTAAAACGCACCTCATTTATCGGAGGAGAAAGGAGACGGTGGTATAGATAGTCTTTCACCAACGTTTTAGAAATATGCCTCTTTTTGTGAACAGCGACAGAGTATTTGCGCATCAGGTGCATTTGCTGGAGCACAAACTGCGGGTAAATATGTATTAATGCAATGCTGTTTATTAAGCTACTGAGTGCAATCTGCATCATAATTCATTTTTCTTCGCCTTTCATCTGTGCTCATTTTTCTCAGAGTAAAGAGGAGCGAATACTGGAGCTGGAGACTGAAAATGCCATTCTTCATTTAAAGCTGGCAGAGGTAAGAAGCACAAAGAAGAGGCTATTATTGTTGTTTGTTGGTCTCACTTCAACTTGATTGGACAATGACAGAGGTGGATGAAGTGGCCTTGGCTTGATTTGTCCTGGAGGTCAACCTTTCTCTCTCTGAAAAACATGAGTTATTTGTTCTCAGGTCTTTCCAGGAAATGTCATACTTCATGTAAAGTAGAGGTGGGCAATAGGTCATAATGTAGATAATATTGTGGATGTTGTTTTAAAGATATGCAAAATGTTATTGTCAAGTTTGTCGTTTAGAGTAAAAAAAAAAATGCTACAAAAACAGCTGATAAAAGAAAAAAACAACAACGCTATTTTGTAAACTTTCAAATCATGTAAGATTATATTTTTGCTTAATTTTAAAATAATTTCACATATGTCTGATAATGTGTAAAGACATGTTTTAACACATTTCTGTTGGATTGACATAATGTCTGAATATTGTTATTGGGATACACTTCTTTATGACTCTAAAGTAAGTCATTTTATCACTGACATTCAAAATCAAAATGCATTTGGATTCATGCAAAAATACTTAGGGTTACAGCCTAAACTTTATAGTAAGAAACTTTATATCAGTGTAGTAGTCTAAAAGCGGTATTATTGCTGATATTTTTCAGTGCATTGGAAAACTGCACCAAAGTCGAGTGAAGGACGACAGCGATCTCAAAGATGATAAACAAAAGTTAACCAGGTCCAGCCTCACCAAACTCCTGTCTGAAGTCCAGGTATGGCTTAAGACACACTGAAAAATTATGATTATTTTATGAAATATGAATATATGAATGTGAATAAGAAAAAAACTAATGGATTTATAGGATTTAAAGCATGAGCTGAGTGAGATTTTTGGGGTCTATGTGACCTTTGCCACTGAGCTGGAGGAGCAGAGCAAGATCCTTTTAGACAAGGTGTCCAAAGCCAGCGCTGGAGATGAAGTCCAAAGTAAGTACAAACTCATTATTTATACAGTCAAACTTACTCACATATGTTCAAAGCACACAATCATTTAATACCTAATAGTCAATTAGGTTAAAATCTCATAAGACAGATGAATATTTAAAACACCTAAAATAAGAACAACAAAAAGAAGTTTCATCTTATCTGTGTGTGGTGTTAGATGACAGAATGGCTTAAAACAGGACCTCAAGCAGTGTCCAGATATTCACAATTTTAAAGCAATTTTTAAACTTGTTTAGAGGCCAAGGATTACTTTGTTTTTATTATGATCAAATGGAAATATAGGAGGGTTTTTATGTTGATTAAGTCATATTTATTAAAAAGGAAGGGGCTTAAACTAAGTGTGTTTACAACATTTATTTGTATGATATAGCGAAATTAAAGTTAAGAGATGAGCATTTGTTGTTTTAAATGAAAAAACAAACAAAAACAAAACACTTCCACATTTGTATTGCTGCTGTGTCTCTGTCCTATAATTCCCCGTATTCCCTTGGCGTGTCTTCTCACTCCTCCCTGCGATGTCTTATGAACTGAATTAGTGAATGGAAAATTACTCCTAATCCATCCTCTGATACACTGCCCTTCTAAGCCGCCCAAGACTATAACACTATTTCATTCTGATGCTCACCACCACAACACAATATAAAACAAAGGCCCTTATCAAAAAACAACATTTTTTCTTGCCTTGTCTTGTTTTGATTTACATTGACAAATACGCCTCTCACAATGATACATCTACATCAAAATATTACGGTATACGATAATATTGAAGCTACTTTATGACTCAATAACGCTAAAGAATCCCAGTAAACCCTGTTCTAAATGTACATTATCTTGACTTGATCTACAGTCAAAACAAAACGGAACGATACACTTTAGTAATTACTTATATACTTACTTATTAATTACTTATACTTTATCGTTTGTCATTAAAGTTACACACTTGACTCTTTAAAGCTCAGATCTTATTGTACGACACAAAAATAACGAAACATTTCTCACCAGGGCAAAAATAATGTGCATACAATAAAATATTTAGCCTGTAAAATATTGTTGCAGCTATTGTTTATTGAACGATAAGCTGATATAGTGACTGGCCCTCTGACAAAACCTGTTTTCTTTTACTGTGCTGTCAGATTTGCAGGCCAGAGTTGCAGCTCTTGAGCGCTCTCTAGAGGAGGAAAGGGAGCAGTGCAAAGTTGAAAGGCACAGGAGAAAGGAGCTTCATAATACTCTAGTGGTAAGAAAATGCTGCTCATAAATATCCCAAAAACAAAGAAGACTTTAACTTATTTCGTGTGCTGCAGGAGCTTCGAGGAAACATACGCGTGCATTGTCGAGTGCGTCCCGTTCTTCCGTTCGATCACCTCCAGACCTCCACATCTGGATCAGAGTGAGTCGTCCAGCTGTGACTGAAGATTGTTCTCATCATGAACTAATTATCTGTATTCTCTATTATCTTCAGACACGCACCAGTGGAGGAAGTCATTCATGCAGTCAGTGATGTGAGTGCTTTTCTAGTAATGTTATGTGTTCATTTTTGCACTTTTAGTCAGTGTGGATGAATTAATGTGGTCTTGGCTGTGTTTGTACAAATGATTTGCTGCAACAAAATCATTTATATCTATTTATTCCATCTCTATATATGTATTATTTTACTGGTGATTTTTGTGTATTTCAGGACACAGTGATGGTGAACTGCAATAAAACAGGAATGCCAGTGCAAAACAAGATTTTTGAGTTTGAAAGGTAAAATAAAGCTTTTATTATTAAATTACTTAAAGATGCAGTATGTGACTTTTCTTACTCAACTATTTGTCCATATGGAGATGTTATTGCTTGTTCCACAGTATGGCATTCAACTTATTCCAAGTGGATTTCATAAATTACAGGTGTCGCCAAAAATAAATAAATAAAAATAAATATATAAACAACATTGAAAATCCTATAAAAACATACATACTTACTGTGAGCGAGAACACCATAGATCTGACCTGTAACTTGGCCATGGAAGTTCAGTGTCATACTGTGGAACATTCCTGGCAAAACAATGACAATAAGCAGTAACCGGTAACCACAGTGCACCTTTAACTATTAAAAATCATCTTTTCAGAGTACATGCACCAGAAGAGTCTCAAGATGCCGTATTTGAAGAAGTGAAACCGCTCCTCAGATCTTTGCTTGACGGGTGAGTGGGAAATAAACAGTAAAAAAAAGTCTCCACAAGCACTGGATATCACACTGTAAATGTCATATCCAGAGGTAGACAGAGCAGCCAAAATATTAAGTAAGAGGAACATAATATTACTCATGTAGAAGTCAAAAGCTGTGGCCCAAAATATGACTCAAGTATTTGGAGAAACTAACACAAGTACTGACTAACAGTAAGCTGTAAGCATTTAATATTGTTCATATAAACAACAGAGTAACCAACATTTTACTCAAGTTTTACTTACTCAGGAGTAAGAGTGAAGTGTCAGAAAACTGCTCTGAAAAATATAATTTCTACAAAAAGTTACTGTCCAGTAAATGTAAGTGATTAAATTTAACTGAGCACTACCCACCTGAGGTCACATCTGCTACATTATGCTGCCGTTCTCTTTGTTTATTTGCAAAAACAGATGAAAGATTGTCACAACAAAACACTAACAATTTAAATGTTTAGTTAAGAGGATTTGCACAAAAAAGGATGAATTTTTCATTGCAACAAAAATAGATCTGGCTTTTGAAAACACTGCAAGACAAAGAGTTATCTGTTTTTGCAGATGTTTTGAGACAAACAAATGCCAATGTGGGTGTTTGTATGGATGTATACTTAATCAATGTCCAAATATACTGTCCAGATTCTAGATTTGATTCTAAACTAGAGAAACAGAAAGCAACACTACAAAACAATAACAGTATCTCAGTAAACACTCTAAATAGCAGTTGGACTGCTCTGTACCCGTGTTCTCCAAATGCTGTTTGTCTCTGCAGATATAACGTGTGCATCATGGCGTACGGCCAGACCGGCAGTGGGAAGACTCACACGATGCTGGGCTCGGAGCCGCTGGAGTCGCTCTCTGAGACTCAGCGGGAGGCGCAGCAGGGGGTCATCCCCAAAGCAGCCGCAGAGCTGTTCCGGTGAGACGCTGGATACATAAGAAGTGTATAAGCCGTGTTCAAACTTTAGGAGAGAAATATGTTTCGCTTATTTACAGTAGAAAAATACTCTAGCTCCTGTAAACCTAAAAAGTTATATCCAACACAAACACTAATAACAACCAGGGATGTCAAGACTATTCAGTTAATCTATAATCGTGGTTATTCAGGTCAAAATATAATCGTAAGAACTGAGAACTAATAATCGTGACAGTTTAGAAGCAAAATCAAGTCATTTCAATCCAATTTGCACACCTTAAATGCAAAGTTCTTTTTCTGTGGCTTTTTACATCACAATAAGTTTACTTTTGCATTCTGAATGTTTGATTTCATAAAGCTGGTCACATACTATTGGAACAGGATTGTATTAAAATTCATGAAAAAGGAATAATCGTTATATTGTGGTGTTGCTTCTTTCAATAATTTATGACACTAAAATCTGATATTGTGACATCCTCATATAACAACTGTTTTCTTTTCTAGATCGTTCCATGTACAGTTCAATGGAAGATCTCATCGGGATCTTGTGTTGTGTTTGTTGTGTCCAGGTTGATTTCTGAGAAGCCGTCGGAGGGTCACACGGTGGAGGTGTCAGTGATGGAGGTCTACAACAACGAGGTGTTTGATCTGCTCTCTCAGGACGAGCGGGGCAGCGTGGGACAGAGGCGCGATGTTGTCACCACCTCGTCAGGAGAGAGCCTGGTCCCCGGACTGACATACGAGTAAGTGTGCCACAAATCAAATAACCAATAAAACTGTAATGTTATTTGCTTTATTTATTTGTTTCATAATGTTGAACTACAATTCGTCCATGTTTGCTGACAGGCCGGTGAACAGTGCTGCAGAGGTGATGCATGTCGTTAACAAAGTGTCAAAGCTCAGAGCTCACTGTCCGACTCTTATCCACACGGACTCCTCTCGCTCTCACCTCGTGGTCACTCTCACGGTTTCATCTAAAAGCCCCACTGCGCTGGCTTTAGGTAATTCATATTAAACAATAACATAAGTAGATAATCAGTTTGTATTTTGTTTATCGTGAACAGCAATCTGATCTAAAAAGGCTTAGTAATAGAAACAAGTCCATTGACTTCCTGTTCAAGACTGTAAAACTGATAAGCCCCGCCTCCTCATAGTGACATTTCACTGGAGAAAGCAGAAGATTTCCATTTACATAGTGGCTATGTGACATTCATTTTTCAAATAATTGCATCTAAGTACAGGGATGTGGGCGGGGATAGGAGGCAGGTGAAAACAAAAATTTTCTGAAAACTCAAGCCTGCAGGACAGGCATGCATATAAATACACTGATTACACAAATGATGAATAAACAAGGTTAAAAGCTCATTAAAGTTGATTTAGCATAATATGTCCCCTGTAAAATGCTGGTTTTCAGATTATAAAATGTTATGTCACACTCTGGGGGCCAGTGTTCCTGTATCAAGTACAAGTACATCAAGTACATTTTCACAAATGTTAACAAGGTTGATTATGTAGTTAAATCTATCCATCTCAATTAGAAAATATATGTTAACAATAGTAACTTATTATACCTGCCCATTATTTAAAGATACACTTTTTTGGTGGAAGGTCTGCCATCTGCTTATCTCCATTGAGTTTTATTGTTTTGCCTGGAATGTTCCACAGTATGGCATCTGTCTCTATGGAGATAAAAAGGTGACACCAAGGCAGTCACAAGTCACAAGTCAGGTTTTTTCTGGTATTTATATGAGATATAAACAAATAATACAAATGTTAAATAGATATATTTAATGCCATACTGTGTAACCTTCAGGCAAAGCAACATCTGAGCAGTTAAGCAGCTGTTGGACCCTCCACCAGAAAAGATACACACTGCATCAAAAAACATTAAAAAAAACAGAATTACACCAATGTTTTGATCTTGTTTTATGTCACAAACTAAACCGACTTCTCTTTCAGCTCGCAGACTGCAGAGTGCCAAGAAGGCCATGCTCAGAAAGCAGTTTTGGAGTCCCCAGTGTCGCCGTGCCAACCCACCAGATGAGTTTCTGTTGAGCCCCGCCTCGTCCCCCCGCCGCTCCCCTTCACCTTGCCCTTCCCCCTCTCGCTCCCCCTCACCGCGGTGCTGCAACAGCCCAGACACGTTCAGAACTAAACTTCAGCTGGTGGACCTGGCAGGCAGCGAGTGTGTGGGTGAGTTACTGATAATGGTTTGGGAAAATACTGGAGCCAGGGAGACGGGGTAAGAGGGGAGAGAGAGTACATTCACTATGGCTTTAGGGGTTTGGTTGAGACGATACAGTCGCAGGTGTGATTGGCAGGACAAAATGGAACTCAACAGTTTTGCCCACTTCAAAGCCCACAGCCTCGTTCATTTTCCCCATACCCTTAACCAAGGCTATTTGGCAACCAGTCTAATAATTAATGTTAATGGTTGTTTTCAGTCCACACATTAGAAACATAAAGGTAGAGTATGTAGCCTGTGCAGGTTTAAAAAATGACTCAATCGCAATTGAATCTGTGTTACCAGAGCCTTAACCTGCCTGAGGACACAAAGTTTTTCTCAGTACTTTATAGACAGGCCAAGCTCATGTTGAGCTCAGAACCTCCAGAACTCCCTCACTGAGTTTGCACTAGCTCTGATTCATGTGCAGGTGCTGTTGTTTTTTTTTCCCTCCACTGGTTTTAGTCATAATGAAATGTGAGGCTCTTACCACTTTCCATTTAGATAACTCAAAAACACGAATAACTTGGCCATTGTGTGCATTTCTGTGGTAATTATGAATAAGTCAATATTAAGGTTGTTTACAGTTAAATCAATATTTGGTCTACTTTGGATCTAGAGGTCTTGACGTTTTAATATAAATTCTACATACCCTACCTAAGATTTGTGTTAAGTGGTTTTTAAATAAAATTATAGGTCTTGTGGCCATGCCACATTGCTGATGAGCCTCCAACAAGCTTTGAAACGTTTAATAATATATATGGGAAAGTCTATGGGTAAAAGTAATGGGAATTTTACTTTCGGAAACTCTTCCCAGACATTTATTTAAGCGTCTTAAAATAAATAAATATGCGCAAGCCCAAGTAAATACAGTAGTTAATTAAAGAAATAAACTACTACTTGTCCCAGTGAAACTTTGCATTTGTCTTGATCAGGTTTGTCCGGTGTGTCGGGCCCAGGCTTGTGGGAGGTTTCCTGTATAAACCGCTCTCTCTGCGCTCTGTCCGATGTTCTGGGAGCTCTGGCTGAACACAGACCACACATTCCCTACAGGAACAGCAAACTCACACACCTCCTTCAGGATGCCATAGGTACTGCACATATGTTCATTCATTTTATCTTTTATTTTACCTCACGTTTTTCATGCACTGTTTGCATTATTTCACTGAAACTCACAACTGAACATTTGTCTGACTGTGTCCACCAGGTGGCGACGCTAAGCTGCTGCTGATGCTGTGTGTGTCTCCCACTCATCACTTCCTCTCTGAGTCTCTGCAGTCTCTGGGCCTGGGGTCTCGAGCTCGTCAGGTCCAGAAGTCTGTCCCCCGGAGGAAGAATAACACGCTTCAAGTGTAGCTATATCAACAAGTTAAAAACACGACACGTTAAAGTTTGACTAAATGACACCGCCTCAGTCCCAATGTTAAATTTTAATGTGACGATTATTGTGAGAAGTAACATCGCAGTTTTACAATAATTCTCCATTGTTGGCACCATAGCCAAACAGCAGTGAAATCTTTAGTTTACTTTCAAGTTTATTTTCATTCACTTGCTTCATGAAATGAAACTTTCTGAATGAAGAAGTAATGATATTGTCAAATAAACAGCCTGGTAAAAAATCTTAACATGTAATTAACTTTAGACTCTTTTTCGAGTCTATACTGAACTAAAATGACCATTGAAGCTGCCTACGCTTCTCACAGTTATTATTTTTTAGTTCTTACGATTATATTGTGACCTGAATAATCAAGTTATTAACTAAATAATCTTGACTTCCCTACTTAAGAGACTGACAACGCATTTCTATTAATGAAATCTACTTGTCAAGTTGTAATGTAACAGATCCACTGTACCCATTTAGTAAGGAAGTATATTGTGTAAAGACGCAAGCATCTCCTTCTTACTTTACTAAAAGCTGATGCCAAAAGGTTGTGGCCATTCACAGGATTGATAATACACAGTCATTTATGTCGGTTTCCGGTGAGTGCAATTAAAACTACTTTAAAGTCTTGTGTGATTACGTCTTCCTGCTTAAATATATGTACTCATTTCGCACAGCAGCACAGCCTCTGCCTCTGTGTAGATAACGGCGCTGCAGAGAAATGTGCTGGGACCGCTGGCATTACGGCTCCATTTTACAGCTCATGATTAGAAGCAGTGGGCAGGATAAATGCGCAGTCACAACCCGAGAGGCTGTGAATGTGAATGTCCACACAATCACAGTGAGGAATGGTGTTTTTCAGCAAATGGCATTCGAAGTTGACTACAGGTTAACTGGGCAATTTCCTCCAAGGTGAATACTTTGCTCTGCACTCTGCGTGAGAACAGTGTATCGGGTGATTAAATCTCTATTTCATCAGAACCCCTTAGAGGTAAAGCAAACTTTATTAGGGCAGTTTGCATCCCAACAAATGACCAATTATAAATGCAGCTTAGTTCTGGTTTAAAGGAAAAAAGCAAAGAGACTGACATGAAGAGTAGAGAAGACTGAACATTAGTTTTTTTTAATTCAAGCAAACTGTTACAGTCAACAGTTACATAAGTTACAGGGTATACACTTTTGAACCTCTGTCCTTTTTGTTTGAACAATGGTTTCTGTCTCATTATATCCCTTTTCTCCCCCCCAAACATAGAAACAGCAAATCCATACAAGCGCAGGCAAGTTAAGTAGTAACAGCACAATTACATTCATCAACTCAACAATACGAACAATAAGGCAAGAAGAAGAAAGAACAAACAAGATATGGCCGACATCTTGTTTTGATGAGCCCAAAACAAGGCCTTTTTATGCATCATTTTCTTGTCACAGCCTCAAGGCAGTTTCACGCTGAAAAACTGTTTATTTTTAACCAGAAAGAGCAAGGTTTGGGGATCTGGGGGAGGAGCTGCCTTCGGATACTGAGTGGTCTTGGTCAGATTAATTATGGAAAAATAATCTGTTATCTAAGTGTCAAGCATTGAAGTAGGCAAGAAATCTGATGTGTATCTAAAGCATCTTATCTCTTCCTTCTGTAATAATGGCATCGAAGGATAAGAGCTTAGTAGACTAGAAAAACATGGCTCAGGATTAGTTTAATGACAAGATTAGCATACCAGAAAACACCATCCCACACGGACAAATCTGCCATCTCTGCGTGTTACTCATCTGAATAAGTTGGTAACTTTGTAAAATGTAATTAATATTCATCATGCCTTATGGAAACACAAAAACACAACATTTTTCTTATTTTGGACCATGGAACACATCTTAATGTTTTGATGGTACAAATTTAAAAAAGCAAACTTGATACATGAATATTTAAATTCATTGTGATTGCTGCTGGCGTCCTGGTTTAAATTGTTGTGCTGTTATGTGGTTGTTTCCATGGCATGGGTTTTACCTTCTTTCCCCATTTCACGCTACAACTGTCCTGTCCAACAAAGCCTTCGTGCCTGGAAAAAACAAACAAAAAAACAACAACTTGCATCCCTGTTTCAACTTTCTGATGCTTGTTGTTGCCATGATTATCAAAACTAAATATTTTAACAGAAAATAGTAAACTCCTGCTCTCAGTGCAGATGCTGAACCAAGAGCACAATATCTAACATTTTAGCATCTGATATGCTGCTTTTCTGTGAGATTTATTAATGGGAATTGTTATTAATGCCAATTGCATTTTACATTACATTACATTATTCAGAATTGGATTGTATTTCCCCAGGTAAACTGGGAAGCGAGGGAATATGCACATGTATATGGCCACAGCAACCATGAAATGCTCCTTCATTCCCATCCATATAACAATAACAAACACCACATGAACACAGTCCTGTTTCTGCTTGTTTCTTGGTGTCAATCCTGATAACAAGCATGACAACTCAACTAAAAATACTCCGATCTTCAACCAGTGTTCATAAAGTCTGTGTAAATTACTGGCCCATTTCAACCATGGTCTTTAACTAAATAAAAAGGTAAAAAACTTAAAACGGCACTTGTAACGCCATAATCAGCCACAACAGGGCAATGTGCTGTGAAAGGAAAGCTGCAACATGCCTTCAATTTTCCTTTTCATGGCGTTTTTTAAATACAGACACACAGACATGAAACCGAAATAAATGGGCCTTCAAAACTAAATCTTCATGTATAGTAAGAGTTAGTAGGATTTCATCCCAAGAAACCCAGGATAAAGTTGTGTGGTAGTGCAGAAATCTTTTGGACACCAAGGGCACAGGGAGTCTCCTTAACACAAATCACATCAAGACAGATGACAATAAACGCTCCACAGAGGAGAAGTCGTCAACAGTGTGTCCCTCTGTCTGTACTTCAATGGACGTGAGACACTGAGGGGTCATGCCGGGTGCACAGGGCTGTCACTGTCCACTTCTGTTGCCCCTCATCACTCGATCCAGTCCCCCTCGTCAAACTCAGACTCATCCTCAGAATCGGAGTACTCCACCGCGATGCGTCGAGACAAAATAGTGGCCACATCATTTCCAACGCGTTCATGCTTAGCCTCCTGCTCTCGCTGCTCTTCCACTTTCCGAAGCTGAATACCTGCAGAAGCAGAAAAGAGAACATTTCACTTGAGTTAAAAATGTATTATACATGCAGTGATGAATAAAGACTTAAAGATAAAGTATTTCAGAGGTCAGAACAAACACTTACAAATATAATAATACACAAATAAATAACCTTAGAACAAAGAGTCTAGACCAGTATTTCAAAACAAAAATATACAGAAACAACCTGCCTAAGGAGGACAAATCTCAACAGAACAATAGTAATATTAATCAATAAAGCAAAAAGATGAAGGTTAGTGTAAGACCAAGGCACCTTTTCTGATGGCTTCTAGCAGCACACTGCGTGCGTCGCTGATAGGGGGGAGGTTTGCAGGGTAATGCCTCTTGGGGATCACATCGTGAGCCGCTGCGTGGGCTAGAGGAGACGCCATGGCTCCTGGTGGGGGACAAGGAGACGATGTGCGGGCTCCAGGCTGTGGCAGAGGAGGCGGAGGAGGGGGTGGGGGGAGAACAGCACCATCTGAAGGGCCCAAAGGTCCCATGGACATCTTGTCCATGCCCTGATGCAGACGTGCGGGTGATGAATGGAGAGGCGGGGCGACTGGTGGAGGTGCAGGATGCAGGACCCCCGGGGCGATCTGCAGAGGCGCAGGTGGAGGCGGGATGGCCGGGGGATGCTGCTGCACTGGCAGAGGAGGGATGGGGGGAGGAGTGCCCCGCAGACCAGCAGAGGGCAGTGGAGGAGGAGGAGGGGGCAATGGGGGAGGAGGGGGAGGAGTGTTGTTTAGACCTCCTGTCCGAGCTGGAGACTGAGGTCGGCTGTCCGAGAAACCTGAACCAGAGCTAAATGCAAAAACAGAAAGGACTTATTAACGATTACGACGAATTAATTTTAGCCAAATCCTGCCAAAGAACCTTTACAACATAAAAAACATAATTTTTATACTGTAAACTTTAACTTTAACTTTCCATTGTAAAACAATAGATCACTGCGACACTACTTCAGCTGCACAGATTTCCTCTGGATGGAGTAAACTGTTTGTGGATTGTTCAGAGCCCTTAATGTACACTGAATCCACCAACACCAGCCTGTTACGCCAGCCATAGCTTCAAAAGAAAAGTGTATTGGATCCCAAGCCAAATGTCAGAGAGGGACTTCAAAGAGCAGAGGCAGACAAAGCTGTGATGGAAGGTTTGGAAAAAGCAGAGCGGGGAGGACTTCTGGAGAAATCAATTAAATATTTCTGCTCCTCATGTCTTAATGATGTCTTCATGGCTTCAATCAGAATGGCTTAAAAGTCTTAGACCAACAGGATCAACCTAAAGACGGGCGATTAAATGGCAGGTCACTGTCAGAGTTTGTCGTCTCACCTGAGAACAGAGGGGGCCTTGATGTCTCCCATCGGGTGCATGGGGGGCGGTGGAGGCGGGGCATCATGGGGTCGTGATGAATACATTCGGTCTCCTCTGTTGAGAAGCTCGTTCATCTGAGTGTAGGGCAACGCCGCCAACGAGAATGTCCCGTCCATGTGCTCCGTGTACACTTGACCCCTGCAATGAGACACAGTAAACTACACTGAACAGACTCCAGGTGGGACAAACACATTTCTGGAAGAGCATTATTTATTCTGCTTTATTTGGTTACGATTTGTGTTTGTTTAGTTTTTTTTTCAGTTTTGAGACAGTATTGCCTGGGTATCTCACATTCCCATTAACATACTCGTATGAATGTAAATCAGTTTTTACAAGAGAAAAAAAAAATTATTTAATGGTTTAAAATGTTTACAACAAAGGCCACTCTGTAGATGATCTTTTTTTTTAATAAATACAGTGGAATATATACAGTATTTATAAAAGATGAGATTATGGATCTAGTAACAGTTCAATAACAAATACAGACGAAAACAACGCACTGTCATTTTAAATAATTTTCATTTATTTGTACCTTTTATATAAGAATACAATCGAGCTGTCATGGTTTGAATGAGTTCACAATGACATGTCCTAGAAAGGCACTAATTTGTCTGAAATAGATTTCTGATTAATAGCATCGACTGACATGAAAATGGCTGAGCGTGAGTGGCACTGGAGACTTGCAGCACAATAAATGTAATCATAACTGTGAGGGATTCTAATCAGCGCTGCCACGGCTGCTTTTTCTCACGGCAAATGAAGTGTAAATTAAAAGGAGCGATTGCTGGTGAAGTGGGACAAATTTAGTTTCAGTGTGACTGATTTTAACCTGTGAGCAAAAAAAAAGCACAGGTTAAAAAACAATTGATCCTGTTACTTTCTGGACTTAAAGGTACATTCTGTAATTTTCGGCCAACCACCTGTCTCCAAGGAGATGTTATTTCTTTACCTGGAATGTTCTATTTACATTAAACAGGTAACTTCCAGGAAAAGCAATAACGTCTCCTTGGCGACAGGCAGATGGCAGACCCTCCTCCATCCAAAGAACAACTTGATAAAACATGGATGGAGTTAGTGTAAGAGTTATAGCCCGACTAATGTCGTGCACTTATGATCAGAACGAGAAACAGCCACACGAGGTGCAGCTTTGAATACACCTGTAACAATTTCCAAATCTCAAGGAATGATAATATTAAGATTTGCATTTCACCGTACAATATTTATTGCGATATTGTGGAGAGACAGAATTGTAGGTATGATTTTTTTAGGATTTTAAAATGCCTTGACAAGACTTTGGTGTGAATCATTGCTGTCATAATCCAAAGAATTCAGATTTAAAATAACTAAAATGTTATTTATTCATGTACTCAGCACTGAAAAGGAGCAAAGGCTCATGGTCTATGTATGTTCCCTCTGTTTTTTAGCTGCTGCTGCAACAAGACAATATTTTTAAGCAAAGGAGCTTGTAATTTGATATATTGTGACGCCCACAATTATTGTGAATTGAAGAATACAATATCAGGTTTGTGGTTACATCCTTAGTTTTGAACACGTACAATTGTCACTTTTGCTGCTTCTAACACATGGTTTGCTTAATACATCATGTTTTTATTTTGCTTAACAGCTAGTGGTGCTATTATTTCTTCATAAAGAGATCAGTGGTAGATCAAAAATTGGTGATGAATTAATTTGTCTATAACCACTAAAACACTGTAAAAAAAACAAAAAAACAAAACAAAAACAAAACCAAACACTAGGCTGTGATTTTTTTATACTTATACTCTAGCTACAGGTGTCTTCTCTCAGAAACCCAAGCATCTGTAAACCTGACTGACCTGTTGTCGTGGTAACCCGCAGAGCCGTTGGCCTCTCGGTGCTTATCGTCCGGGACGTCCTGGGCCAGCTCTGCGCCCAGGGCCAGCTTCTGCCACTCCTTCTTTCTGTCGTGTGGGGCTCGAGGCACCTTGTCCGGCTCGTGGGGGCGATCTATGGCCTTCAGCTGTGGACAGGGAGCGATGAGGGACACACAAGACGAAGACCAACCAGGACAAACAGTGGACAAGATGGCAGATGAAGACAAGGAAGAGGAGAGAAACACCTGGTTAGATGTAGTTGAACAACGCATTATAGAACTAAGTCTTACTGTGACATAAATCCAATTAATCCAAAACCAACCAAAAATGTTGCAATGAACAACATTTGTAAAAGTGTCAAAGTCAATACAAAAATGACACAGCACTGTGAAAACACAAGTTTTTTCCAAAAGATCCTCTAGTTCTATCTCAAGTGACACACTCTTATAAAAATATCTAATACAAAAATTATTTGTTGTTTAAGAGCAATATATTATTCTGAAAACTTAACAGTAAATATGAAAGAAGAAAGACCAAATCAAGTTAAATATTTTCAGTGTGTGTAGAAGAGGAATCAAACGGCTACACAATAAACCCTTTAAAAGTTTGTAAACAAACATATTCTAAAAATCAGAATGTAGGCAACTGGAGGCAAAAGTAGAGAAATTCGGATTAACACATATCACAAAAAAAAAACAAAAAAACAAGAGGGGTTTGGCAAATGATAACAATTCAGCTACATGTAACTGATATCAGAGCCCAGTTTAAATACATTTAAAATAGCAATTTACACTGCTATTTACTGCTATTTAATATGAGATAATGACATTTTGTCATGAAGCCAAAATTATTTGTTTTACATCTCACTGGATAAATATGAACAGAAATGTTGGCTTAACCATTAAAAAAATGTTTACAGTATATTACGTTGAAACTAATATTTTCCCCCTCCTTTGTACTTTAAAGCAAAATACCTGTCATTTGGAAATTCAAAATTGCTCAATACTTTTTGTTATGAAGACTTAAAACTTTAGCTCTTCGATCTAATGGTAGTTAATTATTGAAAGTGTACCACAAACTACTTTTTTTGCCTCAAGTCTCCTCCTTTCCTGAATTTAGAAAATTCTGATGACAAAGCTTTTTTAAAGGGCCGAGAAAAAACAGACACAGCAGAAGCAAAAATCACACAAAATGTCTTAAATATTATATCTGTATTTTTCACATACCTGCCCTGGAAGGTCTAAATACCTATAGACCTGATCATACATGCGGGGGTCCTGCAACTACAAAAACAAAAAACACAAGAGAAGCACTGGGGTGAGGGGGTGGGTCTGAAAAAAAAAAGAAAAACTCAAAACAGCCCCAACAACAACAACAGTAGTGGGTGGTGACAGCGAGGGGTACAGCACAGGCGAGGGGTGAAAGAGAAAAAACACAATGGCCATGTGCTTTCAGTTGAGGGACGTCACAATGCTACTGCTGGGCCTGACGTACACAAAACACCGGACAATCCAGTTTAGAAAGAGACAGATCTTACTGGAATGAGAGAGGGCTACAGTGACACAGGTCAAAACAAGAAAATGCAGCATCAAAAGTAAAAGAGCAACATCACACAAACACAAAAGCTATATTCTAACAAAGCATGAACCCATGAATGAGACATTTCTGACAACTTTAAAAGTGAACTATATAACTTTTCTGGTGAAGGGTCCGTTACATGGTGTAAATTGTGTTGCTTTACCAGGAATATTCAACAGTATGGCTTTAAATTGAATCTATCTCCATGGAGACAAGCAGCTAAAGCTAGCCATGTCACAAAAACACATTTTAAAGTGTGATAAATAATTTTTTTGAAACTGCTATAGGTCAAATCTTGTCATATTCCATGCTACAAATCAATCTTTTTACACAATAAATATTGAGCCCTAGTTTTATTTCTTCAATATAGTTATTATTGTGACTAATAACTAATTTAATGCCACAAGGCCATGTTACAATTCAGTTCATTTTTTTTTTTGTAATTTAATATAAGCAAGACAGACACATTTAATGGTATGCTGTGAAACATTCCAGGCACAGCAATAACATCTCCATGGAGACAAGCAGGTGGCGGACTTTCCACCAGAGAAGTTACATGGTGCACATTTAAAATAAAACAAAAATCACATTTGTCACATTTTGCAAATAAATGTTGATGCATAATGTCAGCATAATCTAGTTACGAAGCTTCAGCAGTGATTAATTAAAGTCATATTTTGGAGCACAAACTCTTGCTGACTGACAGCTGATTCAACAACTGCAATGTCCTCTCTGGATTAAACAGAGTCCGTTTGGCTTGTCCACAGCTTGGCCTCAGAGGAGGAGCAAGGGAATAATTCGGATGCTAATGCATATTGATTAAGTTCTGATTCATCACGGCCCATTATCTGTGATGAAGCATAGGTCTGCATACAGCACCCTCGTGCCCGCTGCCTCCTCTCTGCTCCCGCTTTCATGAATCTACACCCACAAAGTCAATAGTGTTTAGTCCACGCTGATAATCCTGACAACACTGTGTGCTCATGGGCACTTTGACACTAAAGGTCACATTTTAAACAATACATGTATTTGCTTTTGTAATGGGCTATTTAAAAAAAAAAAAAAAAAATCACACAAAATACAGAATGCACAGAATTCATTTACACATGAATATTGTTTATCTATAAGAAGGTGTGTCTGTGGTAGGTTTCTATTGCCTCATTCAAACTTACATTATGCATCAGAACAAGTTTAAACAGACACTTAAATAATTAGACAGGTTGCACTAGTTAAACACTGTGTAAACGCCATCTGCCACACATATTATAAGCAACATTTTTCACTGCAAAACAGTTTAAAGTAAGCAAGACGGGTGCTGAGTGAGAGACGGTGCATCTGTACACGTTTGTCAGGACTTTTATAAATGGGGCTAATTTCAGAAGCCGCCGAGCCTGCAGGGAAATCTCCATTCCTCATCCCAACAGCCAACTATCCGACTCTGTGTACATCTTCAGAGTTATGGCCTGTACAGAAGCCATTTAAAGTGTGTCAATGTGAGCTATGTGTGTTACTGTACTGGACTGTGTGGCTTCATGTTGATGTGACAGACTCAGCCAGTGCAGAGAGCTAATATTGAGTACAAAATAAAGTGAAAGAGGGTGGAGCTAACAGGAGTATGTAAGCAATGGACCACTCCCTCCTGACAATAACATCTGGACTGAAAACACAGCAGCAGAGGGATGCATTATTTACCAGTGCAACGTCTTATTTTACCTAATTGAAATAAATGTTAATCCAAGTCCAACTACATTATGTGCCTTAATGTTAATGATGTTTAAATACAACCACAGGGGGGAAGTGTAAATTGCAAAGTGAATTTATTCAAGTTTGCAAATGCCAAGTATACTGTATGTAAATCATGTTTGATGAGGGATGATTCGCAGTGACAAACCCAGAAGGGATAAAAACATATCTCCTCATTCATCCAGGAGTGATCCAGGGTAGAATAGTCTGAGGTACTAAAATGTACACTGCCCTAAAGAGAGGAGGGGCTAGATTAGTCCCTCCTTAAGGGGAGGAGTTATTTCCTGAAACTTGCCCTGATCTTGTTTACTTGCTGTGATCTTTGATAAAGACATGTGATTAGAGCGTCACTCTAAACAGCTGACAACAAACTGTTTCTTTCAGTTGAGGAAAATTTCAAAACCCAGAAAAATTGAGTCACAAAAAGATCTGGAACTTATAATTCATGCCTTTGTGTCTTCGCGTTTAGACTGTTGTAATAGTTGTAATGTTGTAACTTTCATGTCTAAACAAGAAGGAGCTGTCTCATCTACAGCTGGTTCAGAACTCTGCAGCGAGGATCTTGACCCGCTCAAACAAACGGGCTCACATTTCCCCTGTTCTTAAAGCTCTTCATTGGCTGCCCCACTCCTGTTGGATACACTTTGAAATTTTGGTACGGACATTCAGAGCCCTGCATGGTCAGGCCCCTTCTTATACCAGGGATCTGATCTAACCCTACACTCCCTCTCTCACACTGAGGTCTGTGGATCACACTCTGTGGTGGTTCCTCGTCGCACTCGTTGTTGGACCAGAGGAGACTGATCCTTAAAGTCTGTTGCTCCCAGACTAAAACTCAAACTTTCTTTTTTGCTCGGGCGTTTTAACTTCAGCAGACTGAAGGACTGATTTTACTGTCATTGTTGTGTGTATTGCCTGTTGTGTTTTGCTTTTCTGTATTTTAATCTTTTGTTGTGAAGCACTTTATAACTTTGTTATTCGTGAAAGGTGATATACAAATAAACTTTGCTTGCGCTGCTTGTTAGACTAGTCATGGGTTGTTCTGCTCAGTTCTTCTCGGCCAGCCTTTTCCTCACAGCTGTGAAGTAGCTAATTAACAGCATTAATTGTTTATCAGTAAGTTTAAACATATAATGCATTTATTAATTATGGAATGTTGAAATAGACATGTTTTATTATGCAAATAAAATGACAACAATTGTTTATGATGTAGGATGAATTGGAGAGGCCCTAAGATTGATCCATGTGGTACATCACCTTGAATTGAACAATGAACAATAAAATAAAATAAAATGAATTGTGTATTATTGTAAACCATCAGGAGGGATAAATATTTCACCAGACCTTTAAGTAAAACAGCATTTCCTTACACACAAGTGCTGTTAGTACTGTGCTCAGAATCCAATCTCATGCTAATTTTCTTGTGCTACTTTAGTAGTATGATGCAGTGAGGACAGTTAAAGGTGAAGTCCAGGGGCTGTTGGGTTAGTGGGGTGAGCAGGCTGCAGACCGCTGGGACTTGTACGGTCTTACCTCCGTAGAGCAGAGGAAGGGGGCAGGACGGGGGTCAAATAGAAAGCCGTTGGGACACATGAGATAAGGCAGATCCGGCTGTACAGAGTCGTCACATAGTGTATGGAGAAGAGCAAAGAGTGAGGAGAGAATAACGGGAGAGCGAGAAGAAAAATACTGCATACAGAAGGTCAAGACAGGAGCAGGAACAGGAGCAGCTAACGGCTTACTGGAAGTCATCTGTTCTCCTTTTAGTTTGTTTAGGACCGGTGGGAGGACTTGCGGAGTGATAAATAGGTTTCTGACAACTAGATGGATGTAAAAATATACTTAAGTAATGATTCAATACAATTTATGAGCTCCCCTTCAACAAGGTGCATAATTTGTTCACTCTAAAATTGTATTTTGTTGTTTTATGAATTAACAAAGTAATAAGCACACCACAATAATATAAAAATCTAAACCCTCTTGCATCTAGCGAAAGACTAATTTCTTGAATCATTTGAAATATGACAACTAAAGCCATTTATGTTTTAATAAATGTCCATCTAGTGCACCATCTGTCTAAAACTCTAAAACCTTGAAACTGTCTTGACCCTGAAATGGCTCATGTCACTAACATCAGCTGTACATCGAGTTCTGCCAAAGAAATATATCTCTCCATCTTTGAAACCAAAACTAGGACACTTTTATTTGCTCTTAATTACCGGAATGATAAAATAATAATCTATTTGCTGCATTTATAATAGAACTGAGAAATAATTACTAATTGCGCCTATTACTTTAAGGAAATACTAACAGTACATTATTTAGTCAAAATTATTATCAAATCTAATTAAATCGGGCCAACATTAGAATTTGCACTGTAAAATAAAGGTGCAAAAATTGTTGCAAAAATGTAATAATAAAATGAAGTATGGTTCATTAATAAAAACAAATATTGTTTTCACGTCATTTGTCTGCAAACCCTGGCTACAATACTTTGACGAACACTGAACAGAATTACTATCCACTTTTTAACCAGTGCGAGCTCTGATATAAATGTCAATGTATTCCATTAGGAGACTGTGAGTGCTGTAATCAAACAGCAGACAGAGAGAGGAGCCTCGGGGAGTCGCTGCTAATTCAGTTTGGAGTCAAGTGAGAATGAGACGCTTCCTACTTTTATAACTGCGCGTCTCCTCTGTTATTTCCACTGCACTTGATCACACTGTCTTAAGGCGGAGGCCCACAGTAAAACAGATTAGGACTCAGTAAGTTTCCTTTGCATTAACATTTACTGACGAGCCTCAAAATGTGTCTACCCGTAAGTGCATCGGAAGTTTTAGTGCGGTGTGAAGTTATTGTTAACTATGGCTGTGTTCATACTTGTACAGAGTTTAGGGTTACGATTATTACAGCGAGAAGAAACATCACGATACAACGATATTTCACAAAAACAAAAGTGAAATATTTCATTTTCCTTCATTCTTACAATCCTGTTCCAATAGTATTTGACCAGCTTCATCAAATCAAACACTCTGAATGCAAAAGTAAAGTTACTGTGATAAAAACAATACGGGTACATAAAATGCACTTTACATTTTAGGTGTGACAGTTTGGAGCACAGTTTGAATTTAAATTACTCTTGGTTATAAGTCCTTACGATTATATTGTGACCTGAATAATCACAGTAATCAGTTAACCAAATAAACTTGACGTCTCTAATAAAAACAAATCAAAACTGCGAATAACCATGATGTAAACCTGGTCCAGATCAGAACTAAACCGGGATCATTAGGTGAGTTTGATACAGAGGCACAATATCCACACTAGGGCTTCAGGATTAATCGCAATCCAATCGAAAACACAATTTGAATGGACGCAATTAGCTAATAGCAAAGACTGCCATTTTTAAAGTACAGTAATTTCCACCACAAACAACAAAATAACCGGTTTTATTCTGCATAAAAACTGCCAAGCATGTAGTTTAGGTTTGTCCGTCTTTTTCTCCTGGATTCAATTTTGTGTGAACTTTACAGAATCCTATTATTAAAACATAAATCGCAATTGTAGTCGCAAAGAGATATTTTGCCCAAATCATGCAGCTCCAATCTATACCTCTTCTCATTCTAGATATCTAAAGGTGCACTATGCACCTTTGTAGTGGGAGGCTCCGCCACAACTTCTGTCTATGAAGTTGATGTTGCTTTACCAGAAATGTTCCACATTATGGCATTAAAATGACCTGTGGTTTTACTGCTCAAAGATGCCTTGAAAAACATAAATGTGTGCTCCCCACTTGACCACGAGCAGCACGAAAACTATACGTTCTTTCAAAGTTTAGCATTAGAAAAGTAACATGGCCCGATGGCCTCACTTGATCGTCATGGAGGTGGAAGTGATTACTGCAATACAGTGTAACATCTCAGGCAAAGCAATAACATCTTTAGAACGGACAAACTTGTAACAAAGTTAAATACTGCACCTTTAACTCAATGTACACCGACAGTTTTATTATTTCAGTGTTTGCGTCAAACTATTTCCGTCCTGAAAAGTCCCCTTGTGACCAAAATATAGCGGTGCATTTTAACACTCAAGTTCGCACAAATACCTGCAGTGGTCCAATTCGAGCTGCCGGCTAAATATTATTGCTTTCCTCCAAAAATGTCCAAATTTGAGCTCAGTCCAACTTCTTTTTATAGAATCTCCAGTGACTGCCAGATTTATAATGTGATGTATAAGGGAAAAAATAAAAACCTCAAGAACACGTTCCTCTTTAAATAAATCTGCCGCTGTCTAAAGCGTTAAGAGATCCTTATCTCGAGAGCCTGTTCATTAATCATTTCATACATAACTGCTACACCACACTTTCCTTAGACAAAGACTATAATGGCTTTCCGTCGTATGTTCGCCGCTACAAGTGACGCTCAAAAATAAAAGCCTTGTTATGGTTTAAAACATCATCATTATCGTTTCATAATCAAGATGGAAATGAAGCATGGTAGAATATAGGAAATGTCCCTGTTTGGCTGTATGGCTTATAATTACAGAAAAAGACTAGAATAACACTTCTTAATGTCCCTTTTCTCTGATATTGCTTCAGTGTAGAATTAACTGGATACTGTAAACGACGATACAAAAATCACATTATAGTTAAAACCTTCAAATAGATATAATTTGGCTGTACAAGCTTATGAGCTCTCGAATGTATTAATAGGCTGAAAAAAGATAAAAGATCTGGTATGTTGAGCTGGACAGAGGAGCTGTTGGCACCGATTGGCTGCTACAGTTTTGATGATTCAGCTCCAGGGCAGCTGCGGCTTCAGGAACAGGAGAAGCTGATCAAGTTTGGGAGGTTAATAAATAGCGCAATATAAAGGAGTTTGAGTAAATCTAAAGTCAAATTATTATTATACAACAAAACAATGCAAATAATAATTAAGTTATGAGATTGTCTCCCTGAATAGCCAATTATCAACTGATGATTTTTCTTATTCACAGCTTTTAAATTGTTTTCACAAGATCTATATTCAGCTGTTTTCCCACAACAATACTTGCACTGACATGGATTTCTGAAATCCAAGCTCTTTCCGGAGAGAGTTCAGTGAGGTCTGTCAGTCTGCCAGCTAAGCACTGTGGGAAATGAAGTGTTTTATTCAGGCAAATCCCTCCTTCAGGCTTTAATTACAGTGAAATTGCTTTCCAACTCCTGCTAAAAAGCAATATAGTTTAAGATATACACTGTATATATTTAAGAACACTTTTTGCAGCATTTTGACATTTATTTTTTAAATTCTGAAAGATAATCCTGAATTTCAAATTTAACCTATCTTCAAAACAAATTCACATCATCATCTATAACTCTATATATTCCACACTTCAAAGTAGGAAAGAAAATGACTAGCACTTCTACTATTTCTATTACCACCTCTACCACCACAGCCTGCCCACAAACCATTTATCTCATCTTTCCACATGCAATTGCTGCATATTCCACATGGACAGAACTCGTCTGTGATCAACTGTGAGTGAGCGGCGTGTGTTGGCCCACAACCTGCTCCCAATTACAGCCCGTGGATCAGAGGGTGGGAAACCCCTTTGCACGAGGTGATTCGATTAATTTGTGTGTTTGTTTGTGCCCGAGCAGAACGGCTGGAGAGGGGCCGAGAGAGGAGCAGATGTTGCCATTAATTAGATGTAATGATCACAGGAGCATGAGGGTCGGCCGGAGGAATGAGTAGAGGCTAATTAGAGAACATGGATTTGTGACATAAAACAGTATAAAGCCAATAAGCTGCACAGATTGCGCTGTCAGATTATAACTTCATGTATCATGATGCTCATCCTGTTATTGTTAGTGTAGATATGATGAGCATCTGATTTTTACAGGTGCACTATGTAGCTTTTCTGGTGAAGCGTTCCCCACTTGTCGTCTCCAGAATATGTCCTCACTTTGCCTGCTCCACAGTATGGTATTAAAATGTTCTATCGCCATGGAGACAGGACAAGTTAAAGGTCAGTTCTGTGGAGAGTTGACCTGGCTCAAAGCAAGAAATGCACGTTTTAATGTTTTTTGGAGCAATAAAAAGATCAATATTTATTGCCAATAGCTAGATTTAATGCCATACTGTGGAACACAATATATAGCAATAACCTCTCTAAGTTGACAGGCAAATGGCGTACCATCCATCAGAAAAGTTGCTTAATGGTAAGTGCATCTTTATGGTAATTTAGCAGTTTATAATTAATGTTAAGTATAACCTTACATTTTTGAGTAATTGAGACCTTTTCCTGTATGTTCTTACTATAAAAAGCATCTTATAAAACCGGAGTATTACTGTTATTAATATTAATTTAAGTTTACAATAATCTACAGAGCATAAAACATTACCATATCGGTTAAAACTTATGAAAGGTGGTGCATGATGAAATTTCTGTACCTTTTGTTTCCGCCGCTCTTTCCTCTTGTCCTCCGTGTCCTGAAGCATCTTCTCTCTCCACAGGTCGAAAAAGTACGAGGGGTTGGTGTAAAACTTCAGACTGTCTTTACCATCGTCCCTGTGCAGACAAAACAATTATAGAAAAACTTTTACTTAATTTTGTCGAATTTGTTAATAGATGAAAGCAGGAATAAATTTGTTTTTGCCTTGTGTGCAATGTATTTTAAAAAAGCAGCTCTTAGGGTCAAAAAACTCAAAAATGAGTGCATCTTCACGGTTTGGATCAGGAACAACCCCTATTGCACCATTCTTTACTCACATTTATGTGCAAATGTTTAGCCACTGTGCAAATCAAATATGCATGTAGGGTAATTAATTTGCATTTCCCTTTAGCAAAGCACTGTGGTATCACTGAAGGTTTAATATTTGATTAGAAATGTGCTTCCCTGAGGATTTTACCAAGTCAGTAATCTTCTCATTTCAACTTCCCAGCTCAAAACAAAACGAGTCTTTAACACACTTGTATACGAACTATGAATTATACATTATTGAGAACATACTGCAATATGTGTGTTGATTTTTAATTTAACATTCAACGCTCTGGACGAATGAGGGATTACATCAACGATTCATCGCTCTGCTTTGTGGATTATTGGTTGTGGGAGACAAAAGAGGAAGACAACTTTCTATAGTTCTTCCACATCATTGCAACCCTTTGACATGTTGCAGGGAAAATAAAACCATCATTTCAAGTATAAAAAAGTAAAATCCTCGTCAAGCCTTTAGGTGAGACAGACAGAGCTGCCAAAAATAGTTTCCAATAGAATGTACTGTATGTTAACACTTCAAAGACCGTTTCCATTGTCTCAGAAGAGTTTAAGTGACTGATGTCTTCATTACATAAAGTGAAATCCTAACTTGCACACTATTGGCTTCTCTTTTTCCTGTACGTTTTGGGAGGCAATTATTTGATGACGACACTGACAAGCGTGAGGAGAGTGAACATGAAAAGGAACAGCTTCAAAAAGAAATGAGCACACAGTTTAATGATATGCAACGCAACAAAAGGCTGAGAGATGGAATTCAACAAAAGGATCAAGGAAGACGGGTGAGTCTACAGTTAGTCACTCTTACATCTGCGCTGAGAGGGAAGACAAGGCAACACCGTAGACAAAACAAGATAAAATAAAGAAAACATATAAATAAACTCAAAGACAACTGAGCTTTCACAATTTTGATAAAAATATCTAATTGTATCAAGGACCTATTTCTGACATAATCTTTATATTAATATTTATGTTTTTCATATCAGCACAAATTAAAAGGAGCATTACGAGAGTGAACTGAAATACGAACAGGTTAAGTACAACAGAAATCCTTTCGTTTTTAAAGGTCTAAACTACAGGTCTAAAGTTCTAACCTACTATATTATGTATGGGTTGGGGCTGCTTTTGCCATATTACTAATACTAAGCCAGAGGTGGACGATATTGACAAAAATTAATATCTTGATATCTCTTTTGGAGTATCCTGATAAATATATTCAGACGATATTATGTCAGTCCAACAGAAATGTCTTAAAATATGTCTTTGAAAACATTTTTTGAGGTTTAATTATCAAACAAATGTGAAAATTCTGTTAAATGTATCACAATATACATTTTTTTCATTTTCTATTTTTAATCAGCTTTTTTTTGTAGCATTTTTACTACAATAAATCATATAATCAATATTTAAATTTGGCATATCTCTAAAATAACATTCACAATATTATCTGGATTTCGATTTATATTGCCCACTCCTAGATAATAATTACTAGGGGTGGACGACATGACAAAAATAAATATCTCGCTGACAAAATTTATCATATAATGCATCAGGAATGTGCAAAAAATGTGCCTGTGCATGTACATATAACTTATACTCTTTGTTTTTAAGGTTTCTGTCGCTTTTTGAGGTAATTTTTGAAAGTTTAAACTATAGATCATATGCTCAATATTCAAATTGAGCATTTAACAACACAACAATTGCAATATTATCTATTGTTCATTATTCTCCTGCCTCTAACGACACTAAACAGTTTACTCTTTATAACAGCAGTAAACTGGGAAACACACGGTCACCTAACCTCAACATAAAAAGGCACCGCAGCGTATATTTATTTATTTTATTTATTTATTTGCGAAACATGATGTACCACTAAGAAGCAGCACACACACAAACATAATTAGTATGAAACCACTATACTTCCTGACTATGCTGCTGCCCCTCTCTGTCCTCTGAATCACCGTCCCAGAACACGCTCAGGGCAAGCAAGCCTCCAAACCCAGGAAGCAGCGTGGGAACTGACCTGGAGGCTGGCCATGGATTTTTAGTTACATTTAATTATACACTCAACCACCCTTACCAAATAACAAAGTGTGCTCTCGCCTTGAGCAAATACAAAACAATAGGAAAGGAGGATGTCTCTGCTGTTGCTCCTGCTGTTGGTTAAGACCACACTCAAGCCTTGAGGAAAATCATTGCTCACTCATCACTCCATTTGAACAACACCACATTTACCTGTGTCTCTCAGATCACTGAAGCCAAATAAAAAAGTGTTAGACTCAGAAGTAAAGTGAGAAAAGCTTTTATGATTCCTCATTTCAGCGTGATCACAGCAGAAGCCAAAACTGACGTGTGTCAGATGAAGACAAATGAGGTACAGCAGATCTAGAAATATTCATGGGTTTCAGTTTCCTGTTATATGCGACATTTTGAGGACCTTTTCCCATTCAAAAGATATAATATTTTGTTTTAAATCATTAGTCACTATGGTAACTGTCCTTGATTCTCAACATTCTGAAACTTGTGTGATATTTTACATCAGTTCAGCTGTTAATTCGACTCTTTATTTGGTAATGATGGATATTAATTATAATAAGCAGACTTCTGTTACATATTTGAACTGTTGGGGCATCTAGTGAATGCCATCTTAACATTAAACATTTGCTCATTATTAAAAATGCACTTAAAATCATACTGTGATATCCTAATCCTGTATAACAACGTTAAAGTGTAAATGACAGGTTCAGATGTATTATGTATGTATAACTGTTTGGATTGGATAGTTCCTGTGGTGAATATCATAGTTTTGCATCAGTCGAGATGCAATTTGTGAAGAAAGTTGAAAATTACAGGATGCAGAGTTTTACAAAAGAATCCCTCGGCGACATTCAACCGAAAATGCTGTGACAATTTATACTCAACTGACACATTTTTCAGACTGTTTAAACAATCATTTAACAAACTAAAGGTTTTATCAGGTATTATTTATTGTCAGTTCCTAACTATTGTGTAATTTATATGGATTTTGGCCCTTGTTTACAGCATGGTTGCTAGGTAACAGCTGTGGAATTACCTTTACCTATGCCAGGAAGTAAGTGTATAAACGTCATCAAAAACTGGGTAAAAATAGTCAAAATGTTTGTTAAAATCTTAAATGTAATAATGCTCATTATGTTTTAATGAAATGTAGAGTCTAACCTGTCGTTTGCACTAAAATTATTTCAATAAAAAGATCTCAAACTCACATCTGACCTCTGTTATTTTAATGTCACTTTCCTTGACCATCATGTTTTTAGCAAGTCAAAACCAAACGCAATGCACACTAATATTATACAAATATTTCATACTAAAACGCTATTCAAAAGTTCTGTGCTTTAACTCATCATTCCCAGTTAAACCTGGACGTTTAAAAGGCAGGGGTGTGTGAGTGACACAGACCTGTAGGGGGTGAGGATGTGCAGGGGCGGGGGCTGCTCACACGTCTCATACGTCTCCTCCATCGGGACGGGCAGCGACCTGCGCTCAAACAACTGCTGGTCCTGAATGGTGGAGCTCCTAAACGCCTTCCGCATCGTGATGTCCTGAAGTGACACTGCAAGGAAACAAAACAAAATGCATTCAGTTTGTGTGATTCGTCACCTCTTTGTCTCATGTTATTGCTTTGTCTGGAATTAGAGATGGGTAATTTATCAAAATTTAGATAATATCGGGAAAGTGGTTTTGAAAATATGCGAAATATGAACACTCAGTAAATTGTAAAAATGCAACAAAAAGAGCTGAATGAAAATAAAAAGGAAAATAGTTATGTTCTAAACTTTCAAATAAGAGTATAAGATGATATTTCTGCATTTTAATGATGAATTTTCCTGCCATTTCACATTTGTCTGATTATAAAACCTCAACTAAAATGTTTAAAGATATGTTTTCACACATTTCTGTAGAATTGACATATATTATCCTAATATTCTCATCAGGGTGCTTTAAAATTCTGAGATATATAGCACTGTATGATCTTAACTAATCTATCCTTCATGTTTTGCCCAAAAAAAACCCCACCCAATTGTGTCTATACTATGCTATGCTATTTTGTCGAATGGCCATTGAGAAAAGAAGATTTTGGACCCTCAATATAGCAATATAGATATTTTTCTGGATTATTTAAAGAACGATAATCACATTTTTAACCTATATTAGAAACATATCTCTAGGCTATTTTAGCATATCTTCAAAGCAAGAATTTCAGTATTATCTTGTAGACAATACATCGCACACCTCTATTATGTCATCTTCCATTCATCGCTCAACATTAGAAGGACATAAACACCATTAGAACACACTGATGAGCTAATTCTGCCACGCTAGGATAACTGGCTCATTTCAATTTCCCTTAGAGCTCAGACAGATACGATGGCGGAGATAAGCTCTGAGGTCATCCATCAGAGGCCGCACTTCCAAACAGATGACATTTTCTGCAAGACTTGAGAATAACACCAGAAAATCAATGATGTTTCAAATGGGGGCTGTGGTGGCAAAAATGCTAGGAGCAGAAATACAGACTAATGTCAGTCTGTGAAAGCAAAGCCGGGAAGAATGAAATCTGGTTTTAAGCGAATGTGAATTATACATGAGAGGGTGACAAATGTAACTGCTGCTCAGGAGAAACTGACAAAACGTCACTTGTCGAAATTATTGTTATAGCTTTTTGTTTGTCAAGAGAGATGAACAGGTGGGACGAAAAATACAATTTCTGATACATGAACTCAAGTACATTTTGAAAACCACAGTTTTCTTTAGGGGGAAAATATATAAGTAACAAAATAAGTAGTTAGACTGATTAAATTATGGAAAAAGAAAATCTTATTACTTACAATTATTTACGTCATAATTAAAATAAAATATTACTAAAAACTCATTTACTTAAGGATTTTTTGTTTCACTTGGGTTTTCACTCAAGAGAATTTAATACATTTCTGTTTCATTACACTATTTTTGTAATTGACTGGACATGAATTTAAACAAAAAATTTCAGGTAATACATTAAATCAGGAGTCTCAAACTCATTTAGAGAGAGGGCTGAATTTAGAAAATCAGAGCTGGTCGGGGGCCGCTACAGAGACAGACTTGAAATGCACTAAATATATTTTCCTTCCCCACAAAAATCAATATATGTGAGATTTTAGTTGCCAGAAGTTTTACATTTTTAAGGCATATGTGGTATATTTTGAATTTAGAAATGATAATAAGAAACAATCTAGCTTCAAACTATGTGTTTTAGTAATAAGCTCATGTTAAAATTAAATACTTCTCAACACACAGCTGTGACTCTTTGTAAATGCAGCTAGTGCTGGTGGCTTTGGTTTTTATTTAGTTTTATCAACAATGCAGTGAAGCCTAACTTTATTCGGGGAGAAAATTAGCACCAAATAAACAAAGTTAGTCTCTCCCACTTTGACATTCCCTCTGACCTGCTCCTGAGGCTCCTGCGCTCACATCCCGCCTGGTCTCTGTCCATTTATTTGGTGAGGAAAGTTGAAAAGTCCGAGGAGAACTGCAGAGTATCCATGCTGTGTTTTATCTGTCGGCCTGATCAGCACCGCTCCAGGAGCAGCGGGGGAGGGGCCGTGTAGCCGCTAATGCTGCAGTGCATTATGGTCGCTGTACTTTTAACGGGTTCCATGCGTTTTTAATCGGCGGGCCATTTATAATACAAATTAAAAATCATCTCGGGGGGCCATCAGAAATCGTCTTGAGGACCACATTTGACCACTGGGCCGCGAGTTTGAGATGCCGGCTTTAAATCCATCCACTTTATTTATGACCAAGACTGTTCCAAAGGGCTGCACCAGTTGTTTTAAGATCAATCAATTTAAAAAGCTATGTGCTAAAATAATACTATAAACCAGGGATCTCCAACCTTTTTCCCCCAAAGAGCTACTTTCACAAACAAAAATGGTAGAGGGCTTTAAGCGTTCACAAGAAACTGAGTCAATATAACAGTGATGGCTATCCTCATGGGGGATAGGCCTACACACAAATACACAAGTGCACAAATGTAGGCATCTGTGTAAAATAACAATCAATGTCACTTCATTTTGAACTGTTACAGTAATCATAGAAAAACTCAAACAAAGGAGCAGTTTGAGGAGAGTAATAGCCCACATGACAAAAGAGCCGACCTTTACAATGGCAATATGTGCGTAATCAAATTGGAATTATTCAGCGTAATATATAGTTCATAAATCCTTTGGTGAGCTACTTGAAAAGAGGTGGAGAGCTACCAGGAGCTCCTGAGCTACAGGTTGGAGACCCCTGCTATAAACCATACCACAACAGTAAAATACAGTTCTCATGTGCTCCTTAGTACTTTTTATAAGGCATTGTTAAGTACTAGTTATTTGTTCATAAGCACATTTACAAGCATTTATCACGTGGTTATTGAAAATCGTATTGATGCCCTTTTGCCAACATTTTGTACATGGTTTATTAATGTGAATGCTTTATAGGTGAATAAACAATTGACTAGTGCTTTTTAATGCCTTATAAGAAGTTTACTAAGGAATCTTATTTTATTTATTTATGTTATGATTCATTGCACAGTCCTAAATCAGAGCCATAGCAGTATCAATAGTGTCATGTTGAAGTATAGTAGAAGAATATAGTGAAATCAAAGTGTTAGTCATAGTAGCTGTGGGTTTTGAATCATGTAGAGCACAACTTATTTCCATGACTAACATTTTTTAAGGTAACGTGCTTTGTCTCCCTCTGATACACAAGCCCTGAGTTCTTTGGAGATAATGACTTTAACAGACGATACTGAAAAACCAGCTGCATTCAGGTCACAACTGTTATTTTGTGATGGTTTGCGTTGGTAAGGAGATATGGCGAAGGACACAAATAAAACAGAAGCGTAATGAAACTAAGCAGACACAACTAGGGCACAGTAACGCAGACAAAGGAGATTATACAAGACATTTGGGTTGAATAAAAGCGCAGAAAAGGGGTGATAAAATGAAGCAACCTAATGACCCAGGAGAAACCGTCAAAACACACAAAACATTAGCCTGTGAGAGATAATGTGAATGAAATTTCCCAGTAGTGCAATGTGACTTAAAAAAGAATCTGCACTTTATGTAGATAAATAGCAGCATAGCATTGAGATTACAATTCATTAATATCAGACTATTTAATTGGAATGTGCAGCTACGATTTTTGACTGACTCAGGTACATTTGTATTGATTTAATAGAGATCTGAAGGTCAATATTTTCTTGGAGTCTTTTAAAGCAAATCAGTTTACAAATGGACAGAGCAAATCTATTTTCACAACAAGGACATGGCAGAAATATGCAGTTTAAAGCTTCATACATTTTCACTAAAGGGTGAATGCAGCAATGTTTAAACAGACAGTTATTCGTTTTGAGTAATATGTGTTTTCAGGTTTCTAGAAAGCTTGCAAAATGTGTTGCAGTGAGAACAGTTTTATGACACGTAGAGCTAATAAGCCAAAAGAAGAGTGTGGTGTCAAAATGTATTGGATGTAATGCATCAATGTGTGCTGAGACTGTAACTAAGGCAGACAGCGCCACCATTGATTGTTTAGTCAAAGACGGATAACACCCTAGAAGATAAAAAACACCTATTCTGCAGTCGATGTTGCACTACTTTAAGTTTAGACACACACACACTTCCTGGTACAGTTTGCACGTTGTGATTTGAAATGTGTTATTTTAGCACTGTAAAACTACTGAGCCCATCATCTGTCATTAAATAGCCATTACTAGAATTATTACATTATTCATGGGTTTCACCTTCCTGTAAAAGATGACATGTTGAGGACTTTTGACCATTTACAAGATATATATACTTTCATCACTCAGACTGAAATCCATAGATAGTTGCAGCATAAAGTTCATTGAACCATCAACTTGCCAAAGTCAAGAGAAGACGTTTCATAAAAATCGTCTTGATTCTCTTCTCTTATTCCCACTAGAAATGCAGCTGTTCTCAGAAAAACCATAGGTCAGATTTTGATGCATGCAGCCCTCACTTCTGAAATGCAAATACTGGCCCATATTTTGCAGTCCTGAATCAGTCTCCTTCCCCTTCCTTTTCTCGTGGCTTGTCCTATCCTCATATATTTCTACAGCAGACAAAAGATATGGACAAACTCATAATGGCTACACATATTGTAAATACATTAACAATGCAAAGGTAAAGGAGTGTAACATAAAAAATGGTTTTGAGGGTAATCCGCTTGGCTCTGTGGCTCGTCACAATGGCCTACAGTCACTGCAGTGCTGTAATGGCACTATTAAAAGAAGGCTAAAGGCCATTAGTTTGGTTGGCTGCAGAGACAGGGCCAGAGAACACAAATAGCATCCACGTACAAGATGAAGCCGAGCAGCAGATCAATCAGAGAAGGTAGAGAGAGTTCAGGAGACAGTGTGTGAAAGGGCAACGTGGGGGACGGTGGCCTTAGAGGGATAAAAAGGACAGTGTGGACAAGGTGAGAGGATTGAAAGTGCTCGGTGCAGCCCTGACCTCAGTGAGTGCATGAATGATAAAGCACAGATCATTCCAGTCATGTTCTGCCCTTCCTGTTTGGACCCGAACATCTGCTGGAGAGATAAAGTGATGATATTCACCGGGTTGTGGGTTCAATCTAATCTTGACTACAATCACAGACATGTATTCGTGACCTGATCAACAAAAAAATCCCTTAGTGAAGTCAAGTAAAGTCAATAAAATATTAGGGATGTCACAAGAACTTCTGTCACAAGATTTTCACATGATTGTGCACATGTCGAGACTGAATCAAAATAAAGAAATAATATATGAAATCAAACAAATCAAAATTGTGAACTGAACTACAGAATGTATCTATTATAAATATATGTCGTCTAGTAGTAATGTGTCTCGACCCATCCCTAATATAATTTGTTTATTTCTTGACTTCAGGTAAAAACACACACAAGTAATACTATGTTTTTAATTTGTGTCTCCATGAATATTATCATTATTATTTATTCAGTTTTAGAATACAACACAAAATAACAGAATAGAACAACAAGACACACATACAGAGAAACATCTAAACAAACTAATCCTAAATATGTTGTATGCCATAATTGTGCCATCTGATCCAAAGTCTCTCTTTTACAAATTAAGTCAGAAAGTATTTTTTTCCATTTTTCAAACATCAGTTATGATTTTGGTCCAGTTCTTTAGTGTTGGTTCAGTTTGTGTGTTATGGACTTCTTTCCTGCCGACAGATGTATTTCCTAAAGGTATCAATTTATTGTGTACATGGTAGGAGTATTTTGGCCAAATACTTATCCTCCTCAAGGTTTCTACTTTTTCCAACAGGGTTTTTTGTAGTTTTGTCTTGCTGAGAAGGCGGGCCAAGGACGGGGGATGCTCTGGGACAGTTTGCTTCATTCCTGTAAACATTGGTAAATCTGCTTCTCTGTTATTGACCATTTGACCAGTTGACCAATTGTTGTTGGATTTTCTAACTTTCTGCTCGTAAAATTTTAACAACTTTGTACTGCCCTGCCCCTGTACTAACGGCTGTTGTGATTTTGGGCTTTACAAAACTAAATCTAATTGAAATTGAATTGAAAAAATTACAGCAACCTTATTTTGTACATTTTCTGGAAATAACTGCATAAAAAGGAAGATAATTGTTTAATTAGAGGGGCAATGACACCAGCTTGATGCATTCTGCTGTTTTCTCTTTAGACAAATATCAAGGTTCAGACACATACTGCACTGATACAAAAAGATTCATGCCACTTATGTTCGATTAAACAATTTAGCCCCAATTATATCCAAACACAACATCGAGACTTGGATAAATCGCGCAATAATCCGTCATTTTGTTGGCATTGCTGTGGACGAGACAACTACACTGAGGTTTGGCGGTGAAGCTTGGAGACATTGGGCGGACAGTATCAGCTTCAGTCTGACCAACCGCCATCCTCCCCCATCTTCCTCCCATCTCCCTCCGTCCACAGCCTCTGATTTATGGACCGACTCTGCCCGCACTCACTCCCCTCTCCTCCGCAACAACCCAAAGACACCACAATGGAAATTACAAAGTGAGTTGAACGGCTGCGCTAAAAGGATATAGTGCACGTTTTGTATACTTGAGGTTTAAACATAATAGGCCGGGGAAATAACAGGTAGAAGCAAACATTTGAATTTATCTCATCTCTATGAACTCAATGACTAATGCATGTCTGTGCCTTTATAAATATCTGGTGCCCTATAAGGAAAAGGTTTTTACTTTCAGTGGTTCAATCTAATAAACAAATCCTATTTTATTTGTTGTTGTTTTATGCTATTTAAAGTCATTGTGTGCCTTAATGAACAAAAGTAAATTTGTCTAATTGCTTGTATGTAAAATGGGGTACACAAAGTATTAATTTGTGTTGTGAGTCCTGATGTAGTCTGGGTTTTGTCCTGTTCCAGTCCTTGTTTAGTACAGGTTTAATTTCAGGCCTTTAGGCTGTGTTCGCATTTTATTTGTTCCTAAATTGAGCCCATTTTATTCCTGAAGTGGAATTGGTTTGGTCCCGTTTAGTCCTGATCTAGACCAGGTTAGTTTTGTGTTTAGTTTTGTGTTTAGTCCCAGTTTTGATGTGGTGAATGCGTACTCTTAGTTTGATCCAATTTTGACGTGTTGTGTATGCAAGTATGAATGTACGCTTTGTACTTTTTGGCAATTTAACAATTAAATCTACAACTTCTCCCTTTACGATACAGGAAATGTCCAAGACGCTCTCCATTGAAAACCTGCATTGTGGGCCGTTCAAAGCTGGCCCAGAATCTGCTGCGGTACAATCCCTTTCCAGTCCAGTGAGTTTGCTGCAGTGCCCTGTTAGACGCACTCATCCTTCCTCTCTTCCCTCTCCTCCTGCTCACTGCCCTGCACTCCAGATGATCCTTATCCACCGTCAATGCCACAAAACATGGATAAACGTAAAATGCTACGGAAAAAGACAAATTACAAATTCACTAAGAAAAATCTTTAGTAAATTAATTCAGGATTTTTAATTAATTGATTCTTTATTGAAGAAAGTAACAGAAAATTTAACCGTGATTGCATTTTAGTGCTCCGTGTTAAAAAAATAAAAGCTTGTTTCTCTAAATCACTTATGGGGTGTACTCATCGTATAAATTAAGCCTTATCCCCTCCATAAAGCTTCTGTATTTGGACGGAATTATGACATTTTTAGAGCAGTTCTTAGGGTTATTTATATAGTGATTGGCACTTTTTATTTGCTATACAGTCTTACCTTTTGGAGTAAAAAAAAACTAAAAACTAAAAATGAGGAATAGGATATTTTGGCACTGCTGACTTCTGAAAATGTGCACAGTGTAGTGTAGATTTAAAATTGCAAGCACAATAATAAGCCTTGTGTGCATTTGCCCTTCAACCTCGGTGCAACTGAGCAGCTGAGATGAGCACATGCTGCAAAACAGACTGCCACAATTAGATTAGGCTCAATTATTTTGCCATTAGTGCAATATACACAGGGTGTGGAGAAGAGGAAGCTGCAGAATAGTGAAGTGTTTTAAAGCAATGTCAGGTCATAAGGAATTCAAGTCAAAATGAGAATTAATGTGGAAAAACAGAAAATTGAACAGATATTTGTATTGGAATACTTTCAAATATGGATAGTTTGCCAGTTTCTTGCGAATATACAACCTAGATTATAGGTTGGTGTCCAGATGGCAGTCTAAACATCTCAAACAGTGTCCAGATGACTACCTTTGCTACCTTTATATCAACCCAGATTATATTTTCTCTAATTTTGATACTTTCAAATTTGTGTATGACATATTATATGCAACAAATCAGGGCTGCACAATTAATTGAAATCAAATAAAAATCGATATTTTACTGGACGCAGTTATCAAATCACAAAGGCTGACATTTTTGAAGTACCATAATCAAAAACCAATTCACTTTTCTATTATGTACCAGACTATAGTCTGCTGTCAGCGACACAACTCATTCTCTCAAAGCTAGTAAAGTGTACTGGCTTATAAAAAGACACCTAGTAAAAACCTGCTTGTATCCAGAGGCATTGTCATGAGGGGTACTGAATGTTTTAGTGTCTTGCAATGACGGGGAAGCCGTTAAGACTATCCGTGCCGTAAAAACCCCAGTGGCTCATGGGAAATCGATACAGTGCCTCGGAGCGTGGCATTACACCTCTGTGATTCCCCTCTACTTTGACTTTGCAGACAGTTACCCTTCCCTCAGTCCACACGCCCCCACAGGGATTACCCGGGCTATACCTGACAGTCTGGAGCATCATTGCGTTCCCATTGTATCACTATGGATACAGTCCAAGCCGGGATCCAATTTCCCCCAACAAAAGAAAAAAAAACTGAAGTGAAACTCCGGCACAATGTTTCTAATAGAGGCTGTGGTTTGTACAACAGGGATGAAAAATGACACCATCTCTTAGCTGCCTGTTCCTCTAATAACAGCCATTAACACCGGAGGGGGCTGGCGAGACGAGCTCTGTCCCACACGCACACACAAACAGTTATAAAGTGTATAGGAGATGTGCTTACATTCTTCTTCTTTGGGGTCCAGCTGTGTGACGCTGATGGAGAGGCGGTCCACGCGCTCCTGCAGAGAGTTGACCCGGAACGAGAAGGAGTGGGCCTCATTGAAGAGCTCTCCAAACAGGTCTTCTGCATATTTACCTGAAACAAACACAAGAAACAAGGTACTGAGTGAGCCTTACTTTCATGAGAGTATATGATTCCTGCATTTCATAAATTCTAGAGTTAAAATGTGTACAGTATTTTAAGACAGAACTATACCCTACGCAGTATGCGTGCTTTTGGCCTGGTTATTGTGTTTACATTCTATATTATATATATATATATATATATATATATTTATATTTTTTTTTTTTTTTTTTTTAAATATATATATATTTTTTTTTTTTTTTTTAATGGAGAAGCAAATAAAAAAATACATATTCTTGTCATTTGTAGACGGTGTAGACACACAGTTGCTATTTATATTTTCAACACATTTTCCAACTATTAGTAACTAATTGTCAATATCTGCTGTAATTTCAACCGCTAGTTTCTGAGGTTCACTTATTACTGTAGGATTTGTGGCAATTGGTGAAACAAAACAGATATTTTCCTGTCAAACTGTTGTCACCTGCCGTGTTTCTGCCGTTTCCGCATTAGTGTTAACACATGGAATAGTACCAGGCTATTGAACACTGTGTTTCGTTTACATAAACTGAAAGGGTCCATTAGATATCTATGTAAATAATAATAATAATTTTTTGCCATATCAGATGCTACAGAAATATAATTAATGCCATGAAGCAAATATTATATATAAATATATATATATATATATATATATATATATATGTATTGGCATGTGATGATGTAAATTCAACTTTGTGTGGTCTCTCTTGGTGCTTGCTGCGTCAGTAGAATAAAAACTCTATGACATCAGATAAAATGTTAATATCGAACTAATAAAGTTTAGAATTTAGAAAGGAATCAATTCACCTTTATTAAATATATCTTGTATCTGTGCCAGTGTCTAAAACACTCAAATAAAGTAAAAGGTAAAAGTAAAATAGCAAAAACATGCTTTCTCTAATCTAAATGCGTTTGTGAAAGACTGAAGAAGCAAAAACATGTGAAGAGCAGCAATGCATGTTTTGTTCAGATACACAACAGAGTGACAAGAAGCTGACCCACTCTGCCAGCAGATTAAAGCATTATGTGATTCTTCTGCAGAAAGGGTGTGTAAAGAGGCTGAGTGTTACTGACTGAGGCTGCTGAGCTGGCGGATGACATTGGCCAGGGAGATGTTGGTCACACACTCCAACTCATTCTTGATGTTTCTGGGCAGCACCGTGTGGCACAGGTGCCGGGGCTCAATGGTGCGCTTCACCAGCGGCATCCTTCTGCGGCCACACTACTACCTAAAGGGAGACACAAGAGAGGAGAAAATACTATCAATGCAGTTCTTTTAACTTTATATTCAATGTTTTTGTCGTGAAGCTTTTACTAGACTTTGTAACGTCCGTAAATTACATAAGCCTTCACATGGTAATCTTGTGCTGAAGACAGTGTTCAATGTATATAAATATCATCATCTTGGCTAATGAGAAAGCAACAGCCTGAGAGCAGCGCATTTGATGGAGATCATTATCCACCTTTGCAGTTAAAAGTCTCTGGGTGAGTACAGACAAATAAACATCTAGTTATAATTAAAAGGACACTGCTTTGATTCTTTGATTCTTACTCCTCAGATGCAGTACACATTTAACTACTATGATGTTTTCACAAAACGGCACATTCACATCACATCTAACTCACAAACTGTAAAGGTAAAAAGGTCATTTGCAGAGGTAGTTCGGGTCAGCTGTATAATTTTTCTATATCCCACAAATTGTAAGATGAAATGCACCAAATGGCAGGAGATGCATAACCTTTTGACATTGCTAACAGCCATGTAGCTGCATGTGTATAACCTTTTGATCATTCACAGTCCTGGCTGTCGCTGCTCAGCACTTTGTCTGCCCACTCAGCCATGCTAATGCTATTCCCATCAGGTCTTAGGTAGACCTGGGCGACGAAAATTATTATCTCAACATTGTTTTGGACTATCTCAATGACAGTACTCAAACAATATTCTTTCAGTCGAACAGAAATGTGTTAAAACATGTCTTAGCTAAACTGAAACTGAGACATTTATGAGGCCACAACAACTTGAGCCAGTGTACACATTGTGCCAGTTCTAACAAAATGGAAAATTGTTACAAAGAGAAAGGTTTGTTATGTTATGTTGTCCAGTTAAACTCTTCATGACTCAAGGCCACAGGAGGCTGTAATAAAGATGTTCTCCTCCGGGCTGCTGTTAAAGTGCTTTGAATGTGAAGTGTGGGCAACGCTGCAGCGACACAAACCTAAACACAAGTCTCACCTTTCAAATGACAGAGCTCTTAGACCCCTTTTATTTTCCTTACCGCCCACTCGCCCGTCGTCAGTGCCTCCTATTTGAGACCACCTCTAGATTCCATGTGTTCTGACATTTTCCGCAGACCACTTCAACTAAAAGCTATAATGTTAACCCATTCAGACACATCTCAACAAGACATATGTGCAGTGACGATAAGAGTTACGCTGCAGACCTTCAAAACATCAAGTAGAAATAACGAAGATGGACAAAGAAACAATATGGTTTCAGTGGTTTGGAAAAGCTGTTGTAATGTTCAGAGTGTAGGGCCAGACAACGCTACAATTGTCTTGGAGTCTAGATCTAGATTTTTATTGTGATTTTTGTAAACATCAAAACTTAATTTTACTTTCAAGAGGCAACAGAGCTTCTTCTGACAGTTCACACCTGTTTGTCACTCATTCAGAGCATGATGGAGGCTGAACTGTCTGTGTTTGAACCAGTGGGCGAGGCTACCGCGCTCAAATTGAGCCGCCGACTGCAGGCTGCCATGTTTGCAATCTGCTGCTGACCGCTAGGGGCTGGCTGCGGAAGTAGAATTATTCAATGCAAGTCAATGGGGAGTTAGACGTTTCAAAACCTACTTTAGAGCCTGGCTCAAAATACGGCTTTGGTCTCAAACGTTAGCTTACGGCTCTGTGACAACGCTGAGGGGGGTGAATTTTTTTTAACCAGGCTGGTTTAGCCGCTGTGATTTTTTAAAGTTGTGATAAGTTTTAAAGTTGCATATCTAATGAAGAAGGCGGGCTTTACGCGCCGGAAATGTCAGGGCGCAGCCATACACCTACGAGTGGGCGGTAACTATAGAGGCTACGACGGCAGTACGTCAGCAAAAGGCCGCCCCAAAGTCGGCCTCCCCCCGCCTCCCCACCGAGGGGGGAGTGGTGGGGGCTAACCCGCGGCCATTTTGAATTCTCCATGACTGAGCCGCATTATCATGAATGGGGCGGAGCGACGATCGTCTGTCCACTATTTTTATGTCTATGGTTTGAACATACGAGTGTTCCAAAATATCTATATATCGCGATACTTGTCTCAATATTGTGAGCGCTGTATCGGTCTCTCTCTCTCTCTCCTGGAATGTGTTGTCCTCCTTCCAACCTTCCAGCCACCTACAGCAAGTCATAAAGTAGCAACAGAAGACAGTTTAGTCGGTGGGACAACCTTGCCTCTCGAGAGCGATTAAAACTTATGAGAAATTAACTTACCATTGTAATAACGATAGCAGATGGCGCAGCAATGCATGGAAGCAGAGCTGTATAGATTATAGTGTGAGAGAGCCAACAATAACAAAGTAAAAGTGAACACAAACGTTTTGGATATTATTATTATTTATACCCTCAAGTAAAAGAAGCATAAATGGTCATTAAGTTATTGAGATACATCTAATAGCAAATTACAATTATTCAGATAAAATAAACAAAATATTCTGTCCTTTTATGGAAACATAACATGATAATAATTCAGCGATTTAGACTTGGAAACATGGATAATGCGCCTTGATGCTAACTCATATGTTATAAAGACTCTTAGCCTCTTACTCTTAGCCTATGACCACAGCAGAGCTCAGACAGTTGCTGAACCTGTCTCTGTGGCAGTGAGGGTTTTGTATTCTCAGCTATGACAAGATTACATTTGACAGCCCGGCTTGAGTGAGAGAAGTACAGCCTTTCCTCTAGAGGCCCCATAACACAGCTCACAACTAAAATCATGTTCAAAAGACACAAAGATGATAACACAGAAACAAGACAGTTTAGATAGGTACCCCAGAATAGTAAAAGGCTGCCAACTTCACAGTCTGCTACAAAAGTTTGGTAGAGAAATCAATTCATAATCTGAATAATTGTTGTATTTGTCAAAGACCTTTTGGTGCCATGCTGATCTGAACAAGAGCTTTTCTGAGCTGGAAGCGTAGGGGGCTGTTTAGGACGCCCTGGTGATTTACCCTGACAACAATTTCTGGTGATTCAGCACAAAGGCGTGCTCTATGAAAGAAAAGGTTTTCAGTGACACAATTGACAGAAGAAATGGAAGGAAAATTATGCTTTTCCATTTGTGGGTTTCTGAATAAGAAAGCTGTCTGCTGCATGTACCTTTTCCCTTTATGCTTCTAACTGTGCCATAAAAATGCAAGACGAATCAATGTAAGGGTAAGAAAAACAGTCATACCTGCAGAATCCACGTCTTGCTCCAGAATTGGTACACATCCAATCTTTAGAATAGCCAGACTCGCTCTCTCTCTCTCTCTCAATACTGTTCTTGTTTGTAAACCTTTCCTACTTTATAGCCCATTCATCTTGGGGTTGTGCTTCCCCCTGTCACCTATTGCCATGGTAACGACCGTACTGAGATGTCATTGGTCAATGTGCCATATCCCGAGAGACAGACGGACAGACGCAAAGGGGGAAGGCTGAGGTGATGAGTCAAGACAGGAGATGGCCATTAACCAATGATTACAAAACAAAGGTTTTCTCATCGTGTGTTACATTGGCACGTGCCGGTGCGGGGCCGGGGCACAGGGGGGCCTCCACTGGTGCAGCTCACTGCACTCAGGACAATATGCCCAACTGCTGGCTTTAATGAATCCTAATGGGGCATTTACTCACTCGTACTGCCGCACAATGAAGCAGCTAAGCCCTTAATACACAGCGGGTCAAGGACCTATTATGCCAGGGGCCAAATCACTTGATACAGAATCTTCTGGTAGGAATGCACAGTTATGGGACAGCAATAGTCTGTATTTTTAGCCAAAGGCGGTTGAAAAATAGGATTTTTTGTTTCAGGAAAGATTAGAATCAAAGACAAACAAAACAGCAAATTGTGGTCTAGATTACTTGCATCCAGAATGTGTAAAACAACATTTTTAGATACAAACCATTAGCTTTGAACTTCTTTTAAGACGTTCATACACCTTTTGTGTTCAAGCCCAAAAACATGTCATCAAGGCTAGTATTCACTGTATTCAGATACATGTGCAATGTTATAGTCACTGCGTGTTTGGAGGACATGTATAAGTAAAATTAGGACAATGTTTGAGGTTAGGCTAAACAAGACAATATGACAGTTGACTATCTGCAGATCTATGAATAAACACATTCTGCCTCATTGTAAGAAACAGAAAAACAACAGGCAGTAATGAACGCAGCTCACGTAAACCAGGAGAGTGCAATGGAATGGCATTCAACAACACTGAGACCTCATCATTAGGTGATGTAAAATTCATAGCCTGCACAGTGAGCCAAGGTGATTCTCTCAGCGCAGTATCCACTAAACAGAGTCCCGTCGGCAAAATGTGGTTAATGCAACTAAACAATCACATACGTCTGCTGCTAAAAACAATGGAAGAGCTGCTGCAGTGCAAGTCTGAAATAATGAGGCAATCTGTCAGTAGAGAAAATCCCATTAAATTGGACCTATTCTCTTCGGACTTAAACAAACAGATGCAAACATAAAGAACAAAAGACGTGAAGTTGGCAGAACGTGGTGGCCATTAGAAACAGGAAGCGGATGGAAGAGGACAACATACGCAAAGCCCTCCAGCAGCCGGCTCAAATCACAAGAGTACAGAGGTCTACAGGACAGAACGGCTAATGGAGCTCTCAACAGACAAGAGACAAACAAGGGAAAAGGACACTCAGACCTTACCAAGATGGTGGCAGCTGGTGTGTTCTGACCTAGGGCTGCAAGATTAATCGCAATCGAATCTAAACAACAATTTGAATGGACGCAACTAGCAAATCGTAAAGGCTGCAATTTTGAAAGTTCTGTAAGGTCCTCCACAATCAATGAAATATCTTATAAATGTAAATGCCTCATACTGCACAAGAACGAACTACTAATCCTGTAGTTTAGATCTACATAAACTTGTTCTGAAATACATATGGTTCTTTTATTAGTCTGTCAGTTCAGTCTTTTTGACAAATTTAGATTAAAGCGTTCAAAATGTGAATTTTAAATAGAATTGTAATACTAAACATCTCAAATCTAATCGCAAGGGCAATACTGATCAGAAAAAATTAGATATTTCTCTCAAACCGTGCAACGTTATTCTGACTTCTTCGCAAAGAATTTCTCAAAGCCCATGATGTATTTAAAAACCTAAAATATTTTTCGTTGCAATAGAAAGAAGAATTGACAAGCTGACTTAATTTATTAAAAGCAATTTGTAACAATTCCACGTATTGTTTTCTAGCAAAGCAAAGCGTTTATCACTATGACTCAAGTTCAATACAGCATTAATCTGCCTTGAAAATATTGACAGAATTCAGTGTAGCTAATACGTAAAATCACTTTGCATCCAAGCCACTGTAGAAAGTGTGTCACAATTTTTGTGAGAAGAAATTGGTCTGCAACAACTAATCGACTAATCGTAACTAGTCGACAATAAACAATAATCGTAGTCGTACTTTGGTAATCATAGTTATCTGGACTACACAGACTCTAACATGTATATGTACAAAGACAGGGGAATTATTAAAGTAACATGTCAAAAAAGAATAAACTATTTTTAATTTTCAATTTAACTTTTATTTGGTTAAAATGTATTTAAAATGTCTCAATATACAATGGAAATTGTATTTAAAATGTCTCAATATACAATGGAAATAATTGTTTGATAATTGCTGACTAGTAGACCAATTAATAAATAGTGACGGCCCTAGAAGAAACATCACAATTTTACAAGTTCATCAAGACAAAAGTTTTGAGTGAAAAGGTATTAATATTATGACAAATAAAAAAAACTTTACAGTTAAGATTTACTTGTTTTTCTTTATTATTTCTTAGTTCTATTTTTGATTAGTTGAATAATCTCGACATCCTTCCTGTGGTATATCACTTAGAAAATGACACACCAAATAGAAAAAAAGATATTGACAATGAACAACGTTAATGAGCTTTAACAACAAATGACTGCATAAAAATGTAAAACCAAAACATCTACTTGACAGCAAGACAAAAGATTGTGTGATCAAAGCCCAATATGCAAATAGGACAACTTCACTGAAAATACAAACCTTTTCCTTTCCTCAATCCACATAAATACACTCGAAACACTCAAGCTGAACGCATCGGGGCATCTGAGTCTCTCTGCCAATTAAAATTCAGGCTGCTTCCCTTCTGCAGTGAGACGACACCTTCAGGGTCCACAACTGACTGCACTTACACACCCCCCACAGTGATGTAAAAATACACCTGAAGAACTACGAGACATCGAAGCTATTTGTAGGTGAGCGATAGAGTAATGAATGAGGTCTGTATGTATATGTAAAAAACAAGAAAGCTAACTTCATTGGAAAATAGTAAAATTTAAATTATGAAAGTATTTTCTTGCCTTTTTTGTGCTATTTAAACTCAAACTGGACCTCAAAGTAGATTGTACTTTTCTAATTGCCATTGTATTGTCTGAATATTGGGATGATCCATAAAAGTATAGACATTCTAATTTTACTTATTCACACCTTCAAGTCAAAATTTCGAGTTTAATACGTATGACTTTTAAACTAGAAATTTTGACTTTTAAACGTATACTGAATTTACTGAAACCTTTGGCCTACTGTTTCTAGAATGCACACATGATTATTTCAAAACTAATCTAAATTTGTTTTGTTATTCGTATAAAATAAAAAAGGAATTTTGTGTGGTGTTTATGCACATTTAAGTAGACTGAGAAATGTTCAAATGTAAAGACTGATAGTATTCAACTTGTAAATTCTGCAGCTCGTAATGAACAGCCAGTGCGTGAATCTATACAACATTTAGCGACGTGTGGTCCTGGCGCTCCTCCTCAGACAGTGTTGATCAGATTCATCCTGGCACAGTATGAATTCAGAAGGTACTCAGCCTCGAACATGGAACTGGTCCATTTCTGGCTCCTTCTGTGACCTGTGCACAGCTGCAGGACGGCCGAGCCCACAGGAGCTGCTGTAAACGGACATGCACCTAATGGAGGGTTTAGGCATTAGGGCTGAAGTCGTCTAAATACATGCCTATACATCCATTAGTTGACTATAATCAGACAGACTGGACATGGGAGAAGCTCTCAAACTATTCAGTATCTCTACAACATATAATGTTGTGCCTATTTGTGTAAGAAGGCAGAATTTAACTCAAATTAATCCCAAAACTCAAGCTTGCCTTATCTTTTCTGCCCCAATAGAAATCCTTTATACTCTCAATAAAACAAGTGATCAACTACTACAAATTATAGTCGACTAAGAGACCATTTACCGATAAGGATGTCATGATATCAAATTTTTGTGTCACAATTTTTGTGAGAAGAAACATCACGATTACCATTATTCACGACTGCTGTCACAATGACCAAACAACATTGAAACTATTTACTTTCTTTCAAAAGTCTAGCTTTATGAAATCAAACTTTCTAGATAAAAAACAAAGCCAGAATAGACTGAACTGAAATTGTTGCTGATTACAATTCTCAGAATTATTATTGTTTAGTTCTTACAATTATATTGTGACTTAAATAATCACAATTAAGCGATTAACCAAATAATCTTGACATCTCTTTGGACTGATGAATCGACTAAAGGTGAAAAGATAATTTCTTAGTTGCGATCCACTAAATCCATGCTGAAATTTAAGGGAATAAACCACAAATTTAAGAATGAATGAAGAAAGAGGTTTTATAAATGAATACACCCATCCGAAATGCTTTAAACTTATTTGTATTCATTTCAGTATTCAAGATCAAAGAACATCCATTTGCTTGTGCATTTGTAGAAGTAAATCAAATGCAGGTTCTCTTTCAAAACACATTTTAATTTCCTCTCACAGAAACAAGACTCTACAGTGATGCAGTGTTTACGACGGCGAGTACAGGCGGCAAATGATCAATGATGAGCTTTATCCTCAGCCTGTGGTTGAACATAGGCCACATTGTATGCCTTTGCACAGATTAGATTATGTTAGACATCTTTTCAAAGTAACACACTTTATATGCGTGCTCAATCTCCAGCCAAAGTCAATGGGTTCTGTGTGCTGACATGAATGAGCTGAATGTGTGATGAACAAACAGAATTGAAAAACTTTATCTGCTGAGTGCACACAAACGCGTACATATAAATAATGAATGGCCTGACGCTCAATAATACATGTCAGCATGCTGCTCTGTGCAGCTGGGCTTGTTTGGCCAATGAGGGAAATTTCACTATAACAGCTGCCCAGCCATGGGATGTAAAGAACCCGCTCCCGAATGAACCACAAACCCACCTCACCCCAAGAGGAACACCGGAGACTGTGAGAGTGCCCAAAGCAACAGCTCCTGCGGCTTTCTCCTGCCCCTGATGTCCGAGTACAAGAGGAGGGAATGAAGACCTTGTATTCTGGCTAGGATGGGACCATAAGCAATGATATCATTTATCACGATAAAAAGTGTATACAGTAATTGTGTGAGGTACATTTGGTGTAATCTCGACAATCGCCGACAAAGATAATCTCCATTATAGCACAAGAAAAAAACTTAGCCATGATGATCTCCACTAGATCATCGTTGTTTTCAATTATGATCAAGTACACTACTAAAATGGTTGGTTCAACATGTTAAAACATTCAAGGAAACGAAAAATGTTTGAAGGTTCTAAGTTAGTGGTGTCCAAATGTATTCTATTACAAACACCAAAAATAAAAACGTTTGTCTAATGGAAAAGATGGTTTGGAGGACTTTAGATTAACTTCAAACATTTGCTTAAGACAATTTGACAGTTCACTATCTCCAAATCTCTATGAATACCCACATTTAATACTTCTGGTTGTCTTCAGCCATTAAGTTATTCACTGCTTTTAAAGGGCACATATTGAGCAAAATCAACCTTAATGAACTTTCAACCTTGTTGGCTTTCAACCTAGGGCTGTAGTCGACTAAATAAATTCTTGGTCGACTAAAGACAGGCCCCATCGACCGATTAGTCGACTAAAAGAGAGAAAAATATATAAAAACTAGGAAGTATCTCCATGTATCTGACCCAAACTGCACTGAAAAGACCAAAACTGCAGAGGAAAAACATGGAAAAAACACAATTTAAAACTATAATATTTATATACAAAAGTATTAGGAAATATATATGTTGGACTCCAAAACCTTTAGCTAACTCACTCCATATCGTGTTGTTTTGGCATATAAATCCATTTAAATCTGAAAAAAAAAAAATAAATAAAATATATATATATATATATATATATATATATATATATATATATATATATATATATATATATATATATATATATATATTAGTCGAATGTTAGTCGACTAAGACTCCAACGACTGATTAATTGCCTAAACGACTAAAGGATTACAGCCCTAGTTACAACAGTTTCGTCATCATTATTTTACTGAGTTGTATTTTCATTGATTTGAGTAATCCTGTATTCTTCTGCAACTGACCCTCAAGTGCTCAGAACCTCCCCGTTTTCACCTCCCCCCCATCCCCGCCCACATTCCTGTACTTAATTTGTCAAAATAATTGCAACTAAGACTCTAAATGACACACATATATGGCGCTAAAATGTCACTTGGCTACTTTTCAGAAATGAAAACAATGAAAATCTGCTGCTCAATACGGTGAAATGTCATTATGAAGAGGTAGGACTTATCAGTTCTGCAGTTTTGAACAGGAAGTCGTTAGGCTTCTTTATATTATTAAGCCATTTTAGATCAATTTTGTGGTTCACAATGAACAAATTGTAAAATGATGATCTGCTTATATTATAGTTCAGTACTAAGTAGCTGAAAAAAAACAATTTGTTTCCTTTAAGAGTGTGCTGTGCACAAGAATAAAAGAAGGGGGCGATGAGCAAACAGAAACAGAGAGCTTGAGGTACATACACTTTTGAGAACTTAGAACAACTCAGGACCAGAGGCTCTGTTGATGAAGGAAGAATGAAATGAGATGTAAAATAGTGAGAAAAACATCACGGGGAGGTGTCAGGGACCGGTCTCCTTGATAGAGAGAAACGTGTGAGAGTACCCTGTACAGATTTGTAGTCTCCCTTTGATCGGATGGTGCTAAATGTCCCAGAAGTGAACATGTCAAAAGCAATCACATTTTGCAAGATGTGTAAGGCATGAATCATCTCAAGCGCACTCGCTCAGCTCACATTTGAAAGAAACCATCACTTTAGAATAAAACAAAATGTCAGTTTGCTTGGTCTTCTTTGTGTTTTTAGTTATTCTGTAAAAAGGTTATTTTTAGGTGTATGTATGTAGGTGTATTGTGTAACTAAATAACCTGATACTACCTGAAACTAGGATAATTTTGACATTTCCTGAAATGTTTAAGAATGGTCTATATCAAAACTAGATGAAGACCACACGGTAATGATATATGGCAATATTTAAGACCTTATTTATTATGTGTTGCACTCTTGCACACTTGCATATAAAAATTGTGTCTTTATTGCGGTATGAGTCAGTGTTGCCTGATCCGCGGGTCAAAACATTGTCCACAGGTTTGGCCAGAGCAATTTACCATGTAAAATGTATCAACTTCAGAGTAAACCTAATGAAAGTCCTGAACTTCAGGGCCAGATTCTCATATCTAAAGTCATCCGCCCTCTGTGGAGCTTCTGTTTGAGCGTGAGAGAGGACGGGCAGGTCTGTGTCACACAGGAGCGCTACGTCCATAAATACAGAGGAAAATACAAGCAGCACCAGACGTTCCACGGGTTTTGGGTGGTTTTCCAGACGCACTTGAGCAGGTTTGGCTGCTGAAACCTGGCAACCCTGGCATGACCTCTGTACGGGTAGTCTTCACTTTACATTTTAATTGGTTGTTTCTTTACGTTTTACGATTTAATGAAAGTTAGCGTTAGCGTGAGACGGTTAGCTTAGCCAACTGCTGCTGTGCACAAAGCCCACTGAAATCCACATTTAGTATCACGCCTTTTCCTGGGCATTGACTTTTTACATTCTAGCAGTGTGACATTAGAACCTATAGCTTTTCTTAATGTTATTGGTCCTGAACACCATTAGGAAAACGGGCCTAAGACAAAATAAGCAGAATTTACCCCTGAACTGTTGTTGATAATCCAGTCTTCTTTTGGTCGCCTGCACTTTCCAAGTGCTTCTAGTTTCAAGAAAATTGAAAAAAAGAAATTCCAGTTTTTGGGGTTATGGGATTAATGCTCAAATGCAAACTGGAAACCTGTCATGAGCCTTGCTGAGCTTTCCCACACCACTTCATAGCGTCAGCTTGCTGGCAGTTGGCACCGGCTGAGGGATGGATGTGCAGAGAACAGAGGCGGATTTGAGGGATAAATTGAACCGATCAGACAGAGCCCAGGGCAGCTGTGCAAACCTCACGCCAGTCTCCAGAGAGTGAGCGCTGCAGTGTCAATGTGTGAGCGAGAGGGAGGGTCTGTGGCAGGCCAGGAGGGGGCGCTCTCTGAAGGTGCCCTTGCTGTGAGAGTAGCCTGAGGTGCTGCCGGTGGTGAGAAACAGCAGGGCGCTCCAATGGGACACGCCACATGATTTGATCAAGTCTTGATTGCTTCAATTACGCTCCGTGATAACAAGCTCACAGATGGGGACACAAACATGAGTTGGCAGATGTGGCTTTACTGAATGAGTCACCAATGCAGTGAGGCTCAATGAAAGTGTGGTTAGCACTGTCACCTCAGAACATGGCAGCACAGCGTATGCTCTAGTCTCTCACAAAAACAGGGCACTTCCAAACCTAAACTACAAAACCTTTAATTCTGTGCTGGCGTGTGGCTCTGTGGTAGGGCAGGGTCAGTATTGCAATATTGGCAATGCAATAATGGATGTCGCAACAAATTTGCCGTTCTTCAAATGAAAAATTATGATTTCATTTATTATTTTTCTAACGCCCAAAATTTAGCCTTGATTCATACCTTGGTTTTGATTAGTAAATTCAGGTTGACCTATATAATACCTACATTTCAGTTTTAATATAACTGAAATTATTGTGTCAAAACGTATATTTAAAAATATCACAACACCACCAAAGTCCTTCATAATACTGTATTGTCCGTCATATTACTGTATTGGAAATGAAAGTGTAGAAAATGGTTGATTTTTACTTGTGAGTATCTTTTTTGGTCTAAATTAGCCTTGATGAAGTCTTAATTTTTGTCTTTTGTTAAGTTTTTACTTTGTTCTTGTGATATTATTGTGTCAAATGTATATTAAAACATTGCAATAATATAAATTAGACAGCACTAGTAGCAAAAGCAACAGTAGTATGTCATAAACATTTCCAATATTGTGTAGCCCCAGTCAAAGTGGGCGACACTGACAAAAATATATATTTTTTTTATTATTCTAATGACAATAAGCAGACTATATTTATCTATGTGCTAAAACATTCTTGTAGGTTCAAATATTACACAAAACATTAATGGACTCAAATTTTACCATGTCTCCACGCTTGTCTCACACTTGTAGTTCTCACATTAGTGGAATGAGCAGAAGCACCTCAACAACCAGCGATAGGTCAACAGCCTCAAGGACAAGCTTCATCTACTGAAAAAACATGCTTTAAAAGGTCAGCTGCAGGCATCATGTGACCTCTGACGTCTGATATCATCTCCCTCCACGACTGCATGTCCCCAACAGACGTACAAAACAGTGAGAGAATATGCAAATATTTGAACAAATCCAGTAGTTTTGGAATAAAGAATGACACATAACTTTAAGGACTTATTCTGGACAAAACGTTCTTCATAGTGAACTAAGACATTTGAGAAATCACAGGTACGTGCATCTGGCATCCAAGAGGTGAGATTGTTTCACCAGCTTGTTATTTAAAGACGCCAATGTGAATCCATGAAGACAATTAATGTGTTTGTACAGACAGAGCAAACCAATAAGACAAGAAATAAATTACTAAAATTGTAGGCGGGTATAAAAAAAAGAAGGTAAATAGTTAAGTTAAGGCATGAAAGAAATGTGCAACAGAAATCCCTGCCACTCTGCAATGTAGTGAGTCTCGATGGTGGGCCAAAATTTAGCAGGTGGCCATAGACATTCATGGACGCAAAATTCTCTCGGCCATTGCTCAGACACGACCACTTTGCAAGCCAGTCATGCTCGGACTTATGTCAAATCGAACGCTCCTTCACAAACAAATGAAAGGTGAAGCTAATACACTTATTAAAGTATATAAAACTTTTTTTCATATCTATGTAATTGCTATGCTCTCTTCACCAGTCACAAGTAAAAAAGGATGTTCAGTGGTCACTAGATGCTTCCACTATATCTACTAGATTCACTAGATGATCGACATCAGTCAGTTAGCCTTTAGCTCAGATGACAGTTTTAAATGCTAATTATACTCCAAAATAAAATACCAAAATGTTTACACACTCAAACCTTGACTTTTAACGAGGCAGTGACCCCTTGTAAATGTGGTCGATTGGTTGGTACTAGCTGCACTCTGGATTATTCATAACTCGCGTTTTTTGCGGGCTAATGCTAACGGCTATAGGGAAAATACATGAAACTGCTGCCAGAGTCATTCAGATCATACTGGACTAGCTGCGTTGCTAAGTGATTGATAGCATCGAACGCCGCGTCTACTTATTTCTTATGTATGTATGCCTATGGTTATAATGTCATGACTGATTGACAAAATCCTTCAGAGTGGCCAGTGAAGCCGGACAATTGGAAGAAAGACTTCGCTAACCCTATTGTGTCTTTTGGTCGACATCTCCAGTTTTCTGTTCTTATCTCAAATAGACACGCTTTACAAAAAAAGCCAATTCAAAGCTTCCTGTAGGGACAAAGCCTTTTCACTTTCTCCATTCTCTCTTTTGGCGGCCTCTTATCGGAGGGCATATTTCAAGCCTCAAGGCCTCCTCTTCTCGTCTATGTTGAGGGGTAGTCAGTGTGTGTTTATTGTGTTTGTCTACACTTGTGGGTACGACAAAGAGAATCAAACTGTTATCACGGCCTGCTGGTTATCTCTCACAGTCAGTCAGTATTTGGCTTTTGAGTCCCTGTAAGAGCACCCTATCGAGGAGTGTGAGAGTCACCGTGCCCTTGTCAATCACAGTCACTCCAGCGCCTATCTCCAAAGGGCTCTACCTGTTCCCCATTTGATAACGTCACCTGTATCTCTGCCCCGCACACAGAGCCCTTCAACTCACTCCTCTTAAACTAAGATTTAAGTGCAGACAGACTTCGTTTTGGTACTAAATCAACAACAAAAATTAAACTAACGTTGCTTCCACAAACGACAAGTGTTAAGAAAATATATAGTCGAGGAAATATTCACCCACCATTTTAAAACTTGCCCAAGAGCACAACAACAGAATCAACAAAAACAAACTACACCTTATTAGATGAATAATTAAAGTCTGTTAATGGTTAAAAGATTAAAATTCATTATGTCTGGTAAAAAACAAAACAAAACAAAACAAAAAAATTAGCATTTTAGCACAATCCCAAATATATGTTTTTGAGTTTTATTTCTAATAGGACTGGGAATCACACGGTCCCTCTCGATACACAAAACAATATTATCACGATATTGCGACACATGGGATTATCAATATATTGCTACAATATATCAAAAAGATTTAAAATATTGTTTCTTTGTTAAACCATGACCTGCACAAGTGTTATATATATATATATATATATATATTTTTTTTTTTTTAACATAAAATAACATAAAAATTTTAGAGCTGTCACAAAATGTATCAGTTAATTATACAAAAAATGACTTATGGCGGTGTCTCGATACAGCAGTCCACGATATCGATACTGTATCACCAATCATGATATATCGATATATTTCGAAATTTTAGCACACGCCTAATTTCTAAGAGACGTCCTGTTATGTCTGAGCTGAGGTAATAGTTACATCATCAAAAGCGCACAGAAACCTAATTAATTCAGTAGGGAAGAGCCATCCTGTTCATTTCCTTTTTACAGTATGGTACCCTTGTTTGAACTGAAGAGCACATTTGCATAAGGATGTTACGTTATGAGTTGGACCGTGTTGCTTATAAAAATTGCAGCTGCTATTTGAATCAAGCTTCCTGATTTACATGCAAAGAATGATGACTAGAAAATAGTTCGATATTGAAATTTCAAATGTATCTAGTTGTTCTAGTCGATATAAAGGTTTTAAAATCTAACAAAGTATCAAAGATACCTATATTGGATCCGAAATGCTGTCCATCCTAATGCCACAATTGTATGCAAATAATGCAAGGAAGGTAATAGTATCCGTTTTATCTATAGGTTTTACAATTTATTTTGGTGTCAAAATATGTCCATGCAACAAAAATATGGTCCAACCAGCTTGTTCTGTACAACAACTAATGACTCAATCCAGGGCTGCAAGGTTCACAGACTCCACTGCTCAACTGAATAACGCTAAAACCATCACAAAACAGCGCCCCACAGGAGCTCACTGCAAGGAGCTGTAGTCCCTGTGGCACTGTTTGAAGGAAAATAAATAAATAAACTGATACCCAAATACTAAACAATACTATAACTAGAATGTAATCATTTGAAAGATAATACTGAAAAAAGTTTGACTTAGTTATAGTTGTTTGAACGGCTGTCTTGATCTGTATATCAGAGGATGAATGAGTATGAGTAATGAGTTTCTTTCCTGCTTCACGGTCTCCAAAAGTTGATGTTTTATCGCTGTGCACACGGCCCAGTAAAATCATGCATTCTATCATGCATAAACTAACAATGTGCCAAAGAGTCTGAGAGTTAGAGCCGCAGGTAAGCGTTTTAATGCCCGCTTCCTCCTTAATATTAATACCAATAAAGTTACAAAACCATATATAAATCCACAAGGACAACTAAGATTTCAAGATTTGGAGAAGAGCACAGCCCAAACAAAATCCATGTTGGGCAGATCTGCGTGTTCAAGTGCTTCAAGTTTCCTCAGTGTTTTGACTTGCCAGATTTATTCCTCCCTGTACGCTGCAGCAGCCTCTCTCAAAAACATTGAAAACTCCAGTCCCATCTGTGAGCGTGCTCCTGTCTGTCAGCACATATCAGTCCTCACAGACACTCTATGCAAACTAGCTCCAGCCTCAAGTCACAGGTAGCATTACGGCTGTATTATTTATGACTTCTGACCTTCTCCTGCGCCGTTTCATGGACCAAGATGGACTGTAGTTTGAGGCTTTTTGACCCACAGTGGTTATGCAACATACAGTACCAAAAATGCAAAAGCTCTGCCTGAGCTCTTCGGCATCCATAAACAAGGTATTCATTTGATTTATTCAGATGCATTGACACACATCAGTTTACTTTGTGCTGGTACCACACCTGTATGAATGAAGACAGTTAGCTATGTTCCCTGCATTCTCAGAGAAAGGTTACCGAGCCAAAGAGTAAGCAATAGTTATTATGAGTATGCTGTAACAACATGATTAGGAAGAACTTTTCTGACCGTCACACTCTTTGCCAAACTTCAATTTGAATTAAAGCCCTGCTCACTATTTCAAATAGAATGCCACTTGTCTGTGACCTTGAAAAGTTTGAAATGGTTTGTTGTGTAAAGTGAAGTTGGAAAAAAAACATTTTAGCATTTTTCCAACTATTTTGTAATTAATCATCCAAGACCCAAAAACTGTAGTAGTTTCCTATCAGATGCCTCATTACATAAAGGGGAAATGTAAAATAGCCTTTATGAGCCCAGAGTTATAATATATATATTTTTATTCATTCATACATGTCTTGTATGTCTTTAACTTGTATTGTGTTGCATTTGAACCTTGAGTTCTAAAAAATAAAATATTGCTTTTGCCAACCACCGATCATGTCTTTATTATGGCAATTATTTTAAGAAATTCCACATTCCGGGTCATATCTGTAGGGTTAAAAGTATCACATGACAATTTTTCAACAATAAAAACAAGGAAATAAAAATCCAGTGCTTGCTACAATGAAATTCCTGTGTGGGGGTGCAGGGCCTCTCAGTTCTGCAGTTTCAATGGATCTGTTTCTATTATTAACTGTTTTAGAACAATACTGCAGTTTACAAATTACAAAACATAAACTCCAATTAACTAAATCTGGTAACAGTTGAATACTAAATACCAGAAAAAATGCATAATGGTGTGTTCTTTAATGCAAATTTGTACTTATGAGCCCTCAACGTTCAACATAAATGTCCAGACTTCTTTAAATTCAAGGTTGGAGAGTCAAAGTGAGTTTATGGACTGGTTATAGTTGTATGGCTCAGTAGTTTGAGCCCTCAAGGCAACATCTTAATCTAAAATCCACATTCTCACTATACCTGTGTTTAAATGCGCAGGATCCTCTTATGCAACAGCTGTGACCATTAAGCTCTAGGCATGTGTCTATAAATATAGTTATGTAAGCCACAGTTGTGCCTTAACTACAGCCAGGAGTCATTGACCATTACATCCTTGATCCAGCAGCCCATTGCTCTGTCATATTGTATTGAGTGTTATGAAGACCGGTGCATTTCTGGTTAACCTCAACTGATGTCTTTTTCTCTATCAATCCTCTTCTAGCCTGTGCGAAATTTCTCAGTCCAATCTGACGACTTCCCTTGCAAGCCAGCCATATTCATTTAGTAAAACCATTAACAACTCAGATGAAGTGCCAGTTAAATCGCCGCAGTTAGGACTATAATCTCCCATGTTGAAACTTGAAGTGAATTTGTAATTTCCTGCCAGATATGAGACAAAAGCGAACTCCGACGTGGGACAGGATGGTGGAGACACAGAATATCAAGGCTGGGAAAGCTGGGACAGTAGCCAATGCGAATGAGACAGCCTTTTGTGTTGGGGACTGGTACGGACCGAAGGCACAGAGAGGGACCCTCGCTGTGAGCTGTAAATGAACACGGCAAACATTGGCTGCTAATTGAAGGCAGCACTTGTCTATATGCACAAGAGGCATGCTGGGAAGTTGAGCACGAGAGCACAAGAGCACCAGGATATTAAAAGGCCACTTTCCCCACTCACCCCACTTTTATTTGCTTTAATGTATCAAAAGACATTATTGTCAAGATGGAGCCAAAATACAAGTTCTGTGACTCCACCTCGATTCAAATTCATGGCAGAAATGTGTGACTCTTTGTGAATAAAGCATACTTATGTATTAAAAGAAAAATAATAATACGTCATACATGTGGCCAATATCAATAATTTTAAAATCAACGACAGGGCCCACAAATGATTGTGAAGTTGTAGTTAAATCCACTAATTAATTAAAAAAATCTATTCTCAATTTGTTTTTCACATTTATGATAATAAGACGATATTATGTCAATCCAACAGAAATGTGTTAAAATATGTCTTTTACATAACATATTAGTTGAGGTTTAATTATCAGACAAATGTCTATAAAATTAGTTCAGAAATATCTCCTTATTTGAAAGTTTACAACACAGCTATTTTGTAGCATATTTGACTATAAATTATAAACTTGATATTCAAATTGCATGTTTACAAAACAACATTCACAATCATCTAAATTTCAATATATTGCTCACATCACCAATAGATTGTCCATCTGTACGCAGCTTTGTAGTTGCGGAGAGATTTTAACTCTAAAATAAATACCAAGTGCATCTTTATTTGCAACTTCATTGAGAAAAACAAAACTGCTTTGCAACCAAGTGGATTTTGTGAGCCTAACAACTAGATAAAATTTGTTATGAAACAAAAAAATAAAAAATTTCATCTAGCTTTTATTTCATTTCTTCTTCACAATTTTGCTGCTGTCTCCGTATCACCAGTCTTGTCTCCTTCTGCAGCTGGAAAAGAAAAATGATCACTGAGAAATTTCCTAATGAAATCTGTAATTGAACAATTAAGCCAGAATCCAGCTGCAGACTGGAAGAATGGTCTTCAATAGAGATTACAGCAACCTCCATCAATCAAAGTAGTGGGGTGAGAGGGGCATGTGGCGTTCCAGCTCGATGAGAGCCCATCAGAGGCAGAGGAGAGGGGGAGTGAAGGGTGGAAGATGGAGAGGCCGTGCAAAGGGAGGCACACTCAATTCAGGGGAGAGTTTAAGAGCTGTAGATTTGCTTAGCTTTGCATATTCAAAACTCAAAAGGCACGTGTGGAGATATTTCTTACTCCACAAGCCTGCTGACACACAAGCTTGCTTTCTGGGTTAAGTGCCCCATTGTATTTGTAATTTCAGTACACACTAGGATTGTTAAAAATGTATTAGTTAGGCAAACCAAGCCTGGTTATAATGGTGGCCGTTAGACAAGAATGCAAAAGAGTGTTGAGTTTTCTCTCCGTGTTTAGTGTCATTCCACATAATGGTCAAATACAGGTTTATACCACGGAGAAAATAACACTATGTCCACTTTTATCTCCACTTCATTAATATACACAGACTCACTAATCTATAACAAAGTCAAATCATTGAATAATTTCCTTAAGACCAGACTTAAGTTAAATGTCATAAAAAAAATCATGCAGTTCCATATACAGCAAGGCAAAGCTGTTTTTCTTACAGTACAGAGAAACATTGAGTGTCTAAGCGCACACATGACACCAGGGAGTGGTACAACAAACAACCTGTAGCCGACTCTGCTTTTGAGCTGAATGGGACGGAGCCAGGATGGATACAGGATACTCTAGTGTTGTGATGCCATAAAAAAGGAAGGTCCCGTAAACATAAATATAGTAACATTTCAAGGCAGAAAGAAAACTTTACAAATACAGTATCTGATATGTATTCCTCTGCACTGGACGTGTACAGAATGGAGCACAAGCTCAAGAAGATACAAGAGACAGTTTATCTTTATGTATCCGAAGCAAGTATTATGTGGTAAAAGACAGGGCGCCAAGGCCATAACTGCAGGAGCGTTTGGCTGGAGAGTGGAATCTGAAAAAAAGGGCCGACTGCTTTTCAGACAGATACGATATTAGACCAATTGTATCAGTCCAATTAAAACAAATCCAATTGTTGTACAAGACCCAAGTATGTAACTGACAATTACAAATAAATGACTGAGTCTTGATCTTGATTAAAATTCCTTAAAGTGCACAGCACTACTAATACATAAAGTGATTCTATGTTTTAAATCTTCCAAAACTGTTATAATAATGGTAAATAAAAATGTGTAATTTTAGATTAAGAAGGTCACACACTACCTGTGGTGGTGTACCACAGTTTGAGAACCACTTAACTAGACAAAACTGTTAAAGTGAATGTTTGTTACAGCGACTATGGAACAACGGATGGAATTGGCCCATGGCTACAGTGTGTTTGCAAAGCCTTGTGTCTCATGTATATTCATTAACATGCATTGTATGAAGTATTGCATGACGACTAAAAGTCACTCACAAAAGTCCAGAACATAAAGTATTTTTTGTTTTCCAGGCTTACATTGCTGTTACAGCCCCATCGGACAGACACGGAGAAACAGAAGTAATTGCACATTTGGTGTTGAGATACAAGAAGCTCAGTGAGGCAGACTATAAGCCGAGGTGCTCTATCTCAGGCCAGAGCAGGCAGGACAGAGGCTGTATTATGAGGCTGTGGATTCAGCCAAGACCCGAACAATAGTCCCAGTGTGGCAAAGCCTCTGGAGCATCCCAACAGCTGGGAGATAGGCACGCTGTCATTGGTTATTCAAAACACATTTCCCACAATTCTTTGCCTACCTTCTCGTCATGCAACACAGCCATAACCAACATTGACTCTAAACTGTCAAATTTATAATGTAATTCAGCTTGCCTTCTTCTGCCTCCACTGAGACCAAGGGGGTGAAGTAAAAGAGATATTTTCTTGCTCTGGCACAGACTGGCAAAAGATCAGAGCAAAGCCAACAAAATAAAAGGTCCAAAAAGTATTCACAGTGGGAGGTGTGCTAAAGCTCTTGAATCAAAATAGTCCCTCTGAAACACAAGGAAAACATGAAGCCGTGCAAACAGAGCTGCAGGAATGTCACTTAACTTAAGCAAAGTATAGCAGGAGTTTAAAGTTTGAGCTGGACTATTTTCTATGCAAATCATGCCACACCTTTCGCAACTATATTTGACTGACAGCAGAAATAAATAATTATAATGATTTTCTGATCTGGTAGGAACAAATTAAAAGAAAAAGAAGATGGAAGGATTGTATTGTACTAAAAAGTCTGACTATTGACTTGCATCTTATGTGAATCAGACTTTCAAAAGTTTTCGGTCCGTTCTCTATAAACATGATCCAGAAATTATATTTCAGTTCCTGAAGAACAATACTGCCGTTGCCCTTTTAAACACAAACGTATAGATTTACACATTTACACAGTGCATCACCATATTTTCATGTGGGAAAATTCCCTCCGTGCTGCTTTGAAGCCCAGTTTCCACTCAACCATGTGATAGTTGGATGCCACTGCTGCAGAATGATAAATTTAACAGCTGCAAGAGGCCTCAGCGTATTTTGTTGTAATAGACTTTGTGCCTTTGCATATTATAGGCTCCAACACTCCACTTTCACATCAAGTACAAGGTTCATTTGCTAAAGGAAAATACATACTAGGGTTGCAAGATATATCGCCATCTAATTGCAATCGCAATCTGAATGATCGTAATTACAAAACTGCGAGGACTGCAATTTATTTCCTTTGCAAACAACAAATGATACTATGTTAAGACTTACACAAACATGTACTAAAATGTATGGGATTCTTGTATAAGTTTAACAGCCCAGATTGAAGTCTTCTGTCAAATGTTAACACTCCTGGAAGGGTTTGAAAAGTGAACTTTGAACAGAACTATTTTGAAATGGCTACAATTACCTCAATGCAGTGAAAGTATGCTGCTAACCTAGATAATATTTTAGTTCAACCCTGCAGCCAAACGGAAACTTGTGTATTGTATTTGAATAATATTTTAATACAAGCTGGAGTTAGGTTTCACCAAGAACCAACAGGCAAAGCAGGACCACAGTGTATCTGTATCTGAAAGGCATTTTATAACAAAGAATACAAGAACCGTGAGAAGAAGTTTTTGCAACATCCTCCTAGGTCTTCCAGGATGTCAAGAAAGATTGATGAGTGATCTCAGTGCATGTACACACAGTCCATTACGGGAATATGCTTGACCTAACTAAAGTAGTGAAATGCCATCTTGTCACCAGATGTCAAGAGCCCATCACCAACCACTAAACCACTGTATTCTGCATGCCCACTTTACTGGTTGCACTTGAAGTAGTACAAAGACGGTTTCAAATTTCACAAAGCATGATTTTCTCTGGGCTTCAAGGCTACCATCCCCCATGACTGCTGCAAAACCATAGCTTGCTGCTGGAGAAATAGACCCTATATCCCCCTTCCTCTGAGGCAAAGTCAGTGCATTCTTAATGGGAAAATTAAATCACGTCCAGCAATGCCTGAGGTTTGTCTAATCACACTGAAGCAGATTCGATTTTATGAAACAGAGCTAAGCATCACATATTTTCCTTTAAAATAATATTTGTATGTGTATCTTCACCAGCGTGATCCTCTGTGTCAAAGGCAGCGCTTGTAAAGAGCAGAGAGCACATGTCCCCGTGGCACTCCGGTACATTTTGGATCATTTGCAAACATAACCCGCAGTTGGGGATACTAGACCCGCGTTTTCATAGATCATAGGTCCTTCTCTCTTGTCAACGCTGCCACGTTAGTTCACCTGCTCCGGCTGAGTGTGGTAAGGTAACTCGCACTGATGGCCAGACAGTGTAGAATTACATGGCCATTATTAGTCATCCCCGGTCAGCTCTAGTTTAAGTTACGACTCCAAAGACAGACTGACAGAGCACCTTTAAATGTGCCTATGCTGTGGTATAATGAGAGCTTATAGTGTACTGTGAGTGGACGGACGCATTTAAGTAAACGAATGTCTCATGAATATTACCTGATTTGTCTTTTGTCTTTCTATATCCTCTCCATCGCTACAGAGCAGCAGCAGAGCAGTCCACTGTGTCCACGCTTGTATTTCTCCAGGTCGAGTCCATGATCCTGCCTCTTGTAGATCACTGTTGAATAAATGCACTCCTGCTCAAGAGGCGGCGGCGGGGAAGAACCTGGCACTTTTCTGAAGGGATATTCCCGGGAAAAAATCCTCAAATGTGAATTAAACTTGATACGATCCGGATGAAGACCGACTTCGAAACAAAATACAATCCGCTAGCACTGACTGTACAAACAGAACGGAGTTTTGCACATAAAAAAGAGGCACCCGGGTCTGTTTTGAACGCACTGTCCCCAGTACAGTCAGAGATAGTGGTACGTACCGCTCTATTGTTGGAGTGAGCGTCCCATGCTCCTGCTGCTGCTCTCTCTCCGGCTATGAAGGCTACAGGCATCTGTGGTTTGTCTCCAAAGTGCTACTCTGGCCAACAAACAAACTCCATTTATTCTATATTGCTGATTTGATATATTTTTTTTATTTTATTTCTCATAGACTGCATTAGTCTGCATTCAAAGTTGCATGCACATTTTTGTATATTAGAATATTCGAACAAAATATATTAAAGTAATACTTTGCAACGTATAAAGAAATGTAAATATATATATATAATACTAATAATCGGTGACTTTGAAAATAAAAAATAAATACAAGGTAAGTTTTATTTTTTAGCGGAAGTTACACCCTCCAACTTCCGCCTTGTTCACAACATCCAAGATGTCTGCCGCCATCGCTTCCCTCGCTTCTTACGGCAGCGACTCGGATCCTGAAAATGAGTCAGAATCTACGACCACCAATGAAGCAGATGATCCGGATGCCACAGCGCATCTGAAACCATTACAGTCTTCAAAAACAATGGCTTTGGCCGTCCTTAACTCGGCCCCTGAAGTCGCTGTAAAGGTAAGAGAGAAAGGTAGCTTAGCTGGCTAACAGCTCACGCCAATTTAATAACGCTGAAACTAAAACAGTAACTGAACTCTTTCACACTCTCTCTGTGACTTGTTTTGAATTCTAGATTAATTGTCTTGATTTGTTGTGTGTTAGCTGCTTGATGTGTATATAGCTTTATACAAGTAACATTAACTTAGTAGGCTATGAAGTGTGTGTCCAACCTGTATAATTTTCACTGACCAGAGTTTTTAAATAGTTAGTAACTAGCTTGTAATAATGTTAGTGTTTGTCTTTTGTGATTTATTTCAGGAGTCTGTAGAAACCGGTGTACATCTGGACCCTTCTTTGAAAGAAGTGGCTTATAACCCCTCCTTTGAAACGATGTTTGCCCCCGAGGTAATTAAATATATTTAAAATGTCGTTGACTACACAATTACAGTTTCTTATTGCAGAATAAATGTAAATGTAAATCTATGGAAATTGTTTACTATTATGCCTTTGGTTATGTCCTCTCTCCAGTTCGGTCCAGAAAACCCTTTCAGGTCACAGCAGATGTCTGCTACAAGAAACATGTTATCTGGCTACGCAGAACCAGCTCATGTCAACGACTTCATGTTTGAACAGCAAAGGAGGACATTTTCTACATTTGGTATGGTCCATTTAAATTATTTGGTTATATGGCCATACATGTAACATGTATCTATTTATGTTTATGTACATTATTAGGTTATGCTTTGGATCCATCAGTGGACACAAATCAGGTTTCTGCTACCAGTTACATTGGAGCTGTTGAAGAAGCTGAAAAAAGCAAAGGTAATTGATTTTCTCTTGAAGATGTGACTGAAGGCCTTGGGTCACTGTGTACCTAATTATAAATGTACATCATATCATCTGTTCAAAGGTGTAACTGTTTTTGAAAGTGGGCACAAGAAACCAGAAAAGCGGAAAAAGGTTAAAGGTGGAGACCCAGGAGAAATCGATAACTACCTTGGACCTTGGGCCAAATATGTTGATGAGAAAAATGTGGCTAAACCAACTGAGGTAATTATTGTTTGGATGTATTGCTGAGGCCAAAAAATTGGAAACGGTTTTTGAAGTATGTGACTTTTCTGTGAAGGATGAGAAGAAATACCTCGAAGAATACCTTGCAAAGAGACAGAAGAGAGGCAGGGTTGAGGAAGAGGCTCCAGCTGAAGAGAAGACCATTCTCCATGGTATTACGGTCTTCATCGTTTTTTAATCAATCAGCGCATTATTGTCTTTCTAATGAACAGTTTCTCCACAGTTAAAGACATGTTCGACTACCAGGGCAGATCCTACCTCCACGTGCCCCAAGACGTGGGTGTCAACCTACGTTCCACAGAGCCTCCTGAGAAGTGTTATCTTCCCAAGAAACAGATCCATGTTTGGTCTGGACATACCAAGGTCAGTGGCAAAAGAAGTACAGTTGTACATATTTATTTTGCTCTTGCTAATGATCCATTTTCCTAAAATGATAAACGCTTTTTAAAGTATTTTAATGTTGTCTGTGTCACTGCCTGTTGGATGAATCATTTGAGTTTAAATTGAGTTGTGTCATTTTTGGGTCACAAGAAGTTACAGCCTTCAAATACAAAGAGGTTTGAAAAGATAATAAGTGCATGGAAGTGCTGATGTCAAGATAATAGATAGCCTCTCCTGTCTCACCGAAAGTTTTATGAATATTTTAATGTCCCAATTATTTTAGAAAGTTTTGCAGAGACTCTTTTACAGGAGCAATTCTTTAATGCTATACCCCAGTTCAAAGTGAAAGTTAAGCCAATTACAAGTGTCTTTATGATAAGAGGCAGGTGGACTATAAACCTATTAACTTGAGCTTATATGTATTCCAGGGTGTCAGTGCTATTCGACTGTTTCCACGCTCAGGTCATTTGCTTTTATCCAGTTCTATGGACTGCAAGATTAAGGTAATTTTTCTGTCAAATACCCTAAAACAATTGTATTCCTTATTCTTCCTACAAGTTGAAGTTGTGTAATTGTGGTATAGTGTTGTTTGTGAACATTAATTGTCAAATTAGGGCATATTTATCAAAGGTGGTGTTTTGCTTTTGTTTAGTTATGGGAGGTGTATGGTGACAGAAGATGTATACGGACCTTTATTGGTAAGTAAGCAAACGTGCACATATTTTATTTAAATTTATATTGATACTTTTTCCCTATACTTGCTGACGGGTAACTAGTCAATGCACCTTGGTTTGGCATGTCAAGGCTAAAATCCACTGAGCCTGTGGAAAATGGGCCCCAATGACAAGTCCAGACTCTTTATTATTGGACACGGAATAACATGCTTGCTGACCAATGAAGACGCGTGTACTCTTTCAATTGGGAAAGGTCTAAGGAGTTTGGCGCAGGTCACCCTCGCAGCCCGGCTCACTGTCAGAATAGAGATTGTTTGCAGCCGCCGTTCTGCTTGTCTGCTCCTTCACAGGATATGCATAATTCAGAAGCACTCGCGGGCTGTGGGAAAACAGGGGGCCAAAAAGAGGCTCCTGGCGCACACATGCAAACAGAGCTGAGGAGCACAGCACAGCTGAGGAGGAGAGAAGGTGGCTCAGAGGTGTTGTGGGTTTGAGAAGGTGTGCTCCAAATAGTAGTCATTAAGGCTGAAACTATTTAATCGATTAATCGCAACTTTGTTTAGCTTTCTTTAGCTTCTTCTCCATATGCTCCAGTCTCATATTCAGTAGCCTTTGCAGATAGGTGTGTTCCAGGAGTGTTCCATCGTAGAAAAGGTTATAGGGGTTGTCTTCAAACAGCGTCCGGATGACAACCCCTGTAACCTGTTCTACTATTTGGTTAATTGAAAATCATGATTATAAAGCTCACAATATGAACATAAGAACTACAAGTGTATAATGTGAAATTTAGAACTGAATGTGTATATGTATAAAAATTCCCTTCTCATCCTCCGCGGGTGGTTTCATCCCTCTCTGAGCTCTGGTCCTCTACCAGAGGCCAGGGAGCTTGAAGGTTTGGCGCAGTACCTTAGCTGTTCCTAGCGCTGCGCTTTTCTGGACTGAGATGTCTGATGTTCCTCCAGGGATCTGCTGTAGCCACTCCTCCAGTTTGGGGGTCATTGCCCTGAGTGCTCCGATCATCACGGGCACCACTTTGGCCTTCACCTTCCAGGTCTTCTCCAGCTCTTCTCTGAGCCCTTGATAGTTCTCTAGTTTCTCGTGTTCCTTTCTCCTGATGTTGCCATCACTTGGTATCGCCACGTCAACCACAATGGCCTTCCTCTGCTCTTTATCCACCATCACAATGTCTGGTTGGATTGCCATTACCATTCTGTCAGTCTGTATCTGGAAGTCCCACAGGATCTTCACTGGGTCATTCTCTACCACCTTTGGAGGTGTTTCCCATTTTGACCTTGGAGTTTCCAGTCCATACTCCGCACGGATGTTTCTGGACATTATGCCAGCCACTTGGCTGTTCCATGTACGCTTTCCCTGCTGCTTCTCACACAGTTACTGTATGTGCTGGACTGTCTCAGGAGCTTCTTTGCACAGCCTACACTTTAAATCTTGTCTGGTGTGGTAGATCTGGGCCTCTATCGCTCTGGTGCTCAGTGTTCCTGTGTAGCTATGATGAGCCTCTGTGCTGTCCTTCAGTCCGGCCCGCTCCAGCCACTGGTAGGATTTCTTGATATCAGCCACTTCAGTTATGTTCTGGTGGTACATCCCATGTAGGGGCTTGTCCTCCCATGCTGATCCCTCCTCTGGCACCTCATCTTCATCTGGGGCCTTTTCCTTGATGTACTTGTGGATCTTAGATGTTTCATCCTGGATTGTGGCTCTCACGGTCAGTAGTCCACGGCCTCCTTCCTTACGGCTAGTGTACAGTCTCAGGGTGCTGGATTTTTTTTTTTTCTTTTTCAAGCTGTTAAAGGAGAGAGTTTGTATTTAAATCTAACTTGTTACTGGGTCTGACAAACCCTTTGACACATTAGTATTCTCAAGCAGGAATCTTTAGCCACTTTATGGATGGAAAAGTGAAGCAGGCTGGACAACCTCTGCAAAGCCCCAGCTCATCCCAAAGCATCATATAGTAATAATAGTTTGCAATTGATAAAATGGCTACTAATTAGATAAAGATGGCATCCTATATTTATTTATTTTTGGTCACAAAGTTCTGCTTTTACAGTATACTTTCAGGGTTAGTGATGTTAATTTAAAGTCTATATAACAGGTTCTTTTGAAATTATAATTCTGACTTACGGTAGTTTGGTGAGAGGGCACCTGTGGTAAAGTTTTAGCATAGTTTTACATTTGTGAAGTTGCAGTTTGTGAAGAAATTTTGAAAAATAAAAGCTTAAAATTACAGGAAGTAGAGTGGAATTCTAAAACAGAATCTCTCCACCTATGTCATCAAAAAGCTTTGTATTCAGTGAGAATACAAAGACAATTTACAGACAACTGGCACATTTTATTAAATGGACATTCAACAAAATAAAGGTGTTACCTGGTATTATTATTTGTCAAACCTTAACTGTTGGGTAATTTATATGGATTTTGGCCATTGTTTTCAAATGGTTGCTAGGTAACAGTTGTGAAATTACCTCCACCTTTGTCATATTTGCTGCCCATGTCCAACCAGGAAGTACAATTGTTAACATTACGAAAACTGTCAAACTGGGGACAAATAGGTAGACAAAATGTTTAGTAAAATCTTAACTGTAATCGTGTTCACTACATTTTAATGAAATGTTGGTGTCAGTAATCATGGAAAATAGTAAAATAGCAATGTTATTTCCAACAGTAGTCGCTAACATGAAAATTGTATATTGTGACATATGTATTTGCAAATCATGGAACATATGTAATTCTAATCAAATTATTTAATAATTTTGACACTTATTGGGTGCCATTGTTAGAAGCTTGTTGACTTTTTAAAGACAGGACAACTGCAGTGTGAAAGGGGGAGAGAGGTAGAGACATTCGGCAATGGTCGAGGGCAACCACTGTGGTGCAGCGCCCTTATCCACTGAGCCATTGGCGAGCACTGCTATTTGCTGCTTTTTGTACAGCTCAAAAACACAACAGCAGTCTCAGAGATAATTAATGTTTGAGTTCAGTAACAAATGTAAACTCCATATATTGCTCTGAATTATGATGCATAATCTCATTGAGTAAGGTGTGGACTGTTAATGGATTATAGATGAGTTTTCCATACTCAAATTCTTCCACCGTGGAGTCCACCCACCATAACTGTATGCATTTGTCAGTGTAGTTTCTCTAAAAAGACACTCATTTCATTTCATGGAATATGTGCACTCCATTTTGTTTGGGATCGTAGCAAACATGCACCCCAGCTTTTAGAAGTTTGGTAGTTTCTGTACGGCTTTAGTCTGCTCTAGTGCTAGAAACAAGTTGGCAGCTGCACTTTCTGTTGTCCCTGTTATCACTGCTGGAACAGCCTGGTCTTCAGCCTGAAAGAGGTTACAGTCTGGAGTCTGGACGCACTCACTTCATCTACAAGTTATAATAAAACACTTTGGTTTGGGACTCTACTGACACTGACAAAAGACACAATTTCACTCTATATTCTCCTTTAGTGTGGCCTGGTCTCCTCGTTCAATATGTCGCTCTTCATCTGAATCAACACAATCTTAATCATTGTACATATTTTTGTGTTTGACAGGGCATAGTAAAGCTGTGCGAGACATTTGCTTCAATAATGCTGGCACACAGTTTCTTAGTGCTGGCTATGACCGCTACCTGAAGCTGTGGGACTCGGAAACAGGTGGGATACACAGCCAAATATGTGATGTTCGTCTACTACTCAAAGTTTACAAAATAATTACCTTATTCTATTGATATTATCTTATAAAGAATTAAAAATGGAACTATATATAAATAAAAAAAAAAAGAATGCCTCAAGTACATTATTTTGCCGTACAAATGTGTAAAAGTCAATTAGGACCTCAATTAAGACCCCTCTTGCACATTTCTCCCTGTCCAGCAGAGGGCAGACAGTAGACAACCCCATGTCCTTCTGAGCGCACACAAATGCACGAAACTGAAAGTTGTATTTAGTTGCAATACTTACAAAAATATAATCCTAATCTACAGAAATAAAGATGACCTTCTGACAGACAGTGTTGGTTTTAGCGGAAAGCTGCTGCGGATTATTCTGGAGCTCTGACTTTTCAATTTTCTTCCCTTCACAGGTCAATGTATCTCTCGCTTCACCAACAGAAAGGTTCCTTACTGTGTCAAGTTCAATCCCGATGAGGACAAACAGAACCTCTTTGTGGCTGGCATGTCAGATAAGAAAATTGTCCAGGTGAGGTTGGCTTTTTGTTATTTGCCATGTCCAAATAAGTTTTGGACTTTTTCTTTTTACGCACAATATAGGTCTACAACATTGTCCAAAATAGGCTTATCCTTCAGCGGTATGTAGCTGTGTATCACAAGAGGAACAGGGCAGACAGGATTAGAACAAGCCATTAATCACGCGCCGTATTAGTGCTAAGGAGAGGCAAAGGTGAGAACAAACTGTGAACAAAATTAGAAGATCATGAGTACACAAGACACAAGTCATCGTTGCATTGAATTACTGTAAGCTTTTTTTCCCATTGAGAGACTACAATTCATGTTTAGGAGTACCTTTTTAAAACCATTTATTCTGCATGTCCTCTTACTTTAATAAGTGCCACATTTAATTTTTTCTTGTGGGTGCTGTGGATTTAACCCAGATGTCCCTCTACAGCCAACAAAGCTCGTGACATAGTGCCACTCTAGTGCACCACTTTGTGAATAGATGCTTTAATAATTTTTTCTGCACAAAATATTGAACGTACAAAAATGTCAAGCTGTACAATGTTATGCACTGATGTTTGAAGGCATTGCGTCGTTAAGCTGTTATTTATTGCACAAAGGTTATATTAACATTTGATGGCTTACGTATAGCAGTTTTTTTTTAAAAATCTTATACTTTTCTTTTGTCAGTGGGATATCCGGACAGAGGAGGTGGTTCAGGAGTACGACCGGCACTTGGGAGCTGTGAACACAATCACGTTTGTGGATGAGAACCGTCGCTTCGTCAGTACGTCCGATGACAAGAGTCTCAGGGTGTGGGAGTGGTAAGTGCAGCTCTTAAATTTACAGTGTAATGTCTTGTTGAAACAGCCCAAATTAACTGAGAAATTGGCACAAAACACAGTGAGAGCATATTAGTCCAGATTGTTAGTGTTCATAAATAAGACTTTGCTCAGGCATCGTTTGACCTCGAGTTGACCCGGTTTTAGATGGAGCTCCTCCAGCTGCGCTGCTCATGTGCTCTCAATCAGTGCCACTCATAGTTTGCATTCAGCTGTTGCTCTATGAGTTTTTCCCCCTGGAGCCAGCAGTGTGCTGCCAGTCGTATATTTTAATAAATAAAAGAAGTACATAATAAATCAATTTGAAAAAGAATAACAATATAAAACTAATATTAAGGCACATTGTTTGGTAGAGTTACTTACAGTGGTTTTACATGGATGAGGTGGGGGTTTTCTTCATTTTATTCTACTGTTTGTCCAAGTTGTATAGCTGAAGTTGAAGCATAACCCCATAGTATGTCAACAGAAGCCCCCGTCCCTTGAGACGGTCTGACATGGCTCACTTTAGTGCAGCGTGGGAGCAGACAGAGGCCAATAGTCTGAAAGAAAAATACTGCTCTTATCTCTTTATTTTGGATGCTGATTCACCCTCGCCTCTGTGTGAAAGCCAGAACATTCTCGTCGTGAGAATAGGACAGAGCAGCAGCTGGAGGGAACAGCGGATGGTGTAAAAAGATGATGCAGCAGAAATATGAAAGTCTGAGTCTAAACATCACAACCCAATTTGCAATGCCACATATGGCCTATCATCTAATCGCTAACACAGTTTTCAGTTGGTACCAGTCAAAATATGTGTGCTCTTTTTGCATAATGTAACGATATGATATATTTTATTTGGGTACAATTCTCAATACAGTAAGGTAAATAAGTTTATAAATGCATTTTGTACTTTATGAAATATACAAAAACAAACACTCTGCAAATCCATGGCATTTTGATTTTAAAAGTTCACATATGAAATATGTATGCGCTCTTGGGCAAAAACACTACAACAATGATGGAAACAATCATTTATTATTCATGAGTTTTCAACAATACCATATGTTTTTCAGTCTCACCAAATTTCTACAGCTGGAAAACATTTACCCCTGTTATTTGTGGAGCTCAGAATACCTCTCTTGTTATTGCTCTTACTGTTTACTTTGCCCTTTTTCCTCACAAACACACTGGTCCTAAATCTTCTACTCTCCCTATGCTCCCTGTATCTGTTTCTAAGGGTTTGCATATTTTATTAAGACTCTTTTAGTTCCTCGAAGCCCGTTTTTAGTTGAACAAGTTCACTCCAGCTGTTATGCATCACAGTGGGAAAGACGCAGTTGTAGTTAATTTAACTTGTAAGTGAAAACTACTGCCCCGAGTCTTCACCATATATTCCCAACAGAATGGAAAATTACTTTTAGTGTAGCGTTTCATAGCTAAGAAAATATTAAATGGCATTAACAAAACTCTTAGGTTTATGTATTCAGTACAGTTAAATTCATTGTAGAAAATGAACTGTTCATCTCTGATAGTGGTTTACGCTCGCTGCACATATAGTTTTTCCTTAATTGTAAGTGGATACTCTTACAGTTCTTAAATCCTCAATGCTGCTAGATATTAGTGATGCATAGAGCCATTTTTTCAGTTCAATATTACAACTATAAAGCTAATAAAATTGTTATTAGATTGTAGAATTTGTACTCTACTTCTATGGCCAGGTTACAGGTAACTTTCTTGCTTTTGTCTTTATTAGGAAAGGAAATAAGGAAGGAAAATAATGTATTTACATGGCGATAATTATATAAAAAGATAATAATAATTGAAGCCAGTGTTCTCATTGTTTGTCCCAAGAAAGTTCAGCATCTAAAATAAATAATTAAAATTATAAATTACATTACAGTATACAGGGATGACCAATCTTATAAGTTAACTTATTTTCTGCCTGTCTGAATGTAGGCGGACAATATTGAGTAAAATATGTCGATATTCAGACAATAATATGTCAATCCAACAGAAATGTGTTAAAATATGTCTTTAAACGGTTTAGTTAAGGTTTAATTGTCAGACAAATATGACATGTCTGTAAAATCACAACTCTTAAGGTCATAACATAACAATCTTCAAAACAATATTCACAATGTTTTCTGAAATGTTGATAAATTGCCCACCTCTTGTTGTAGGTAGTCTTGCTCTTTTCTTCCTTCAGTATTTTTTTTTTTTTAAATGCTCACAATTGTATTTCCCTTTCTCCCAGGGACATCCCAGTGGACTTCAAATACATCGCTGAGCCCAGTATGCACTCGATGCCAGCTGTTACTCTCTCTCCCAACGGTGAGTCGTCCAATCACAACAGGCCGCTGTCGTCCTGAGGGGAAATTAGATCAACTTTACCGCACACTGTCGCTGCCTTCAAATATGTCAAAATCCGTAACTTAAGTGAATTGTCATGACGGGGAGGTTGACAAGCGTTTGTGACACAGCCTATGATACATTTATAATCATTTGGGTTGGCGCTTTGTGCACTGCAGCTGTCACTTCACCTCAGTGTTCTCCATTAAAACAAGCAGAATGTGTCTTAATGTGCGACTCGCTGCAGCGCTCACAGCAGACAGCACTTTGCATTAATGGCATGTCAGAAGAGATGAGAGCCACCACTAGCAAAGATAAATAAATATTTGTTTAGACAATCCACTTTATTTAATTATGCTTTGCTCTGCTCTAACAGGAAATCTATGTTGCCCTGTCACAGTGTCAATGCACACGTTAAAGTGAAAACACACACAAAGCAAAGCCACTAGAGCTGCATGATTACGGGCACAAAAGCATGATTATTTTAGTTTAAATAACACTTATTCAAGCTAATAGTTGCACAGCCACCCTCCCTGTATGAGTTTAAATATGTACCAAACACACAATAGTAATAACCGTCATACAGTTTATTGTGCCAGTCCCAAACCTGGATAAATGATGTGTGTGATGTGTTTCTGAGAGGACATCCTGATACGTGATAAATGCTGGTTTGTAGATTTTGTGGGACAGCCCCAGAATGGGAAAAGCTCATGGTTACATTTCATGTTGGCTTGAGGCTATGTCATGTTCCGTTTGATTTTTAGCTTGTTAAGTTTTTTTAAGGCTCCAGACACATACTAATAGATACAGTCCAAACAATGATGATACATTTGTTTTTGCGATGCAAGATTGAGATACATTTGCAACAGTACCTCCAGAATTACTAGCTTCCCGTGTTTTGCCATGTTTCTCTTTGTATTGTGTAAAATCGTTTTTCCTTGTGGTACCGTTCTGATTGAAATGGCATGCAGTCCTTCCTGGCACTACATCCCCAGCATCCGTTTCCGTCATCATCTGCTCTTTTCTTATGCTCCCTGTTAAGTTTTCCAATGATATGCTTTTCTTCAATGCTATTTCAACATTTGCTGAACATGTTATTTTTATTGTAAGGGTTTTTTCTGTAATACTCCAGTCACAGATGCTTAGAATCAACATTTGATTAAACCTGGTAGTAAAACTGTATTAACAATTCCCACCATCATGTCTCCTTTCAAGAGGAGCAGTGAGTCGTGAAATGGTTTGACACCAAGAGTTTCCTTTATTGTGGCGCTGATACGGGAAGTGCTTTTCATTAAGGACACTTCAAGAGGCGACCTTTGATAAAAAAAAAAAAAGTCACTTTAATTGGCTTATCTGTCCAATTCATTGATCGGAATAAAAAGACGAGTTTGTAGCCTTTTTACAGTGCAGCGTGTCCTTGAGGCTCTTTCGGTAATTATCTCAAATCTCTTGTTAAAATACTTGGCTGGAGTGATGATGGCTCACTACGCTGGGCTGTTACTGTGCCAGGTTGGCCGCATGTTAATAGCATAGCAAATATTTCAGTGGCAGGTGGGACTCATGATCAAAGTGGAAAACTATAGCGTTGTCTGTTGCTAAAAGATTCTAATGATAAACTGCTGATTTAATGAGCACTTCTTACTTGTTATGACAATATCTCCAACATGCTAACGTACGGAAAAGCTTCCAATTTGGATAGCTGTTTAAGAAAGCGTCTGTCTTTTTATTATAAGAAGAACGACTTACATTATCATTTCCCTCCTTAGGTAAGTGGCTGGCATGTCAGTCCATGGACAACCAGATTCTCATCTTTGGAGCGCAGAACCGCTTCAGGCTGAACAAGAAGAAGGTCTTCAAAGGGCACATGGTGGCAGGTTATGCCTGCCAAGTGGACTTCTCTCCAGATATGAGGTGTGAATGAGGTCTTTGCTGTCTGCCAGTGCAAATCAATAGGTGGAAAAGTGACATTTTGTTTAAATTAAAAAGAAAAACGTATAAATTCAATGTGCACCAACATCTGTAGTATTTAAACTGTGAGTTTGAATGAGAAACAACGCAAACAATGTAAATATGGCCCAGGTCACCCTTGAAAAAGAGGTTTTGATCTCAGTGGGTTCTAACCTGGTTAAATAAAGGTTAATAAATAAATAAAATATAGTCATCCACTTGAAACGGTGGAAAAGCTAAGTAGTCAAAACGTTTTTACACAGAAGACTGCCACTGAGTTCCATAGTGCCATATACTGAAGTGGCTTTCATTTCTGTAAAAACACCAACTAAGACCAACCTTACCTCTCCTCTACATCTTCAAGCAAGTACCTCTGTAACCATAGCAACACAGAAACATTTGAATTGACTGAAAATATTCTTTTGGCAGGCGAAGGCACTAGTCGTTTTTCCCTTTGCTAAACTTTATTACTTTCATCTGCAGCTATGTGGTGTCCGGAGACGCAGATGGAAAACTCAACATTTGGGATTGGAAAACCACAAAACTGTACCACCGGATTAAAGCGCACGACAAAGTGTGCATCAGCGCCCTGTGGCACCCCCACGAGACCTCCAAAGTCATCACCTGTGGCTGGGACGGGCAGATCAAGCTCTGGGACTAAACCAAGGCAGGGTTCTGTTCTCTGGAGCAGGACTGAAAGAGATGCTTTTGAATACTCTGAGGAAGCCACAGGGCTGGTATCCAGTCCCACTGTTTCAATTTATTTTTACTATGGCAAGTTTGTAATGAGTGGTATCCTTCACATCTTTTAATATTTTTGTTTTGTGTAAATGCCCTTATGTGAGAATACCTTTGTAAACCTTGCGAATACAATATTCAGTTGTTACCATCTGTGGAAATAAACAATCTGTACATTTTACCTGTTCTATCCCTACATAGTCCACACTGCAGTGAAACGAGGACACAGAATCACAATTGCTTGCATCATTATATAAAGAATGTGCCATTTATTTTACTTAGTGGTTCAATTCATTCAAGTTTTTCTACACTTATGTTCTTCTTAAAGACGAGCATAAGTGTGGATATAACTAAAAAAGACATCATGAACGTTGTTAGAGCGTTCAACTTTTTACATCACATTTTTATGTTGAATGTCTGAATGGATTTGACTCAATACAGAAATGACAAAAATCCAATACTTCATTTACTTTTCAGTTTGAGCCAGCTCATACAATGCCTACTTCATTTTTAAGTCATATCAAAATGCATAAAAAGTGGTATGCAGGGAATGCGGTTTTCATTGTATCACTATTTCTTAACAATCTTATAACATCTTGACTGAAATAAGCTTATTTTAAAGAATATAAAAATACAATTATGCCAAGACTTTTTTGTTCCTCAAACAAAAAAATCTCCATGTGATTGATTCATCCACTGCTAACTGCACACCAGCAGCAGAAATGTGTGTCTATGGAGAACAGAAGGGAGCAGGACTGTAGGGCTCAGTGACACGGTGACTCGAGCTGACCTGCAGCCAAACACCTTCCTGCCACAGTCCTGAACTCTCTGCTGAGGCAATTACTCGACCAGGCCTCAACAAGACCAGTTCTGTTGAGGCCAACGCTCCTTAGCATTTCACGGAAAGGTCAGAAAAAGAAAATGGATTTTAGAGCAGTGCAGACCATTTCAGAGTCACTGTGTGTTCACCCAACTTAAAGTGTAGGCACTGCTTGCGTTAAAGACATTCTTGTGCAAAAAGACTTGAGGTCTGGTGGGGTCACTGTGCACGTGGAAGAGGCGGAAGTTTGCGCGCTCCAGTTCTCTGAGCAGGCTGAACCAGTAGCGCACCACGGAGGGCTCGTCCCCCGGGACCTCGAACCCAGCCCAGTGCAGGTGGACCTCCAAAAGCAGCTGTCCAACCGAGGCCAGCACGCCCTCCAGGATCAGGTTCTCCAGGATCTTCCACTCCGCGCTCTCCATGTCGGCCTTCAGCACGTCCACCTGGAACATGGAAGAAAACATGATGCAGTTCACAGCTGTAGCCAGTCTGATGTGTGGAGTTATTGATTTCTGATACAGCTCTGGATGATGGACGATGTGAGGGACAATGTGTGTAATGCTATGGTAAGTGTTTACAATTTAATCCAAAAACACTTCCATTTATTCCCCAAAAGGCAAACTCTGTTACATTATGCTTAATGGTTTTCAATATTACCATTCCCTCATAGAGGACTTGGAGCATAAGTTGAGTATGTTGGTTCAGCAGGAAAAACAGTGATCTTCTATTAACATTTTGTGATAAATACATTTAACATAATAAATATATAAAAAATACAATGCATAATGTAGTCAACAGTGTTTGCACAATAATATAATCACCAATGTAAAACTTCTGGAAACTAAATTTTCCTATATATAGATTTTGTGGGTAAGGACACTATTTTAGTCCGTTAAAGTCTGTCTCTGTTGCAGCTGCAACCAGCTCTGATTTTGTAAATTCGGCCCCCCTCTCAATAGATGATCTCATTCTATGTGAAACTTCCTGCCTCTATTCTTCTTCAGTTTTCTTCTTCTAGACAGATAATCACACTTGCTATCCTTACACCAAGCATTAATTATCACATCCTTGTTTAATTGGCTTATATACCTACTGATATAGATATTTATAAGTTTCAGATTCCTGATCCATTTTGAGCATTTTCACCATTAAAAAGATATAATAGCTTTGAATTGCTAAATGCTATGGCAACAATCCTAATTTTTCATCACTCTGAAACTCATGGATTGAGCAGTTGACCAATTTCCGATGATCGACAGCTATATTCTCATGAGCTGTAAGTAACCTCAGCCGGTCACGTCAAGTGCACAGCCTGCGTCACAAGCACAACTATTATCAAGAAATGTTTGGCAAATGCATATTTCAACCTTTACCGGTGATTCACTTTCTTTTGCACAGCTTGGACTGAAACCTTTGAGAAGTGTCTGCTGCTGCTGACATGGCATGCTCCACCAGCACACTGTGTTCTTGCATTAAAACCTCATTACAAAGATGTGGCATTTAAAGCAGGTCTGTTCTGTTATCCACCATAACATTACAAATCCGCCCACGCCAAACATATTATACCATTTCAAGTGCAACAGTCTCCGTTTGTCTCGCGGATTCTGAATTTTAATTCTGCAGCAGGGAGACATTTGCCCATCATGCCTTTGGCCCAGTGCTTAATTAAAAATGAACTCTTCCAAGGGAAAAAATATATATTATATAAATTAGATTAAACAAGAAAACCCAATAAACATAATAATATTTGTGTGATTCTGTATAAGATGTGGTATACAGGGCCCTCTGCAGTTTTTTAGAATTAGTTTTATTTAGGGACAGGTACATACACGTTTGGGTTTATCTTTATTCATCTGTGGTTTAGTCGTATTTTAGACCTGGCTTGTCTCATTTTTGACCGGTTTGTCTCATTTTACATCTGATTTGTCTCATTTTACACCCAGTTTGTCTCATTTTACATCTGGTTTGTCTCACTTTAATATACTCTTGGTTGGTACTTGATGTGAAAAGAACTGTCCAAAATCATTGCTCAAGGACAAGAGCGGAGGGCAAAACCATCCATAGAAGCATTCAAGGAGACATTACTTTTTTTGAAAGGAAATATTTATTATTTATTATTCTTTTTGCACCGTCGCAATATAATGGCTTAACGAGCACATGGTATATTTTCTTTTATATTTAGCTTTTTCATTCAGCAAAACAACCTGTGTCTTGTATAACTGCCTTTACCAAAGCCATATATGAACAGAATAGTGTGTTGTGATTCATTTACCACAGAGTGTAGAAAAATCTCTGACCTTCATTTCCAATTCATCACTCCAATACAAGCCATTCACTGTCCTCTAAATGCAGAAGTCTATATGCAATACGCTCTTATGGGCCTTGGCCTGTCTGCACTTGTGTAGGTGAGATTGATTGCATTGCCCTCTGATAAATATAATCCCTGGAGTGTGCTTGGAAAAGGTAATATCCGGCATGATACTGACCCATTAAATATATTTAGTCAATTTGGACGCCACTATTTATGCCTGCTGTGTTGTATGTAACCGTAAACTTACCTGTCTATGGCCGAAGTCGTTGAGGATTGTGGCCAGCTTCTTGGTGTTGGCGTGTTGGTGCTGGGCCACTAAAGCTGGGTTGGGATCCCTCCAGTCCACGGACATACGGTGGAGCCACATTTGGGCCTTCTGTAGGTGGGATTGTTTCAAACTCGGGTCGAAACAGTGAACATCACATCCTGATCTGACCAGGGACAGCTCCAGGGACCGGTCATCTGCTCCAAGCCTGCAACAGAGGTAAATATATAGTGTACATAGGCAACGGGTGTCATTCAGAAAGTGGTGCCAAAATGTGCAAGTACTTTATTAGACGGCAAAACAGGCCAAAGATGTGCAAAGATAGATCAACACTTGTACTTTCTTAGAGCAGTGGTTCTCAAACTTTTTCAGTTGCGACCCCCAAAATAACAATAGTTCACATTCGCGACCCCCAAACACAAAAAATAGGTGACTCGCAAAGTGATAAATTAGCCTTATATCTAATGTTTGATTTATTTTGAGAATATAGACCTAGAAAAATGACTTTAATAGGCCAACAAATAGGAATCTGCATTTACCACTGCATTTGAAGGGGGTCAAGCCTTGTTTAAGACTACTGAATCAGTTTTTCCCCTTCATCTGGGGACCCCCAGAAATCACCCCTAGTTTAAGAACCACTGTCTTAGAGGGTTAAGGGTGTTCGAAGTCAGACACAATATATTAGGATGACGTTCTACAGAGCTAGTATTGAGTCTGTGATTAAAGTATGGAATAGTCAGCTGTTTTGGAAACCTGACAGTAAAAAATAAATCTTAGATTGGTTAAGATGGCTGGTAAACTAAAAGTAGTGTCCACTGTGACTGCCCCATAGACTATCCTTGGGCAGGCAGCTGTCAGGAGAGGTTCTAAAGATCACTGGAGATCCCTCTCATGTGTTCAGCCCTCAGTATGAGCTCATGCCATCTGGAGGGAGATATAGAGTTCCCTTATGTAAAAGCAACTGGTTCTTTATGTTATATATCTTTATGTTTACTGTGCTTTTCAGTCACATTTGTGTCTCAGCCAAGGGTTCTCCATGTAGTTTTAGCAGGAGGGTTTCAGGTTAAGGTTTGATTTTATTTGTCTGTCTCATACTGCACAGTCAGTTCAGGTTGTTTATCAATTTAATGAAGTGAAGAATGAACGAGTTGTTATATCTGTTGCGCTTACATAAAGGAATTCTAAATCTCCTCCCAGACTTCATGAGCTCATAATGACTGACTCTACCTGACTCTATTTGTCAAGTAGAATCAGCAGATCGTGTGTCAGGACAGTTTAAGGAGAGTATTACCCCTCAGGACAAAAGACTCATCTGTGTGCCGCAGGATGGGCATCACAGTCAGTGTCCAGGTGGAGCGGGTGAACTCTGGAGATACAACAGGAAAGCCCTCTGCCTTGCTCTGTTGCCTGTCGTGACGAGACATAACTTTCCTTCACAGTATTTCGTCGCTCTTTGCATGGACCCATCATTACAAGAAAAACTGGAAGCTCATTTCAAATATTCTAACACTACTTCTGTCCTTTGAACTGCGCAAGCCACACTTCTCAGCTGGCTAAAATCCCAAGATGTCGTGTTAAAAACTGAGCTAAAAAAATCAAAAAAAGTTGCTACATATCAACGCAGCTATAGGAGACAATAAGGAAAACCCTGACTTGAACTTGAGCCAAAAGGGGTCAGTAAAACACATGACTTCTCAGGAGAGCATTCGCACCTGGATTTTTAACACCAGTTTATGTTTCGGTAAAAGATGATTTCGGAAATTTGGAAGATCAGGGCAGATATATGAGCCCTTCACAACAACTCTTTTGACCATTACATTTGTTTCTTTTGCTGGATACTTGTAGAGTGCAGTACACGTAAACAAAATAATGTTAAATCCATGTATGCGTTGGAGTGATGGACAATTAGCAACTTTTATGATGATTTTAGCGGAACTCAGCTAATTATCCATATGGAAATGAAGTCGATTGTGCAGCTAGATTTAATGCCAGTGACTTACAGTGCAGTTTTCTCATCAACCCACAGTCCCTCAGCCTATTAATTTCAAATGCAATGTTTCCACTCATCTCTTTTCATATCTTCACTGCCGTCTCTGTATTCCTCTGAGTCTTATTAATGCTGCATTGTATTCTCAGGAGCTGCACGTTTTAACGGATGAGATGTTTTCCATCGTACAGATGTAGACGGAGCAGAACGAGCAAGATTGAGACGCAAAGACACTGAAGCTGTCTATTTTATTGCTTAAACATCATATAGCAAATGTTTGTTGGTGTAGTTCCTTCTTCTTTTTGACTTTGTTTCACTGTTAAAAAGACAAAAAGTCAGAATTACTTGTGTAAGATATTCTCGTAGGTGACAGCTGTAATATCTTTTCCCTGAGAGACGGCAGGGTACGGAGAGAGGGAGGGTAAACGGCTGTTTGAATGTACATGCAACAAAATCCTATCTCAAACATGTGGGTTATGTAGGGGTTATTATGGAGAGTTCACTGTTGACAGCGCCATGGCAACCAGGCTTGGGAAAAAAAGGGAAAACTAATAAGCAGTGCTCTTAATCTGCCTTAATACTTCTGAAGCAAATCTGAAAAGATGGCTAACACCTGCAAAATGCAATCTGTCTTTCCTTATACATTTTTGCTCTCTGTAATGCAGAATGACTTAAGGATATTCTTGTTCACAGCTCATTTATAATTGAATGGGATTAGGGGTCAGACGATCCCATCATGAGCCTGAAGTCAAAGAATTGGCTGGATTAAGTTCCTCTCCAATGGAAAAGTGTTATGCCATTGCAAAAGATAAAGAAAAAAAATGTTTTGATGACGTAGAAGAAAATATATGTGTAAGTGCTACTGTTATTGGCATGGAAATAGAATTGAATTGAAGATATTATTATTTTTGGGATAAATTAGAAATAATCACTGTGGAATAAGACCAAAAACACCTTACTCAAGCCACAAGGGATCAGTAAAAATAAAGAGCATTTACCCCTGGCCTTTTATCACCATTTTATGTTTTTGGAAGGTCAACTTTTCTCACTCGAATTTTCAAGTTTTTTTTGTAAAGTGGGAAAAACAACAAGACCTTGCAAAGTCCACTACAATTACATATTTTTGCTGTTGTTAACATGAGGTTAAGCGTTCAGAGCATGTGCTTCTCTCTAGTGGAAAGGGGTACTTCTAATTAAAGCCTTTATTTTCGACCTGAAGCCAAACAGAAAACTCAAGTGCATTTAGTAATAGTAATGTAATTATCCAAACTTTTATCTCCTTATTTCTGATATTGTTAGGAAAGCAATGCACATATGAGAAAACAAAACACAAATTATATACATCTTTTTTCTGCAGAATGCAAAGTTCTTATCAAAATGTTATTTATGTTAAAGTGATTCAGTAATTGTGATTCATATGTAGTTTTATTTTCTTTTATTAACAACACTAAAATGTGAAATTTGGTTTATACATATTACACAATATGAACATATTAAGTATATTCACTACATCATTGGCTATGTGCACCAAAGTCAGTTTATTGTCTGATTTCTGGACCTTTACAATTATTTAAATTACATACAAACAGCAACATCTGATCAGAAGGACCATTATCAGAAATAAAATCAGATTACTTGCATCAGAGTTAATGGTTTACATGACATTTTACAAATTTTTCAACAACAAAAGTAGGTAATTATCAGAGTTTGAGTGTGCATGTAAAGGCAGCCTCTGACTCTGAGGTTATGGGAAACAGTTATAGTAAATCTTTCCTTTATACATACAATACATACCTTACTAAAGTCAGCATGACCAGGAAGTTGGTATTTTTCCTCAGTGTTCAGAAACAGAAACATGTCTGCAGAGTTGACTTATTTTAATTGTTAGAACACTGCTTTGTTCTTCAGATTTTGAAACTTTTCTAGGCCAACACATTTGCATAAATTTCCATAAAATGCAAGATAGTGGTGCCTCCTTGTAGAGTCTACATGAGTGACTTCTCATCATGCAACCAGAGCCCACTATTATGTCTGCATTTGACCCTTAACCCCTGTCCATCACCCGTGGCAACAGTATCCATCCTAGTAACCTGCAGACCAGTGCACCTGTGCTGTCCTTCATCAGACTGTTATTAAGCCGCTCTGCACAGCTCAATTGTCTCGCAGGTGGTCTTTGTGACTCAGAGGTGAAAAGTAACAAAGTTCAAAAAAGTACTGTACTTAGGTAAAGCTAATTGTACTGAGCTTTTATGTCATACTTTTCATATGGTTTGAGCAGTTATTTTTAGCACATTGCTAGTCAGATTCTGCGCAAAGGTTTTGAATTCAAGCTCCAGATTTGAGCAAACGAAAATATATCTTACATAAAACTCAGTAGAAAAATTAAGAAACCGATGCAAATTGCAACTATTCCTCAAAATCTATGAAATTACTATGATATTACTCTTACAGCTCATTGAAATGGGTACTTCAAACGTTTTAGTAGATTTTGTATGTGCTACTTTAACTTTTACTTGAGTCATTTCTTTTTGCATTTCTACCTGTGCTTTCACTAAAGTAACAAAATGGAGTCTTCTTCCACCACTGACTTCACTTGGCAGGTTACATTTTCTCAAAAGGCAGCAAATCTTGAATGAACAAGCAGATAATGAGGTGACACCGCCATTGTGATGAGAAATGTCACACAAGCCATCACAAAACAGATGTCTTGATTTATAGGATTAGCACAGTCACAAATGGTTTTGATGCTGCAAATATACAGCCAAAAATGCTCCCAAAGACAAAAATCCAAGGCGCTCTGTTAGTTTAGAAAATTAAAAGGCCTTTATTACAGCATGGCTATTAACATAAAATAAGCCCAGCATGGCCTTCCTTGGGGCACAAACAAACAAGCAAACAAGTTTGTACCCCGAGGAAGGCCGTGCTGGCCCAAACACACTGGTGTTGTATTTTATGCCATGTTGTAATAAAGGCTTTTCAATTTTCTTAACTAACAGAGTGCCTTTTTCTGTGGGAATATTCAAAATATATTTTGCCACAATTTTAACCCAAATAAACAGAACTGTTTGCTCTTAAATTATAGGAACTGTGTACATACTGTAAACTGGAGTAATATGGTGTCCTAATTAAGAGTTTTTGATGCTGCCTCTTTTATAGCAGCAGTTGTGTGATTTTAGTGATACTCACCCAAAAGAGTAGACCCGGCAGTGTTTTTCCTTGATGCTGTGGATCAGGCTGTACTGTGGGTCCAAACACACTGCCCAGGCTCCTTCAGCATCTGTTAGCTTTGCTCCATCACCCTCCGAGACACAAGGCACCTGCACATCAATCAATCAATCAATCAATCAATCAATCAATCAATCAATCAATCAATCAATCAATCAATCAATCAATCAATCAATCAATCAATCAATCAATCAATCAATCAATCAATCAATCAATCAATCAATCAATCAATCAATCAATCAAACTTTATTTGTATAGCACTTTTCATACATTTAAAATGCAGCTCAAAGTGCTTCACATATACAACAATTATCAACAGACAAACAGAAAATTTCTAAAGGTTATAGAGAAACTAAACGTTTGGATGTGAAAAATATGCACAGAAATACAAATTAGGGTGCTGTAAATAGACATAAAAGTAACGTTAAAAACATAAAACAAAAGAAGCTAACTAAAAGTGATTTAACTCATATTTAAGTTTTAATTATAGGCTAATTTAAAAAGATATGTTTTGTGTTTACTTTTAAAGATATGAACACTGGCAGCAGACCTCTGATCCTCAGGTGGACTGTTCCATAAACGGGCTCCGTAAAAAGTGAACGAGGCCTCACAGTGCGTTTTAGTTTGGACTCTTGGTACAGCTCAAAGATTACTACCTGATGACCTGAGGCTCCAAGAGGGCTCATATGGCAAAAGCAGATCAGCTAAAGAAATTGGACTGAGACCGTTAAGAGCTTTAAAAAACAATACAAGTACTTTTAAATCTATCCTACACATCAAAACATTAGATCTACGCTCTATATCGAATGAAAAGCTGTAAACTGTTTTAGTTGTATGTTATATTGGCTGTCTGCTGCTTGAAAACACGTGAAATGTAACTTAATTTTTAAAGCTTGGTCTATTTCATTTTGAGAGACTGCTTGGACAGCTTTAGCGAGTCATATTGTCGTCATAGTTACATTTATAGCTCTGTTCATTTTGTGACTTGAACATTGAGAGACAGGCTAAGAATGAGCTGCCAACTCGAGTGCAAGGTTACAACTGCGTCACGCTGTTCAATGTGATTTACTGGAGTTTAATTTCATAGTAATGGAGTCATTCACTATGTCAAATTATTCAAGTGCTGAGGATTAGTTGACATATTGCAATGTATTGTTTTAATGATTGGTACCAGAAATAAAATATAAAAGCTTCATAAGGGAAAAATAACATGTGCTTGGCATTTATAACTTTTGACAGAGGAATGCCATGGCAAAGCGATGAAGTGATGTCAAGATCAATCGGTTAACTGATGATTATTCTGGTCACAATTTATTATAAGAATTGGAAAGTGATAATCGTGAGAATCGTAGGTAGCAAATTTGAATAATTTCAGTTCAATCTATTCTCCAAAAAAGCAAATTTTTATAAAGTACTCTTTTTTTTTATCTGGTTGTTTATGTGCCAGTTTCCTTACTTTTTCATGCAGAGAGTTGGATTTCATAAAACCAGTGAGGAAACGAAGGGTAATCCATTAAACTAAACGCAAGCTAAGAATTTGGTGATAATATTTTTGTGACTACTCGAAAATCGTGATGTTTTTTTTTCTTACCCCAACTTGAACTTGAGATCTTTTCCAGCAAGTTTGAACTCAAATGGCATAATATATAACACAACTGGTAAAATAGGTCTTTCTACAGATCCCTGCCATCTTTGCCAGTGATATATGTGTGTGTATATATGCATGCGTGTGTGCCTATGTATGTGTGTGCGTGTGTGTGTGTGTATATAGTGTAGGCAGACTTTGTGTAAAACATTGATTGAGCAGGAGTGTCGTGGGCCTTCTCCTTGAACAGCTCCACTGGGCCCAGCGTCAGTCAACATTAAGCTGTGCCTCCTCCTCCTCCTGCGCCTGTCACTGCCCCTGATAGACACTGCGCTATAATCATTCTCCGCCTGTCCCCCTTTGTGAGAGGCAACACACAACCCTGAGCTAATGCTTCACAAGTTTAAAGGCTGCCCTGTCAGACAAAGAAAGTTTTAGTCAAAGTTGCAAATTGAAGAAGAATAGAGCTGAATCTATGTAATATACTTGCATCGCTACTACTCTAAAACATTACATTTACAGCTGCAAAACTATCACTGAATTCTACTTCATCACACATTGCTAGTATTATATCGTACATAGTTTGATAAATGGTATATTAATGGAGTGTAATCTTTTGCTCAGTCATTTTTTGTGGTTTTCTGTTTGAAAGAATGCTGTGCAGTTTGAGCTTCTAACATCTTTTTCCAATGTGTTTTTTATACCGCAAATGGCAACTAAACAGAAAACGAAACTACACTGTATAAATATGCATGGTTGTATGATAATAAACATGAATTGCTAATGACCACAAAAGCCAGAACTGTTTAAATAATGGAAATAACCTCATTACTACGCTTTGCTTTAAAGGCTAAGAAATTATCAACTGTTTTTATAAAATGTAATCTGGGCAATTAAATAAAAACATTGTTGCATCTGTTGAACAACTGTATGCAAACTGAAGCTTTGAATTCCATTTTTACGTTCGTCAATGCAGGAATACACTTTGTTTGAGCTACAACGCAGTGTATTTGAAAACTCACTTGAGGTGTTGTGATGTATTTAAGGAACCTTCGGGCTTCATCCTCCAGAGAACGCCTCTCGCTGGCCCAGGGCTCCATGTCGATGTGCCACCGAGGAGACTGCAGCAACAAAAACAAAACATTATTCATTCAGAGGAAAGTATGGGATTCACAGACTACAAAGTGAGCTGCGTACAGGTAATGCACAAACACACAACAAGCCGCAGTTTTTCACTTGTAAACCATTTATTCCAATCTCGTGCTGGAACTAGGTCACTGTGTTCTCAGAGTTTTCTCCTCCCAGTTGTGTCCATGACAAGATTATTTTAAAAACTCATTTTAGTCCAACATAATGTGCCCTGTATAGAGAAAGCCTTGAAGCATGAATTGCTGAGCTGTGCATATTGAAGGTGTAAAAACATGAGCCTCTTCTGTCAGTTGCAGCAGAGTTGAATGTAGTTTTGTGAATGCATTCCTTGAGACTGGCAGAGCAAGGCTTTACAGTCTGCTTCATTTCAACTGGAATGTCTGTTTATGATTAGAGAGGTCCTGACTCACAAGAGAAAAGAGACACTGGCTTAGATAGAGCTGAAATGCAATGTGCTATTCATTTCCACATGCTTTATTTACATTTCTTCCTGGAGAATAGTGTTGCAACAGTACTACAATTTCAACTCTACTTCGAAGCTAAGAAGTATACTTGATTCTTGATACTGATTGCGATACTTTTCTTTTTATGTCAAGAATTTAGACAATAGACTGACAATGAAAATATCAGTACTTTCTTTATGTTTCCATGTGGTCTCACTAGTTCTGATAAAGCTCAAGATAAGTCTAAAACTGTTCAGGAAAGGTAACATTTTGTCATGTTTATGTGATTTCTTGAGTATTGGTCAAATTCATATTTAGTTTTGATACTAGTTTTAGTAGAGCTGCACAATTAAATCAAATCTGTTTACCCTGTAGATTGGATTTTTTTTTAAAAACATGTCCTGAAACAAATGACAACAACATGACAAGAAGCAACCACAACGCTTCTACAAGTGAAAAAATAAACGCAACTATACGCGACAAAAAGCTACATGAATGCAACTACAAGCAACGAAAATGCCAAAAAGTGACAAAAACGATATTAAAACTGGCAAAAACTATACTAATAGTGACAAAAACGATACTAATCATGACAAATATGCATCTCAAAGCATCAAAAACATAACCAAAAGTGACAAAAAAGTGACTAAAAAAGATTTAAAAAGCAACAAAAACGCATGAAAGTCACAAAAACGCAACTATGGGATAAAACCATAACAAAAATACACTCCGAAACCCATGATTCTTTATTAGTTTGGCGGTTCATATTTCAGTTCTCGTGGTTGTGATTAAAATGTGACCTTTGAACAGAATCACATTATTAAAAAAAAAAATTGCAAATCTAATCAGAATCTCAAAACTGGTCAGAAAAATCACAATTAGATATTTTTCCCAAATAGTGCAGCTCTAAGTTTTAGTATCGATTGTTATTTGATTTTTGACACTTGACGACCCTACTAGACAGGAGTGATTATTCAAAATGAGCTCAAATTGCACATTGATTCTGCGTTTTACTGGGAATAAGGGGAACTTCACAATTTGACACATGATTCACAATGTCATCACATGGCAATACTGTGATAATCAAAATATTGAACGCTTATCTTTGACTATGCAATGTTGCTATTTTTAAACAAACCGGTAGCGATTTTTGTTGTCAACCGCCAGCATTTCATTGACTCATTGACAGACGAAAGTTACGTTAATGTTTCATGTCTAAGCAAAGCACAAGTTGAGTTGTCAATATTAGGTTAATCGATAATTGAGATTATTTACGTCGAAATATAATTGTAAGAACTAAAAAAATAATTATCCTGACAATATTAGAATCAAAATGAATTTTAGTTCAATCTTTCAGTCAGTAATCGTGAATAATTATGAAATGACAATGTTTGCTCTTACATTAACTATTAAATTAAAATACATGACATTCCTAATAACAAGCCATAAATTAAACTATTACTGTATACCAAATTATTTTAATTTTAACCTTCTAGGCATATACTCTTTTTTCTTGTCCCTATGTTGCATTGTACATGGATAACTGTACAAGACAAACGGAAAAACCTCAAACTGGAAGAAAACTAAAATATAAATACATAATATTTATAAATAATAAAATATTAAAATACTTGGTAGTTTATGTTGACATTACATCTCCAGTAATATCCACACAGTACATTTCAAACAAGCGTCTGACAAAGGTCAAATCTCATATTCAGTGCACGCCACAAATGATTTCATTACTGCCAACAGCCTGAGCCCATATTGCCTGATTCGTCTCGGTCCTCTTCTGTGCAGCGTTAATACAATACATTATCTGTGACAGGACTGGCCGCTGTGATTTCCTCCTCCACTGATCCAGGACCAGCCCACAGACACGTAGACAATCGGCTGTCCTGTTTAATAGATGAAAAGCCGAGCCCACACGGCGCTGTCGCTCAGTGTTTGGCATTCGGCCCTTCATCGATTTGTGGTGTCAAAACATCTGAGTTCTTGCCGTGCTTCTTTAGGCGACATGCCGTCTTCATATTGCACAAGCAGCGTTTCTCCATCTGTTCAATGTATTCATGGATTCCTATATCTTAACCCAATTGCTGTCTAAGTTTGCACATTTTGTAGGTATTTGCCTGTACTTGCACACAAGTGATTAACATAAAACAGAGCAAATGATCCTTGAACACGTGGGATTAGACATAGCGCTGTCAGCCTCTGTCTTAAAGCGGTGTTTGTGGTCTTAGCGTTTGTCCACCAACACGAAGCTCTGCCTCAGGACAGTTCTGGCGACAGAAGTAGTTTACCCACACCAAGTATGGACTAAATAAAAGTGTTTGCAGATAATCTCAACATAAGATTTACAACTGGAAAGTCGTTTATTTCCTGGTTAAACATCACGAGTTCTGACCTAAGAGCTTTCAAACTGATTTCAATTTGTGTGTAAACGATGTCTCCAGTTCACAAGTAGGATTTACCAGATGAAGCAGTGTTCCAGGGCATTTTTTCAAGTTGGAGGTGGGAAATATCCCAATTACCAGTTGCCTGGAACGAACCATAATATTATACTATATTCAAACAATTAATCAAAGCTAAAAGTTTGTCTGTTGGCCAGCCTTTGCCCCTGATATGCACCGCTTGTCACTAGACCTGGCACAAACTGGAACAATGTTTTTGGAGCTCAGTATTTATTGTGTGTATCCTTTCTGTGCTCTTACAAGAAACTTGGTAATATATTAAATCTCATCTGAGTGTTGAATAATTAACAATGCAACTCAAATAACACTAAGTAACTACTTAAGTGTGTAATTATGATTCTGATTCATGTTTTTTTTATATATATAATTATATGACTCATTCAGAAGACAGTTTTAGTCTTATTGTGTCAGTGACATAAAGTAGTTTAAATGTAATCATTTATTGTGATTTTGTATTTTGTATTTTCTGGAACAATATATCGCACATCTATATTTGTTATGATGACAAGTCTACCTGTCATCCATTCACCTCTTTGTTCCTTTCGGGCGTCCCAGAACACTTCAATCATCAGTAAATAAATGATGCCTAAATGACCACACAGAGCAAAGCCATTTTAAATTTGATGGACTTTGACAGAAAAGTGTTGCATAGAATGGTATATCTAGACATTATGAGTTGAAAATGAATTAAGTCTATGTAAGTGGTTAGGTCTAAATGTTATGGCTAAAGTTATGGTATTAACTATTATCCAAAAGGTGCTTGTTCACCTACTCAAAGCTTTTCACCAACTTTGGCTGGATTGTATTACCTAACGCTGAATTGAGATTTCCATAATAGCTATCATTACCGCGCCAGCATTACTATAATTATGATGGCCATTAACCATCTCTCTCTAGAATAGATTATGCACCAATTATAAACGTCTTTATCTTGCATGAAGAAAAGTCCTTTGTAAACGTACGGTTGTGCTGACAGCTCTCCAAACTGCCCTCCACATATTACAGTCAGATTAATGCACCAGCTCAGAACAGGTTTGGACAGGACCACTGATCAGAGATTGGTATTTGGGACGCAGTATTAGAAGGAATAAAGTGCCTCGATGGGACACTTGTTTAGATATTGCCGAAGATAATACAGGCTAATGTTTCCTTGTATATTTATCAGATAGAAATCGTAGGGTCTGTTGTAATTGCCCTGATGTACACCTCATAATCCTTCCTACACAACTTTTAGACAATGGACACAAAATAAAAGCAGTTTATTTACTGTTACCAAGAGGTTTTATACTAATTTGGATTTAAACTTATCTAAAACTGTTCAGGAAAGGTCCAATTTGGTCTTTGTGTAATTTATTTTTCAGTGTCTACTTGTTCAGGTGAGTAGTTTTAATACAAATTTTAAGCAGAGGTGGAAAATTTGATAAAATTGTTAATGTTTTTTTGATGACACACAGAATTGGAAATCAACTATAACGTTTATATTAAAAAATGCTACAAAAAAGCTGATAAAAAAAATCTGAATTGGAAATCAATTATAACAATTATAACATTATATACAAAAAGAGCTGATAAAAAAAGAAAAAAGAAAAAAAGAAAGTACAGTAGTGATCTTCTGGGGGTACAATCACTTGTCACTAATGTGGAATGGAGCCTTGTTTTAAAGTAGTTAATTTGTACCTCTAAATCAGTATCTCCCAACTAGGGACAGGGACCCCAAGGGGTATGTGAGCAATTACCAGGGGGTACTTGGAATGGTTTAAGGTTTTATAAGAAGATGAAATGTACTTTTATCTGAATAAAAAAAGTGTTATTAGTTGTCCCAGTAGGATGTTTTGGAGTATCCTGGACCATAAATACAATGGACAATATGTGACTTTTAAACCCATTTATTTGTCTGAAACTCAAGTTAAGGAGTACTCTGAGAGTGAGCCAAAGCTTAGGGGGTACTCGAGACAAAAAAGGTTGGGAAAGCACTGCTCTAAATGATCCATTAGGCAACACCATTGTACCCTCTGTGCTTCAAGTCTGAAACAATGAGGTACTTTTTCTTTTTTAATATGGATTATACCCTTTATACCATCCAAAGGTTCAAATGTGTATCGTAAAGGTCCAATTATTGTTCACAAGGGTACAATGTTCTAGATTTGTACAAAAATTGTCTCCTAATGTTCCTCTATTTCTGACAGTGTACGTTGTAAACATTCAAAATTAGGTCATTTGTCTAATTACTACATGTTTTAACGAATTTGTGTTGGATTGACGGAATATCGTCTGACTATCGTTATCGAGATACTCCAAAAAACATGTTATTCATTTTTGTCGATATTGCCTACCCCTATTGTATTTGGTGTAATTTTCTTTTGACAGCCAAGACTTTCTTACTTTTCATCTGCTGAATGCAAATTATAACCATCTTATTCTGCCACTTTGACTCCAGCCTCATACTTCTGTTGTTATCACGCTTCTGGTAAAGCAAAGCAGGAATCCCATTCATTTCAAAGGAAAAAAAGTCTTGTCTCTAAAGAATTAGGTTGATTTGTGTAAAATGTTCATGTGCACCAACGAGTCAACAACACAATCTCTCTACCTTGAAAAAATCTTTTATAGTCTGTCTACTGTAGCCTCTAACTTAAAGTGAGATCTACAAACATAATGTAAAATCATAGAACTGGAATGACAATAGTGGCGCTCACGGCAACTTCCTGAATAAAATCAATAGATTATACAATAAAGGCTCCAACCATTACTTTATTTTTCCACTTGTGTCCTTCATGCCTTTAGGAGCAGAAGGTGTTGCAGAATCTGAGCCCCTGGTGTGTGAGAGAGGTGTGAGCCACCGCTTGAGCGTGAATAATCCACACAGGAGATGCACGAATGAGCACCTGATAAAAAGGAAGGAAGAGAGGACATGTGGACCGACGAGTCAATATGTAATCAATGTCCGAGCAGTCCAAGGCATAATCGTGAGTAAACACAGGATGTGTCACGCGAGAGAGGGACACTGGGGTTAATCAAAGGGCTCAACAAATGTGAGCATTAATGTGAATTATAAGACAAGAACAAAAATATGTCATATCTAAAGCGTTTTTGACAAGAATTTGAATAATGATTGGATATGGATACATTTTCGTTAAAAGAGTCATATTATGCTTTTTCAGGTATTGAACCGTAACATAAGTAGATAATTATTTTACATTTGTTGTAAACTCTTCTTCTTCGTAGTTACATTGCAAGCATAGGATTGTCTTTTACTTGTTTTTATATTTGAAAAATGGTTATGTGATTTATTGCATTGCTTGTTGTTTTGTCTGTTTTTAAATATTTTATGTGGACCTTTTTGAGTCTGAAATAAAGCTTGCTTGATTGATTAAGGGACATTTTAGAACACAGCATGTATTACTTGAAATCTTAATTTTTCAAACAATCATAACTAAGTACAGGGTTGTGGGCGGAAATAGGGGATAGGTGAAAAAAGGACATTGCTGAGCACTCCTCAGTTGCCGGACAATACATAATTATTCAAACATGCAAGAATCCATCAAAATACAACTTTGGGTAAACTAATGATGAGGGAACACTGTTGTAATGTATATATGTGTCCCCTTTAAATTAAGATTCAGCACTTCCTCAGGGGTCTTGGCAATTGAAAGAAAATTGAAATATGACTTGGTACACTCATATTAGAATCCCATGTATTTCAGTTTAAAAGTCTAACCTAAATAATTGACCTTTTTGCTTATTGTGACCATTCAAATTGTGATTTCAACTTGATCATGATTAATAAACAATAAAATGGTACAATAAACTGTGAAATAATAACCATAGCAATTTTACAAATGTACACTGACTTTCATTTACTTTAATTTTACTGTAATTTTACCAAGCAAAACATTAATAACAAATTCTTATATACAACTTGCGATTTGCAAAATGTTAAAATCTTGCATTATGTGAAACCTATGAATGCCATGAGGCGACAAGCTGAAGGAGAACTGCAGCGAGTCAGCTCTGTCTGTTGGTAAAGATCCAAGATTGTTGAATGTGAAAACCTGCTGCTTCTTTTTCACTTTTGCTGTGAGTCCAGGTGCGTTTGTCATCAGTCAGTGCAGCAGCCGCGAGGTCAGAGCTTTTGACTCATAACTTTACTGAACAAATCCAGGAAGGCTCTTAGACAGAATGCATCTTTAACAAGTTTAAGAAGAAAAGATTCTAGTGACTCAGAAAGGTGGAGATTGCACTTTTAATATCTGAAACAACACGGCTATGATTTACAATCAAATGAATGCAAATCTAATAACTTGTTCAGGAAATATGGCAATTCTGAAATTCCCCTCTAATAATGCTTTCCAATATAGACAAGCCTGAAGTTGTAATATTTGCTTTTATGATACTCCTCAGAGGAAGTCATAATAATTAAGTTAATTTGTCTTTGTCAAAACAGCCAATGACTGAGTTTATTCTAATCTTCTAGTGTATATTTTAGGAATGACAGGCTTTGGTTGCGCCTATATTTGAGATCTGGGATAATCACACAAACTCTGCCTTATAAGCTCTAAATCTTTCTTTTTATCTGCAGATATGGAGACTGGCAGGCAGTGCAAAGCCAGCTGTCTTCACGTCCTGCTGCGTCATATATCACAAGGAGCCCGGCTCTGGGGCCAATCCTGCTCCGTACAGAGAGAGACGGGGTATACGTGAATTAAAGCAGGGATTACGCTCATCTTTTTTAAAATAACGACAGTAATCTCACTTGTGTTTAGCCCGGTCTCAAAAGAGGGGTGAAGCAGGATGCCGCCGGTGAATGTGGTAATGAGTGAAGAGTGTTTGTGTTTGCTTTTTAAAGGGGACATGTTACTAGAGGTGGCCAATATATGTATAAAAAAGTATAATATTGTTGAATAGCAAAAAATGCAGCAACTGTTTAAAAAATAAACGTTGTACTTCAAACAAGAGTATAAAGAAATATTTCTTCACTTTTGAGGAAAATTTTACTGTCCATTCCCATTTGTCAGACAATTAAACCTCAACTAATACATTTAAAGACACATTCACACATTTCTGTTGAATTGAAGACTAAACCAGGGACAAACCAGGACTAAAGCACTTCTAAATCAGGTCTTAACCAAGGAATGAAACAGGATTAAACCAGGGACTAAAACAGGACTAAAGCATGACTAAACCAGGTCTTAACCAAGGATTAAAACAGGATTAAACAAGGGATAAAACCAGGACTAAAGCTTGACTAAACCAGGTCTTAACCAAGGACTAAAACAGAATTAAACCAGTGACAATAACCACCAGGACTAAAGCGAGACTAAAACGACTAAACCAGGGACAAACCCAGGACTAATATCACAACGCATATTATCGTCTCAGTATCATTAATGGGATGCTCCCAAAACAAATAACAAAAGATTTAAAAAAGTCTTGTAGAGTTTAACACTAAAATTGTGGGTAAAAATTAATCTCATCAGCAAGATGGAATCCATCTGGCGTGAGCGAGGTTAGGGTAAAATGGCACTGTAGTTGAAAGAGAAATAAAGGACTTTTAACTGCCTCAGAGGCCACAGATCATTCAATTTTGCCCATAATCGACATTTATCTTATCTTTTGTAAGTAATGTTTTTCCTGGATGAGCACCTGACCATGAAATTATTGTAGACCCAGTGCAGCACTTACAGCTCAACACTTCCTGAAACATCCATTCAGCATAATTTTCTTGGACTTTATCAGATACTTTCCCATCTTCAATGTAAATCTGTTTTTTCTTCCCTGTTAACCCACCACTGCTCTTATCTTCACCAGGCAATCACACGTGGACACACACACGTACAAAAATCTACGCGCATTAGGCAGATTCTCCAGAGCCCTTTGATTTGTTGTGGCACGACACGTCAACATAAATCTCTGTGGAATTGGCCGTTGCCTTGGAAACAGACCTCTAGCTGTAACTTCAATCATTCTTGCATTCATGAAAACAAGATGTTCACACGAGATGTAACATGTACAGGAAAGGGCTGCACATATGATGAGATTCTGTGTTGTGGACTGTGTGATCTCTGCAGACAGATGGGCCCTGGTATTTCTCAGAGCAGTGTGTGAGTGAGAGCGTGTGAGTGGTCCTGGACGCTATCCCAGACTCATGAAGTCTTTGGGGGGCAGTTGGACCACGCTGAGCCCCATATGACACTTATTTCTCGAGACAGAGACCTGACACCACAGCACTGTGAACTCAGCTAGAACAAGGCAGGCAGTGTGTTGGCTCTCATGTTGCTCTGTTGTTTTAAGTAAAAAACAACAACAACTGATGAAGTACGACATTAGCAAGTAGCAGGAAAGTCATAACTTAAAAGTGTGTGTTGAGTTTGTCACATTTAATTCTTAAGAAGTCATAAGGACAACTATTGTGAAATTACAGGACAACTATTGTGAAATTGAGTCCTAGTTCCGTTAAAAAAAAAAGTATATCTTGTTAGCACAAGATAATTATCTTGTTTGCACAAGATAACAGCTTTATAACCAAATATTAAACAGGTTTTGGAGCTAAGCAACAAGGCATTTTACACATCAATTGTTTATATCAAAAAAAGCCTTTACTGGGCCATGACTTCACAAATATGACCAATGACTCAAGGTATACTTTATTGTGTAGGGAAATTTGTCCGCTGCATATGACTCATCCTTCAGTGGCAAGGCAAATTTATAGAGCACAATTCATACACAAGGCAATTCAAAATTCTTCACACAACTGAATAAAATCATTTTAAAATCAAAAAACACATTAATACATACAAAATTATTATTTAAAAAATATTTTGCAAATAAATGAAGTTTTGTGTCTTGAAATGGTCCTTTAACCTTGTCTACATTTTTTCATGTCCTTTTCCATTCCTTTCTGCAGCTGTTTTTTCCAACATTTTTAAACTTTTTCAAAATGCCTTTTTATTTCAGTTATTTGTTTTATTTGTACTGTGTTTTTGGATAGAATTCTTTTTTCAGCATAATTTATTCTGTTTCACAATGTTATCAGACTGCTGTCACTCATCCTTCCATTTAATCCATTCGCTTTCCACTCATCAATTTTATTCATAAAAATTACATTTTCCTCACAAAAATCCTTTGCAGGACGATCTTTACTCAACTGGGATCCCATTTTGATTTTCAGATATCACTAAATTAATTTAAAAATCCTGTTTTAGTCAAGCCTGACTTTCTACCAATAAATGATTTGGGCCAATCCTGGTCTTTAGTCACACCTGACTTTTCATATAATCACTTTAGACACTGTCTTTAAAAATTAGATTTTCTTCACTAGAATCCTTTGCAGGACAGTCTTTACTCGACTGGGATCCCATTTTGATTTTCAGATATTCAGATAATACTTTAGAGTGCGGATAATTCAGATTTCTTTCTCTGTTTTCATGTATCCTTTCCTTTCTTTCTGCAGTTGCTTTTCCCCAACATTCAAAATGCCTTTTTATTTCACTGTCTTTTTGGCTCGATGCCATCAGACTGTTGTCACTCATCCTTCCATTAAATCCCTTCACTTTCCACTTACCAATTTTATCACAACTTCCTGGGTACTTTACGGTCATAAAAAATGACATTTTCTTAAAAAGAAATCTTTCAGTTTTACACACAGTTAAACAGGACTGATTTTAGTGCCTGTCAGGAGCATCTCTTAGCTGGAAGATTCTACCTATGGTGCATGTTTTGGGTTGATGGGGGAAACCGGAGGAAACCCACTCAGACATGGGGGAGAAACATGCAAACTCCACACAGATAGGTCTACGATTCAAACCCGGGATCTTCTTGCTGTGAGGCGAATACTATCCTATGTGAACATGCGCATGTGTTTTGCATGAAACACATGCACAACAGAACAGAAATGTTTTGGTGACCTTAAGTATGCTCTGAATAATGATTAGATTCAACATTTTATTTACTGACCCCTCGAGTTAGTGTTATTGGCTCTCTTTTGCCTTGGTTGTAGACGGATTCCTTTAAAAATTCCTACACCAAACTCTGCTTTTCATCATAGCAAAAAGAAGGTTAAGGATGTTGAACTGCTTTGTAGAAAGACTCATTATAGCAATCAGTAATCACTAACCACTTTAATATCTGTGGCAGCTTGACATCTCTGTACATTTAGTAAACAGTATAGACTTAGAGCTGGAATGCCTTTAAAGCAGGACGGAGGTTTTGTGGTGCAGATGAGTGAATGCTCTTATTCACATTCACACGGCAGAACGCAGACCGAGATCTCTGAGGAATGTTCCAGACAAGGCCTCTGCGTCTGAGGCGAGCTTTGTCCGATCAAGAGTTTGGGGCATTTTGACAGTGACTTTTAACCTCTTAAGAGTGTCTTTGTGCAGCCACATCGAACACAACGAGCCAGTGTCAAGACCCAGAGAAAGACTCTCTTTCTGCAACATGTGGTGTCTATTATTCATTGAAGCATGATGTGTTTGGAGTGTGAAGTCTGAAAGTCAGTTTTGCCGTAGTGTGTTGTATATATATGACAATACGGTGATGGTTAATTAGCCGGTCATGTTTCTATAATGTTTTGACAAAATGAATGGGCTCTTTGTGCTGGGACTATACATTGGCACAGAATCCAGGCTAGCTTGTTTTCCTTGGGCAATTCTGGTTTACTAATCTCTCCAAGGAGGTTACCATGTGAATTATAAGTGACGCCATGCCATACTTTGCAGAATCAGAGAACTATGGCCATTTTTATTTCGCAATAGAATCAAAATTTGATGCAGTTTGAGTGGACGATACAAGCTTTAAGACGGCGCTCGTTCTATTATAATATCCTGTCTATATGAGTTCTTAATTTCAATAAAACTTGGTCAACCTCCACTTTAGACCTCTACAAACAGGTTCTGAAATGCATATACTGTCATCTTTACATTACTGGTAATGACTATAGAGATGGATTAGCACAACAACATTATAAGGAAACAAATAAGTTGTGGAACAACTCGATGAGTTGCTGGGTCACACTATTGAATGCTTCTGAATGAACACTAAATTCAGTATTTAGCATCTTAAAATCTCCATTGGTTTAACATTAGACTAACTGAAAAAAGGGATGTGACAACACAGTGTCAATCTCTATTAGTTTAGCAGTTAATACTGTCCTTCAATGTTTAAAATGTGAATTATTTTCCAAATCAGAATTACTTTTATTCATCTCCATGAGGAAATTCTTTTCATTACAGACATGCAACTGACCAAGAGTGGAAAAGTTCTCAAAAAGTATGACTAGACGTGTTAAAATAAGAGGATGAATTCCTCCACCTCTGATGGTGCTTCCTCAACTGGTGTATCTGTACTCAGCCTCTTGTACCTTAGATTGTGTGTGTGTGTGTGTGTGCGCGAGCGTGCGCGTGCGTGCTTGTACGGGTATGTATTGGTGAATATCTGTGGGGGGTTTGGTTGTGTGCGGTCTAGTGGTTGTGGGGGAGGTTGGGAGGGAAACGGCATGTGGAAATGTTTTTAATGCACTGTAAAGCACTTTGTGTTACATTTTATGTATGAAAAGCGCTCTATAAATACAATTTTATTTGATTTGATTAAATATCAGCGTCACAATATAATAAAATACAATAATATATTAAAATCTCATGTACAGTGTCAAGCAACATGACATTTCAAGCTTGTTACAGCTTAAGAGACGAGCTTGAGGTGCATGTAACTCGCTGAGTACTGCACTAAACTTATATGTAAAGCATTTTTTACTTATTAGTTTTTCTCTTTAAAACCTGTCATGGAAAATAATTCCCATCATCCATACCACACTGCATCTGTCTACTCTTATGTTAAAACCTGCCTGTTCCTTGAGGCCTATTAGATCAAGTATTCAGTGAAATTCCCAAAGCTGGGTGAAGAAGTTCATCTGGTTTGTCACTATAGTCGAGGGATATGCTGTTTTTGGGTCAGCAGCAGAGCCAGTGAGAACACCATGACCCAGGTAACGTGTCACCTTCAGGCGCCTGATTCCTTGTGACTGCCTTATCCCACTCGTCTTGGCTGGAGGTTGAAGAAGTCAGGCCACCAAGCCGTCACACCTTTGGGATTATTCAAGTCTATCCAGCACTATTATTCTTTCAGCGTCTCTTTATCCCTTTCTGTGGTGACTAATACTTGCTTGGGGTCATTAGGTTGATGTTGATAGTGAATATGTTTTTAAATAACTTTCTTAAAAACACTTTTTGTTTTCTGGGTGGCACAAGATCTTACGCCACAAGATCCCGCTGGAGAACAATTTTTCTTTGTATAATTTACCAACAGGCTGCCCTTTATGCATTCTTTCATTGTCATTATTATGTCCCACTTGTAGCAGTCATTTCATCATTCATCATTCATTATAACACATAATACAAATTAATGCATTTGACTTTCTCCAGTCTGCATTGAATGATCTGTGCAAAATCTATGACTGTATAACTGATGCAGTAGTTTCACACTTTCACTGTGACAGATTCTTGTGAAAGAACATTTGCACATATAGGCTCTGTTTTTAAAGCTGTGTGAATTCTGTTATGACTGTAGAAAGAGCATACCCTACCAGTAATAAAGAAAATAAATCTATGTAAACATCAAATATGGCAACAGAGGTACATTTCTTTGGGTCAAGAGTCAAGAAGACATTTCTTGTGGTTTCATCTGCAACTAAATGCACATCTTGTTGACTTGTTGACAGTGATATACATCACTTAGCCTTTTTGGCACACACAAAAAAAAGATCACTGCTGTCTACTCTGAATTGTAGCTCTCCATAGTTGAGGCCGTCAGCATAATCCGGCAACACTTACTGTCATACTGCACTAAAAGGCCCGGTGGAAATCAGCTGAATTATTTCTTTTATTTACTAGATCAATATTGCAATTTAAAATGTTCAAAATATAAAATTATAATCCACCGGTGTCATTGATTGAAAGACAAAAGGAACAATGTAGACAGTGCTGACATCTCCTCTCATTGATTCATGCTCTTGTCTACACAGATTTAAAGAGACTAAGAGAATAACAAAGTCTTTTCAGAAAAGCTGGGAGATTGTTTTGCTTGGTGCTTGCAGCTATCTTAAATATTTTACTTTTACAAGACAGGTTGGTGTTGTTGGTATCCACAACAGCTTACAGTTTGGTTCAATAATAAATCTGAGGTAAAAGTAACATATTCTAAAACTAAATCTATGCCCACAACCATTTAATAATTAGAATTAACCTCAAAATTCTATTGTCTGAATGATGGCAAAAACTAACTTTTCCCAAAACTGCACACCAAGAGCCTGTTTCAGAGTGTGGATGAAAATGATTGTGGATCAGACAGAAGTGAGTGGGTTTTTCAACACGTTAAACATTATACGCAGCTCCATTTGTCACACACAGATAACAGCAGATGCTTAAATGAGAAAAATGGATCTTTTTCCATTTGGCGACATGCCATCCCTCAAACAAATATTTGTGAACTGAAGACGGTGAAGAAAATGTCCCAGTGTTTTCACATCCACAGCTGCTCATAAACAGATTATAGTTTGTGTCAGAGGCATCTCCACAATCTGCTGCAGTGAAGACGAGCCAAACAGCCGCTGAGTCTGATCACGCCAACACGCCTGACGATCCAGATGCTTGAACCAACAAACCAACACATGAACGTTAGCAACTGTCAGCGGATAACAAGAGACTCTATGGATCTTTACATCACAAATTTCAATGTACGTCTTTATTCTAACAGCAAACAAATATCAAGCCTGCAACTAGTAATACTATAATCATATGACCAATACAGCCTGGCCATGTTATTTATTAAACTTCAACTGCCCATGTAGCATAAGAAAGGAAATTGAAAGTTGACATACTTCTGAACATTCTACACGGAAATGGTTTTATGCCATTCTGTTGATTATTATAGTCATAGGAACAACATTTCCATGGAAATCAGCAGGCTTTATGTAGGACAAATGAGTCAGACAGTAAGGACGCATGTTTTTCTGTGCAATAAAAACATCCAGAAAGGAATCGTAGAAAGGGTTTCAGAGGTTGTCATCCGGACGCCGTTTGAAGATCGAGACGTTTCGACTTTTATCCAAAAGTCATTGTCAATCGACAATTGACAATGACTTTTGAATAAAAGTCGAAACGTCTTGATCTTCAAACGGCGTCCGGATGACAACCTCTGAAACCCTTTCTACGATGGACCACACCTGGACGAATGAGGGTTTACATCGACGAATCCAGAAAGGAAACAAAAACGTTTATCATAGTCTATTTAGTGTCAAAAGCTTTGCTCACTGGGGCTTTAATAACCTGTAACTATGCATTTATTATTTAAAATATATTGCTTAAATAAATATTATTGGTGTTTATTTCTATCAATGCTTCCAGATAGTTGTCATTCATTTCAGCATTTTTAGGCATTAGATGGGTTTGATAAAGTGAATTTGAACTCTCTCACCGTTTGCCCGAGACACAGTAAATCAAACAGCATTCAGACAGTTCTTTATTTGTCAAGTGCAATTTGTACAACAAAATTATGCAGATCAGACTGATGTTTAGTCCTGAGCTGCTGTGATCTGGCACGCTGTCACTGTGGTCCAACCTGACCAACATGTTACAGAAGTATAAACCAGAGGAAACCTTCACAGACACAGACAAACGTTCAAACTCCACTCAGAAAGGAAAAAATCCCAGAACCTTCTTGCTAAGAGGCAGGAGCAGTGGCGGACTTAGACATTTGGGGGCCCAAGGCAAAATTGCACGCAAGCCACTCCTCATCAACTGTGATTTTCCATAACATTTCTGTCGTTGAAAGGAAACATTTTATTTGTGTGTGGGTATTTTTTTGTTTCTTCATTTTGTGGCTGGACATGTGCATAAATTGGGGTGGTAAGTGTACTATTGGATTCATATAGTGTTAAAGTTAAATGGTCTAACCAGTTTTAAACAGGGGGGTTTAGGGGTTTCCCCAGAAGAATATTTGAGAAATCAGATCATCTTTCCTGTATATCAGTTAATTTCAACACATGTTCACATTTAAATACATGGTTTTCATTGTCATTTTTTAATCTTATATTTTATTTTGCTGTTCTATTTCTATACAATCCCATTCTATTTTTTATCTTGCATCTTATTGGTGGCCCCTTCAGTTTGGGGGCCCAAGGCAATTGTCGCCTGTTGCCTAATGGTAAGTCCGCCACTGGGCAGGAGTGCTAACCAATAAGCACTGTGCCACCCAACACCACGACCTCCTGAAAGACTGAAGGGTTAACCACTCTACCAGACTGACATTTTACACTCCTGAAATTAAAGCTAAAAACAATGCCTAAAAATGATTATATGCATGTTTCTGGGGACCCGAGTTGAAATTTGACTGTCAGTTCATGCAATATTTTAGCTATATCCACCACTAAAATATTATCACTTTAAGAGAGTATTATTTCCCACAATAATAAGTCTCCATACAGATATTTGCCAAGGTCACAGTGTGCAGCCCTGACATGCTCCTTCCTAGTGCAGCACAACAGCAGTCCATTATTCCCTCGCCTCTGCAGTCCATGAATATGTGTGGAGTGCAGCCAGAGCAGCTTCTCCAGAGACCACGTAAAAAAAGAGCGAGAGGAGGAGAAGAAGTTTAAGATTAAGAAAAGGAAGACACAGTAAGTACAACAAGCCTTCGAAGAAAAGAGCCAAGGCAACATGACAGAGCTGCAGTGATCTCCATGATGAGAGCCTTAGGGAAACAAGAGGAGGGTTAGGCACACTGTACAAGAGCTGAATGGCACCAGCATATGACACAGTTTCCGTCAGGGGCCCCCCAAGGCGACTTATGTGACAAATTTAGTGTTCCGAAGCCCAGAAAGAGAGGAGCATATGGTGGAATGTAATATTAATGGTGAGCAAAGTGGCCAATCTCGCAGTGTGGCACAATAGTCCCGCAGTGATTCTCGGAGCATTTAAAAATCACTGCTGTTGAATCCATTAAAGATTTACCACGATGGAACAAAGAGGCAAAGCGATGGAAATGACAAAAGGGGGAATAATTGGACACAAAAACAGGGAAGACAAAAAATGCTGAGATGTACCGTAGATGGAGCTTTCTTCTAATGCTTTAAAGCTACACGATGCACATTTTGGAGGGTCTGCCACCTGCTTGAAAATATTACTGCTCTGCTTGAATGTTCAACAGTGTGGCATTAAACCTATCTATTTCCATGGAGACAAGCAGGTGAGGCCACAAAACCAAGTTACAGGTTAGATCTGTGCAGGGGTGGCTCTGTTCACAGTAAGAATGCATGTGTTTTTTATTTAAGTATGAGGCATTTTTTAACAATAACAAACTTTCAATGGAATAAATGAATTAAAAGGAGGATACATGCAGCAGTCCATTATTCCCTCGCCTCTGCAGATAGACAAGTGTAATGCAAGATAGACAAGTGTAATGCCATACTTAGGAATATTCGAGGAAAAGCAAAAACATCTCCAGAGAGAAGGAAATAACTGAGCAGAGCTTATGAGGGGAGGGAACTACATCAGACTATGATCTTTGGCTGTTTCAGTGCAGCCGACATCCATATATTACTGGAATGTGATAGAAAGGTTAAACTAAATGTTCATCCAGTAGTTTAAAAAGGAAAAAAAGTAATATTTCTATAATTCTGTAAGCCTCTCCACAATATCAAAATGAATTATGTGCCGTGAAGTGATTAGTGTTATTACTAGGGCTGCTACTAACGATTATTTTGATAATAGATTAGTCTAGTGATTATACTTTCAATTAATCGATAATTGTTAAGGGCCCATGAATATGAGATTTTAACTCAATTTGACAAACAAAGCTGCATTTTTGTGTGCTTCCTGCCCTTTCTAAGTAATAAAACCTCTTCTCCCAGCTCATGACAAGTGTTTGAGTCTGTGTATTGACCAGTAAAGGTTATTTGATAACTTAGCAAGTTGACAACTATTTCTGTAATTGATTAACTTGTTGCAGCCAGTAATAACCATGACAATATTGTGCTATGAGATCTGGATACCGTTGCATCCCTATGAAAGATCCCATGTCTGTCAATCTGTCGCTTCAGAGGAAGGAGAATGTGAAGAGAACTCAAGTAAAAGATGGATGTGGGATCATGTCTAAGTCAAAGCGGGCACCAGCATTTGTCAGAGTGAGAGAGAAGGTGCACACAGGGGGAGTGCATGGAGAATTAGTTAAGCCGCTTCTTAAACACACTCTTGAAAGGCCAAAGGTCGAGCCTCCAGGATTGTGAGCACGTTAGTCTTATGAATAGCTCTGTTTGCTCCCATAGACTTTTGAATAGCCCTTTGTTGCACATTTGCAGAAAACCATGAAGCTGGTGTTTTAGTTATTGTTACACACTGCAAAACGGAACATCTACATGAGTTAAAACACTTGAAATCAGAATATCAATTTTGTTTTGACAAATTGTGACTGTGACTGTGTGTGATTTATTGTTTGTGGGATTATCTTTTTGGATTTCATGCTGTTTTAAAGGTGAATTATGCAACTTTTCTGATGGCAGATTCACCACCTACTTCTCCCTGTTATTGCTATCGAGAGGCAATCCCGCTAAGAATGCAGGTTATATATATAGTCGTACTTGGAAACATGAAAAAACGCTTTTATCCACAGTCTGTTGAAGAAATCACTGCTATCATGTAAGTATGTGTTGCAAAGCTATATTTGACTGTTTCATACTTGACCATGACAGGTAAATTATATACATTACAGATAAAGTAACGATAACACCATGGAGACAAGCATATGTAACCAGAATAATCACATTGTGCAATTTAAAATACGTTTGTTTGTTTTTAGTTTGACTTTTTCTGTTCAGTGGCCATTCCACTCACATGTGGGTGCGCCTGTAGAGATGCTTTTTTTCTTTTTTCAAGTAAAATGATAATAATATTGAAACCAGTAAACCAGGTCAAACAAAAAACGTGTCAAACCTTTCTAAAAAACAAAGCTTTGAATCCAAGTCATGTAAGGCCTATGTCATTGTTTGCAGTGTATCATGTTACTAAAACCCCTTCTAACTTCAAAGTGTTTGTGCTGCATGTTTCAGGGATTAGAAGGTTCAAACCTGTGACTCACAGATTTCGCCACAAGCTACAAATGAAACACATTAGAACAGCAGACATCTTACCTTTCTATGACGGAGGAGAGCCGAGTGCACATCTTTACTTTCACTCTCCTTCTTTGGCGTCCTCACGTAGGATATCCTCCTCTTCACACCCCTGTCCTCTGGGCCCTCTGCTGACCCCTGTTTGGTCCGACTCCTGTTGGACTGAGCGGTGCGTCCCTCCTGCGTCTTCAGCGCCACAGTCGGCTCCCCCCGGTGCATCACCTGCAGGTAAACATGCGCGCACAGCCCCAGCGCGCTGAGCACCAGCCCCACACGCACCAGCAGCAGGAATGGTCCCCGGATCAGTCTCTCCAGGCCCATGTCCATCCAACGCTGCTTCACAAGCTCATTCTGCACGGATCAACTCAAGTGAAGTCTCCGGCATTGCTTTCTAACCCATTCCTTTTCAGTTCTAAAGTTGTTAAAGTCAGAAACACCTCCAGTCAGCGCTAAACCCAACCACGTGTCAGCATGCATCCCACACTGTGTGCAAACAGCGGTACAATACGTGCCACCCTCTTTGAAAACTTTTGCAGAAACTCCCCCCAAACACACACGCCCCTTTAATTTCTTGTTCTTTTTATCGGCTCACACATCACACATGCGCCGCTATGTTGGCGTGTCCCTTCCGCCCCGCTGGCTCTCAAGTTACTCTGAAATCCTATCCTTGGGCGGGACGGTGCCACCAGAAGGCGTCTATGCAGGTCCAAGTCGGTGTCTGCTTGTTGAGCTCAGTGCGTGGACAACACTTATGTCTAATCGCATTGGTAAAAATCAGTCCATCTATTCGTAGAGCACATTTTACCAGAACGAAGTTTCTGAAGTGGGGCACAGAACACAGGGGCTGGGGAAAAAACTTTGTAAAACTGATTAAAATGTAGCGCACACACAATAAAATATATAGTCTAGTATACAATATAGAAATATAGACAGTAAATGTAGTTTAAAATAATAATATAAATAAAGAATAAAAGGCAACAAATAGGCCGTATTCCGTTAAATCTGTGTTGAGCTTTTCCGTCACAGTCATTCTTATTAATATTTAATTATTGCATTTAGTGTTTTTAATGTATAGCCATACTACATTTGCATGTTTAACATGTGTAGGCTTCTAAACTAAAAGTGTAACTTCTGTACCACATCTGCAAAGCATTTGACTCTCACTGACAGACCTCTACTGCCCTCTGTAGTACAGAAAAGGAAAAAAAGAACAAATCCAGAAAATTTGCTCATTCACATCTAATATGCGTTTATTCTAAACAGATGTAACACCACTGTAATTGTTGTCACTTGCAAATATGTTTTGCTTTGTTTAGGTGATTTTCAAATCACTTTGCACAGATTACTTCTGCTGCTACTCTACTGTAATGCCATCTGGTGGCTAGTTACAATTGCAAGTATCCACAGATGAACTGAATGAGTCGAGGTTAATTTAATTCATCTGGCAGCGGATGGAAACAATGAGACACAAACTGAAGAATGCAGTTTGTAGATCACACACGGCATGTAGTAATGACCTGAAGAAACATAACTGTTTTAAAACTTCAACTTTTATAAATGAACACATTTACCAAAAAATGTACTCCTAATGCTGGAGTGTTCCATCCCAAAGTAAGTAAAACTGTTGCATGGTATTGAGCCATCGCTAGTGTTTGTATTGGTAATAATTCACAAAATATCACATTTTATTATCATGAAAACGCCATATTTGGTCCATATTTTTGCAGAGAGCAAACAAGGCACAGTTCAACAGCAGGTCACGGAGAGGCCTCGGATACCACAGACCTCTGTGTCACTGCTGATGGCAGCTTGATTAATGCTGGGTACTTTATGTAAAATATGAATGTTTTAGGATTTAAACACATATTTGTGATGATCCTTGTGACATGAATGGGTTTTTTTCTGCAATGATAAAAGATGGGCTTTTTAATGCCTTTATGTTTTCTCCAACTGTCTGTTCAGTGAGGCTTGAGGTTGGCACAATCTGTAAACTCAAATGCAGGAATCATGTAAGTATCGTTCATTGAATACATATGTGCACAAACTGTAGCCTCTTATGTTAGACTTCTCATGTTAGACTTCGCATCTCAAAGTGGGATTTTCAAGGTGGGTCAAGTTATATAGTGAATAGTAAACCTTTTGTCAATGACTAAGACACAAGGACACAAGGAATAGTGAATAAAAGTTACACAAAATTTTAAAAGTACAATATGTAACTTTTCTGTTGGAGGGTCCAACACCTGCTCGTGTCCATGAATGTTACTGCTTTGCCGTTAATGTTCCACAAAATGGCATTAAACTGGCATATCTATGAAGACAAGCAGGTGAGGTCCTCAGAACCAGTTAACAGGTCAAATAAGTTCCAAAACACATGCAACTGAAGACATGCAAGACAGACAAGTTTAATTCATGGAACGTAGATTATTTAAGGCATTTTTTCCATGCAAATCTCACTTTTAGTATGATTTGCATCAATGAAAAAAGTGGGACATTCTTTAAATATATGGGACGAGAGTCTAAATGTCTAAATTGTCCATTTCTAGGACAACCAAAAGTGACAGGTGGTCACTCTAGACAGGACCAAACTGGACTTAAATAGGTCAGTCCAAAGTGATTTTGAACCCAGTGTTATCAATGTCTCGGCCAGTGGGAATCTGCAGTGTGACAGTGTGAAGGTCGCAGTGTGTTTACCGCTGCAGCAATACTACACATACGCACAAGAGTAAAAAAAGAGCTACAGTAATGACATCCTGACATGAAGTAAAGGTAGACTTTGTGGGAGGTATTTGTGAGTGCAACTATAAACAACTCTCTGAGCATAGTTTAAATGCCAGTGGTCACCAGAGCTTTGCTAAATACAGCAGGTTTTAGACACAGATTTAACTCGTTGGAACTATTTTAACTAAACTCAGTAAACAAGCACGATTTACATGATACTTGGTAGAAAGGTTTCAATACACTCTCCAAACATAGGCCTGAGTTATTTGATATAGTATTTGAAATGAAATGACTCCCAATTAAAATGAAGCTGTTTCTGCATCCTTGGAGTATAAACAAATGCTGCTCTCTTTGTGAAACTGACACTCTGTAGTTTTGGCCTCTGATGTCATTTACTCTAATTATAAGTAGTAACAAGATCAGTACAGAGGAAAATTAGATTGTTTATCTTAGGCATATTATTTCTGGTAAATAAAGAGGAGTAAAGCCGCTGTTGGTATGGACTGATAGATTTGTTGAGCCTTGACAATTGCCATTTCAAAGATAAGCCAAATATCACAATAATGAGATTTAGGAACTTAAATAATAAAGTGAAAAAGTCCAGGAGGTTGGTACAAACTCATTTGACTGGAAATGTTGTATAACTTTCCCTTTATGTTGCACATGCCCAGGACTTTGACGGTTCCATTTTGTAAGATTGTTGGCAAAAAGGACAAATGGACTCAGTGGATTCAGTAGATTAAGGAAATTAAATCAAAATTAAAGGGGCAGTTGTAGCACAATCCCTGTAACAGCACGTGTGGAGGTTTAGCTAACCTATTTTAGACAAATATTGCCAAAACAAGTAATAATTTGTAAATTGCTAAAGTTGTAAAGACTGTATCTTGTTTAATATTCCACGGCACACCGAATCTCATGTGGCAAAGTGTTTAATAGCTTCCCATTAGAGAAAGGCGAGCAGATGGTGGGCCAAAGCCTGCAAAGCAAACAGGGCTTAGTTTGTAGTGAGAGACCTGCTGAGTCCAGCTGAGGCAAGGTGCAGATAAGTAAACACTGCCCCAAGCTCAGCACACACCTCCTCAAAACGGCTTGAAAAACATTGCATATGTATAATGAGCTTTCGGTCTTATGGAGCTTTTGGATGACATAAGACATATTGAGCAAAACATCATTTTAGTCTCATGATATGATTGGTGAACAATAATGTCCATTCTCTTGAATATCATGAAGCTCACAGGTTTAGGGCTAGAGGTTTTATATAGTAGTTGTAGACTAGCAATAAAGTATAACTTTGAAAATGAAGTGCATTTAATTTATGATATTCTCTTCTATTTATTCAAGACATCTTACTGAATACTTACATACTTACAGAAATGGGAACCTGTTCAAAACTGCAGAGCCTTCTCATTGTGACTTTTCACTGTAGGAAGCACAAGGTTTTCATTTACATGTTTTTATTCTTTGAACTTTATATCTGATTGGAGTATGAATTTTGGAGGGCGGAGACAGTCGGGTGAAAGCAGAAGGCACAATGCCGAACTATACACTCAATCATGCATGAGTCAAAGGACAACTCTGAGCATGCTGATGATAAAGGAGCACCGTTAAATTTAGGGTTACAGCCAAAGTGATTTTTTCATGAGTCCCCTTTAATAAAATAATAATAATACGCCCAATCATTTCGATATATTTAGCTCTATTAATTATCTGGCTGACAGGGTTGAACAAGGTTAAGATACGCCTCTGAGGAAATGTGGGCAGGGGGTTTCTTTTTTAGTGAACACTCCAAAAGCCCGTCCGGGGAAGCTGCTGCTGCAGTGTGCGCGTCTCACGTACAGTGAGTGGAGCCACGTGAACGCGCCTCGGACCGCTCCAGCTGCGCCAGACGCGTTACCTCTCCCTTTGGGGGCTCACAATCAGCGGGAGCCTCCACGGGACCCCTCTACCGTCCGACAATGACCGTCGAGAGGATATTTGATGAGCTTGGGCATTTTAAAAGGTAACAATTTTATAGTGTATTTAGAAAGGACTTACAAAGTGTCCCACGCTCCTAAGTGACCCTGCGCTGAACGCTATCTCGTGGAAGTTGAGCAGAAGTCGTCTGTAGCATACTTTGCCTGGGAAGCCGATAAATGCACACAAAGCCTGCGTTGTATTCCGTTAGCCAAGCTAATGGACCCATATGTGAGCAACAGTCAGCCAACTGACAAAAAAAAAAAAAACAAAAAAAAAACAAAAAAAAACATAGGTAACTTTTTATAAAACCAACTTTCACTTTTTAAAATCTAGCCACGTGGTTCCTCCTTCTGCTGGTTCCATCTTTGGATATAGTGGAATTATTATTATTAATAGCCCATCTCTCTCATTCTCTCATGTATATGAGGAAATGTGTTTTCCCTCAAAGAGCAAACTGTAACGGACAAAAATTAGACCGCTGCTTCTAATAATGAACTATTTTATATCTCGTTAATCTGAAATCCAGTAAGAGCTGAAAGCAGAGCTCTGATTGGCTGCGCTTGGGTCGTCCTCTGCAGTTTCACTTCACCGTCTGAGAAACGCTGTTTCAAAGCCATGGACGAGCCGATTATGAATGTTTGTGAATGTTAACGATGTGTCAAAGAGTTTGTGAGAGCTGGAGACGGGTTACACAGATTTAATTAACAGCGTGAAAATCAGGTATCCTTGCTTTAAATAAATCTGTTTATGTAGCCCTATATTTTTAAGGCAAAAATAGGTGTTTTAAAGCAAAACTTATAACCTTTCCTTTAATAAACAAATAAATAAATTATAAAATTGCCTGAACTAAAAAATACATTGCATAAACTACACAGCACATATTGGTCATTTCTAAATTGTATCTTACTTTTGTTCCATATTTATAATATCATAACTCTGTTCACTGTCTATTACAGTCTTATCCTTACATATATATTTTTAGATTTCAGGCATGTCTCTACTTTGCTGCCGTCTTCCAAGCTGTCGCCTGTGGAATCCACTACCTGGCCTCTGTATTCCTTGTGGAGACGCCAAACTTTGTGTCCAGTATACCTGACAACATCACCGACGTCCTTTACGGCAACATAACAGCATCTAGCCTTGAAGAAATCCTGCCTGAGTATAAAAATGGGAAGCAGGCGCTGGTGGTGATGACGGACCAGGGAGAGCAGTGGGAGCTGAGCAGATGCAAGTGTGCTCTTCGGATCAACCCAGCGGACTTTACTTACGAATTCTACGGCAACAAGAGCAAGAAAGCCTGTGATAGCTTTATTTATGATCACAGTGAGATTCAGAGCAGCATAGTGACGGACTGGGACCTGGTGTGCGACAGGGAGTGGCTGGCCAAACTGTGCCAGCCCACATTCATGCTGGGAGTGCTGATTGGTGCTCTGGTGTTTGGAGACATCGCTGACAGGTGAGCAGGCTCTGAGCGATGAGGGACAGTTGGGTCTGGGAAAAGAGTAGAGCATTAGTTGTATTTGAGGTTTTACTTGAGATTTGCAGTTAGTGACTCTGCAGTTCTCTGCAGGAGCCAGGAGCCAGAACCACTCTCTTGAGTGGTTCTGGCTCCACAGTCCTAGTTCATCTGCAGCCTGTCCGTCCGTGGGAGTAGGATCTCTCCTTCACTGTGGTTCTCCCCGAGGTTTCTACTTTTTCCCATGGGGTTTTTTGTAGTTTTTCCTCGCCGCGAAGGAGGGTCAAAGGACAGGGGCATTCTGGGACAGTTATCTGAACTGCTTTCTACCTGTGGCCCATCGAGGCAACTGTTGTTGTGATTTTGGGCATTATAAAAATAAATTGATTTGATTTGATTTGAGTTAGATAAGATTCTATGTCTATGGTTAATACAATGCCGGACAGAGAATCTGAACTCTATCTAAAACAGTTCTGTTTCTGTTTACTCGTTTAGGACAGCGCATGTTAATGAATATGCATGAGACACAAGCTGCTGGAAGAAGAACAGGAAGGATTCTATACATCGTCACAAATTCACAAAACACAGACATCCGATCATACAGAGACACTATAGAGGAGAGGCAGATGAAGTGTCTTGCCACATCGACCTATGCATCATTCAGAGCCAGGATTAAACCACAAACCAATGAGTCACTAACTGGTATTAACTGTTGTAACATGTAGGATGAACAAATCTAATCTGGAACCTAAAAGTTCAACTAACATTTTCTTCTGTTGAAGTACAAGCTCTGCAAACCACACCTCACTGAAGCTCCACAGAGCTCCACAGTGAGCACATGCTTTTCTCTATTTTTCTGTACAGTCAAATGGAGGGACAAATACCAGAAGAAGCATGTTTTGAATCAGGCACATATTGCACACATTTAGGCCAAATTATATTGAAGAGAAAGCAAACAGGATTCATGTTTTTATAAAGGTGTGATGCTTGATGCAGAGATCTTCTGGTGTGCATTGTTAATACTTAAATTTATATTTTTTACACTTTTCAGAGTGGGTCGTGTAAAGATTATGATGGTCACCAGCCTCTGCCAGTTTGGGTTTGGAGTCGCTGTTGCTTTCTCTGCAAACTACTATGTATTTGTGGTGCTTCGTTTCCTTCTTGCAATGGTGAGTTTGTACAATCGTCGTATACAGTATTTGTTAATTAACTACAGGGCAATCTAAAGCTGTCCTAAACCAGGGTTTCAATTTCATATCAAATCAAAGCAAATTGTATTACACACACACACACACACACACACACACACACACACACACGCACACGCACACACACACACACACACACACACACACACACACACACACACACACACACACACACACACACACACATACAGGAGGCTGAGTACAGATAAGCCAGTTGAGGAAGCACCATCGGAGGAGCCGTCTATCCCAGGAGCAGAGAGTCATCTGCAGCTACAGGACACAGACTCAGGGCCCCGAGGAGGATGAGGCTCACACCAAACCTCCACCAGGGGCCCATGAGCCACGGCCCAGCAGCCACAGCCGACCACCGCTCCCAGTACAGAGGGCCCCTCAGAGGAAACACTGGGGATCCTAAAATGAATAAAAGATAATAGACAAATAAATGTGGGGAAATAAATAAATTATGTAAGTAAGATTAAACAAATTAAATAATAAATATTAATCAAAAGCTAAGCTAAAAAGGTGGGTCTTGAGCCTGCTCTTAAAAACCTGAATGTTCTCTCCCCTGAGATTTTATGAACTTCTTTTTTTGTTCTCTCCTCTCCAGTTTATTTACATTAAAAGAACATATTTACATATTTCCTAAAATATACCACAGAGTTATGAGTGGTGTACAGAGTTGGTGTACTTCTGCTACACAGTGCTCTTCGCTCTTTTTCCGTCGCCCCATCCCCCAGGTCTCTGCTACAGCTGTTGTTTTCACACAGAACCAGAGCCTGAGATACTCGAGTCTGCTCCGCACTGACGGGGCCCTCAGCCGACTCAGAGACTCTCATTACTGCCATATGTTTACCACTGTGATTTAAGGCTCTCCTGGTTTTAGTAGCTCTTTAGTAATGAAAACATTTCCTGCTCCTCAGCACACAGCATAACATAATAACCATATGTTTTTATGATGATATTTTCTCTGTGACACAATTACTTCTTGTTACATTTTGTGTTATTACAGTTTGTGAGTTTTCTGTTGTTTTGCAGGTGTCCAGTGGATACTTGGTGGTGGTGTTTGTTTATGTGACAGAGTTCACTGGCATTAAGGTGCGCACCTGGACCTCCATGCACGTACACGCAGCCTTTGCGGTGGGCATTATGGTGGTGGCCCTGACAGGGTACTATGTGCGAGTTTGGTGGATCTATCAGATCATTCTCTCCACCTGCACAGCGCCCTTCCTGCTCTTCTGCTGGAAGTTCCCTGAGACTCCCTTCTATCTACTGGCCAAAGGCCGATACAGCGAGGCCCAGACCCTGCTCGACACCATCGCCCGAGTGAATGGGATGGAGTGCAGGCTAAAGGCGGACGAGCTGATGGAGCCAGAGAAGAATGGCACTGCTCTTCTGCAGAAAGAGGCTCAGTCAGCGACACAAAATGAAAAGAAACTCTCCATTCTGGACCTGTTTGGCAGCTGGAGGATGGCAGGACGTACCTGCACCGTGTGGGCCATCTGGTTCATCGGCAGTCTGGGCTACTACGTCTTCTCTCTGGGCTCGGTCACACTCGGGGGGGACCAGTATGTCAACCTGTTTCTTGTCGGTGAGTAGGTCTCACTTGGCCTGGATAGTAAGTTATCTACAGGGGATATTTCTGTCAGTATTGTCAGCACCAATCACTCATACTTGTCGATCTGCACTGGCACATTGGTGATGCAGTACACTGAGGAGGTTAATCTCATTGGGGAAGGTCCTTCACAATCAAGATGGTGCTTTTAAGCACTGGGCCATGTACAGTCCCCACTGTTACAATTATCAGGAAGTCCAAATACCTTTGTCACCACTCATATTTCTTATTCATTTTTTGGTGATTGGTAACTTTTCTCACTGTTTTGGAGCAAAACCAGTAAACAGCAATCACCATGCATAGAGCTGTAATGATGCATGCAAAAGTGTGACACTAACAATACATTTTCACAATAAATTTACAGACAAGCATAGAACAAAGTACAGTGTCATGACTTTGCGTGAGTAAATGAAGTGCCGGAAGCTCCGAGTTATTTCAGTGTTGGTCCGATTGAATATCCTGGTGTTGGATTTCCTCTGAGCACAGTCTCTTCTGTGATTGGCTGTTGCAGGTCTAGTGGAGCTTCCCTCTTACCTGATTGGCTGTTTTGCAATGGACCGGATTGGGAGAAAGAGGACTTGTGCCCCAGCTCTGCTCCTGGGCTCCGTCGCCTGCATACTCATCATTGTAGTGCCTGCTGTACGTATCCAATGCCCGAGGAACATATGTGGAATTTGGCTACAACACTCTTTTGTTTATGGCTCACTTAGTGACGACCCGAGTCGTAATCTCATTGTCAACATGACCTCTCTGACCTCAAAGGGCTTTCTAATCAATAATGAATCAGTGGCAATGAATATGTGAACACTCTCTCTGCTCTCTCAGGTTTTATCTTATTTGAGGCTGTGGCAACCTCTTCAGGGTTGAATCTAAAGTTAACTCTACTCCAGGAACCAGGCCCACATACCAACAGTTATGTAATGTCCCTATATGTAACTTCCCTACATAAATATGACTTGCAAACAAACCAGGACGTAAAAGTAGCACAACCAAAGCATTAAATTCCTGCAATAGATTGATTATTAATTGAATAAAGTCCCAAGTATAATTCTAGATAATACAATTATAGTTTTGTCCTCGTGTTTGAAATGACATCCTGACAGTGTTATCAGTCTTGCCACACCTGACCCTGTTTTATAGACACAAGTTCACACAAAGTTCCCTCTGCTCTGACAAATCAGTCAACAGAATCAGACACATATATGTTTGCTTACAATGTATTATCTATTGAAGTTTTAAATCTATAATATATATTTCTGCTCTTTACAGAATATCCAGCCTCTGACTATCGCTTTGAGTATGATTGGAAAGTTTTCAATTGCGATTGCCTTTGGTCTCATCTACCTGTACACCTGTGAACTTTACCCAACCATCATCAGGTAAAAACAGCCTACAAAACATAAAACATGTAAAAGTAAGGAAATAAGTTAGGTACTATTGGCTAGTATGTTGCTTATGTTGTTATAATTCTTCCTAATAATGGAGAAACTAGACATGAGTTTCCAACATTTTTCATCATATTGAAATGCAGACTGGCAGTCAGTACAGTTTAGACTCAGTCATCAAACCTTTGTTCAGGCTTGGAATGTGAGTGGGGCTCACTAAAATGATAGCTATTGGGCTTTAAAGTAGATTCATTCAAATTGCATAAAATAACTATAATAATTTGGCCTTATTCCCAACGAAGCCTGCGGTCTACTTATTGCTAATGGTGCCATCTTCAATGTCCTTGGGCTTTGCAGGTCTCTGGCTGTAGGCAGTGGCAGTATGATGTGTCGTGTGGGCAGTGTGGTGGCTCCATTCTGTGTGTATCTGGCGGATGTATGGATCTACCTTCCACAGGTACTCATGTTGTTACCCATGCACTGCTCATTCATAATCAAAGCTCTGTGGATATTGAGTCTATTTTCTCTCTTACAGTTAATTGTTGGAATTCTTGCTTTCCTTATTGGAGTGCTGACTTTTATGTTGCCGGAAACGCTTGGAAAACCCTTGACGTCCACCTTAGAAGAGGCTGAAGCACTGGGACTGGAGCCTAAAAAGAGGAATGCGCTACAGGACAGTCAAGATGCCGAGGAGAAGATGGAGATGAACCCACATCACGTCAGTGTTTGAGCTGTACAGCTGAAGATGTCTGCTTTAGCCTGGTGCTGGACTTTTATCCAAACTCCTGCTGATAAAGATGCTTTTTTATAGAATAGGTAGTTTCAGTTTGTTTATGTGAGTAAACTACTGTTTTTTAATACTATTATCAGCAATATGTGTCTAACCAAATTGTATGAGCCAAAACCAAGTAGGAATGTTTATATTGTAATTAATGAATTTAATCATGTTTTGCTGTTTTATGGCGAGACACTAAAGGAAAAGCTTTTTTCCCCCTTTTTATGGGTTAGGGGTCTCTTAACATATTGGCTTTCATGTGGAAACGTCCATTCTGCTCCTAAAGATGTTTTATTATTTAATTTAATCCACTTCATCCAGTAATTTTAATGGGACGTAGTAACTTTTAAAAAAAAAAGTTTTTTTTTTTGTTTTTTTTTAAAGCATTTTACTCCCACAGAGACATAAAGATCAGCCTTTAAAGTAGCTCCATCACACACCAAACTTTACAATCTTGTACCCAAAAACATTTTGACAGAACATACAGAAGGACCCCTTCAGTATTTTGTGTACTATATTGGTTAAAGGAATTTATACCTGATTCTGTCCATTTTTCAGATTTAAATGTCCAAAATATGTGCAAGTTTTTTTACACATAAAATGCCTTATTTCTATATGAAAACAAAATATGATGAAAAACTTCTTATGCATTTTTTTTTAACGTTTATGTGAGTAAATTACAAGAGAAGTGTCAAATTGATATCTTTGAATTTAAGATATCCATTCATAGACTGCAGTGTCTCGCCTTTATTAAAATGGTGTCATTGTTTTACTGTTCTGTCCAGTAGAGTTAAGTAGTAATTATAACTATTATATACTATTATAAGTAGACAACAAACGTCAAACAGATACTACCTTGAAAAGCACACAGTTTCAATAGTCAATACTACGTTGTATAAACCTCAGGGTCTTTTGTGTATCTTTAGAATAAGCTTGACATTACAATTTTGACAATGTTTACCGTTATTGCTTGACTTTTACTTTGACTTGACTTTTACAATCCTTCCTTGTGTCTTACAATCGAGACAACGGTTATATTATGTCACTGTTTTAATGTGCATTTTTATAATGCTGACGGTGAAGAAGTACATGTGAAGTAATTCATAGACTCTTGGACCAAAGCCAATGATCAAATATTTTTAATTGGTTTGCTCTACTTTAGGCACACCTTAGTAGATAATAATTATATAATTACAATATGATATAGCACAAGTCTGTGACAGTTTATTTTTTATGAATTTCTTTATTGAAATAAAAAAAGGTTGAATTAAAGTCTCATATTTATGTAGCAGTGACAGATAACAGTTTTATTCTTATTTTCTATAATCAAGAAGTAATAAGGATGGTAGTGCCTGAGGTATAAATGAAGTTGAAGTAAAATATTTGTCACTAAAGAGCTTCCTGGTAGCTGAGGACTGCAGATGCTTAAAGCTTTCTATTCGCTGCTGGAGAGGAGGAAACCCACTGCCCACTCAGAGCGCCACCCAGCTCCAGGACAAACCCTCTTTGTTCAGATTTGGAGGGAAACGTTGCATGTTGGCCTTTTGGATGTTTTTCTGTGACTTAATGTATTAAAAACCTCAGGAACGGTCACTTTTTATATTTTTTGTGACAGTTAATGTGATTTTTTTGTGATTGGTGCAACTGAAAGTTCACCCAGATTACTTAATTACATGGACATAAAAGACCTGAATGATCTGATTTGTGCATAACTGGCCAAACAATTTTAAGTTGGTGATGGTCTGGTTATGCTTTAAAATGATGCTAGATTTTATAAAGCACTAGGAGCACTTGTGTTAAAATTTCATATTGGTAAAGTGTTGTATTGCAGATGTTGTTTATTTATACAAACATTTTCACCCAGAACTAAAGTGTGACCCACTGCACCTCGATGATGCCCAGATGTTTTTTATACAAAAAGATATTAGCAATCATTTTGTAACATAATTAGTGGGCAAAATAATATTACATAAACCACTTATTTGACCCCACCATGGCACATGGTATACCAGCCTCCTAACCCGGCTTAGCCTCTGAGATCAGATCAAGCATTCTGAAGGTGAAGCTGAAAGAGAAGGCGCAAACCTCTGCAGCTCTTATAAATGACCCTCTGAGTAAGTTGGTCTTACCTCCACAAGAGGGCGGTGTTGCACAATAAGTTGACACCAAATAATCAAACCCAGTTCAGTGCTGCAGACATAGTTAAAAAAGGCACATCAAAAAGAGAAAAGAAACAACCATTTGTAAAGCAGAAAAATAGATGGCATTTATTTTAAAATTGTTGAGAGCAGTACTGTTTATATTTATATGTTTTCTAACGTCAATAATAGTTTTTCATACTGTAGCCATCAAAAAACAAATCATTTTTATTATTCATATATATGTGTTTTTTCCTGAGAATCTTTTGTGGAATGTGAATACAAAATAATAAATTAAATGGCATAAACATGTGGCAAAACAGTAAAAATGTACAGGTAAAAGTGAAGTCACTTAGCTTATGGTTTTAAATGGAAAACTGATGGAAAAAATAGCTGATCTCCACCTTCATCCTGTATTATTATTGATTTTATTTTGTATTTTTTGCAAAATTTATTGTGCGTTGTATAATAATGTTTACGTTGCATTTCAGCGTTTGTATTTGGCAAATTCCTTGTTAAATTCTAAGCTTTGGATTAACATTAACTTAATGCATTATGCTGTATTTAATATGCCAAGAATAAAAACAAACAGCTAGTATAGCCATGTTTCACACACATACAAACACACATGGTTTGAATTCTCTGAATTCATAAGTGAGTGCTTTCAATAACCCTCATTTGTACCTAATATTATTTTAAGATACTCAAACAAGCGAAACCATGTTCCAACCAATTTACACACAGTGGATTTAGACTGTCATCCACAGCAGGTGTTCCAGTTTCTGTCAACAGCGACGCTCATCTCTCCGGGAGATTTCTGAGCTGGACTTAACTCCAGCCAAGGTCCACAGAGCTTCACTGTTTTGTCCATCTATTATTAGATAAAAGAGGCGTGTGCCTTTTCAAAGGAGTCAAATGTGCTCATAGAGACACCCTCCTTTTCTGTGGCATAGGCCTGATATTACTGCAACAGTTCTCACATCTGGATGGGCCAGCTGTTAGCGTCCTCTAAGGCATTGTCCAGCTCCTCGTCTTCATCCAGAGGCTCTGGCGTCCGTATGGCCAGCTCATGCAGAAATTCAGGAGAGTAGGCTGGAGGCCTGGCCTCTGACTTGAGGCCAATCTTCCTCTTCAGGAGGTGAAACTGGTCCCGGATGAAGTTGTAGAACTCGTACTCAAAGCTCATGCGATGGTAAAGAACCTGCAGGGCTTCCAGAGTGGGTGTGTATTTACGCACTGTGCTCGTCAGTTTCCCCATCTTCATATAGTCTGCACAGAGACAACATTGACAATGCTGTGAGTTCACTATTCTGGACAAATATGCAGCCACTTTGATTGACAATGACTACACAAAACTGCAGTACTATTATTCTAATAATAGCATAAAGTAAAATGGCTGGATATACATTTCTAAATCATTCAATTTTTGCTGTAGACAACACTGACTACTGTAAATGTTTTAATGGACCTGGCAAAGGCACTTGATCACGTGTACAAAAACAACTGGTTCTGATATTCAAATTACATACATTGGAATCAATGAAGCTTAAATGTCTAACTACAGAGACTAAAAAACAAAACAAAACCCTACATCCAATATAAGTCACTAGGCCCTGTTTTGAGTTTGAACAGTCAACTTTTGGGTTAGTGGATGAATGCTAAAGCACTGAACCACTGCTGCACAAGAACCCACAATAATCTGAAAAGAAAACACTATCTGGTTGTATGTAGGGTTAAATCTAAAAAAATAAAAATAAATAAATAAATAAAAATCCCAAGGCACTCTGTTTTGAAAAGCCTTTATTCCATCAGCCTTCATCAAGGCACAAGGACAAATCCAGGTAAGACATTTTATTATACAAGGTGGTGTCTACAAGGTCCGAGATGTATTTAAATGAAATCTTACCTGGACCCTTGTAGATATCGACAGCCCCTGAGAAGTATTGTGGTAAAAGTCGTTCTAAAAGGAGCAGGACATCTTCCAGTTCCTCCAAAATCCCAACAATAAGGTAGTTCTCCATGACGTTTTGTTTGGCCCGTTCCAAAGCCCAAACTCCCGGCTCCCTGGATCAAAAAGTACATGTTAGATCATACACCACTAGAACACGACTGACAAAATGTTCCCTCACATTACCTGCACTTTGGATGCTGTCCACAGAAATATGGAATAATGTAGAAGATCCTGGGATTGGAGCACTCTGGGTAATTCTCCAGGATACACACGTTGATGTCCTGAAACAAAAGGAACTATTATAATAACAATAAGAAGACCAGACTATAACGTCAGACATTTGTAACTATGTATTTTGCCACTAGATGGAGCTCTTAGCAAGAACTTGTCTGCATGTAGGGGCTGGTGTCTTTACAAGAAAACGTGTATTTGTATTTTTTCTAAACCTGCCAAAGCTGAAGTAATAGTTGTAGTGATATTTGCAGTAACAGTAGTAGCAGTGAAAGTACCAAACATTTTTAGCAATAGATAATAGAAGCAAAAGAAGTCTCCATAACTTCCCTAAGCAATTTTAACAACAAACTTAAGAGCTTCACCGATTGTGGATCATTTGGAACGTGATTATAACTGACTTTTTGCCTACACTAGACTTGTGTTGTGCTTTTTGAATGGCCTGGGCACAGCAGCAGAATAATGAAGTGGTGAATGATTAAAAACACACACAGGAATGGAGTGGGCCAAACACTGAGAGCTGTGGAACCTACATCCAAATCCATGTCAGCTGACGTAAGCTCTTATTACAGCAACAGGTCCCAAGCAACCAGAACAACACTATACAGTAGCATATGGAGTAAACACAGAGGAAAACCTACATGTGATAAACACTGACACGAAGGAAAACCTACACGTAGTATAAGTAGAGATAAAGGTAAAGTTGCAATTGTTGTTTTGGATACATGCCAAATCTAAATAGCGAGTGTATAATCTATAAAAGGACCTAGGGCTGCAAGTTAATCAATTAATCACAACTAAATGATTATGGAAATAACTAATTTAGTAATAAAATAATCATTAACTGGTACATATATGAAGTTTTATGACAAGAAAAATGTCTACATTTTCTGTATTAGATGAAAAAACAACATAAAACAGTCCATAAATCCTCAGATGGTTTCACGACAAGATCATCTGGGTCTGGGTCAAATTTTTTGTAAAAATATTTTCTTCTTGTGACTTTTGTGCTCTAAACTGCTAATTGATTAATCGAAAGAATAATCGCTAGACTAATCAATTTCCAAAATAATTGTCATCGTCGTCATAATTTGCAGTCCTAAAAGGAACTATTAAAAACGTTTTAAAATAATCAGTATAACACAAAAAAAATCACAAACTTGTGATGTAATCTTTTAAATAAAGAGAATAAAGTGATATTTCTGCACTTTTTGTGTTGATTATCCAGTCCTGTTATGATTTATCCAATACTTTAACCCTAAAATAGAAATTTACAGGTGTGCATTGGTGATGGATTGCAACAAGTCTGAAAATTGTCACTGAGATAAAAAAATAAAATAATTGAGATTGAGAATTTTTGTCAGTATTGCCCCCCAGAGTATAAGCTCTCACAGAGAAAAATCTACATGTAGTAAATACTACAGTGAAAACCCTTCATGGAGCATAAACAGAGAACAGAATAAACCATCTGACATTTTTATACGAGCGTCAGCAGGAGATATATGCACTGATAAAGTCTGCATTAAACAGAGCCATTTGTCACTATCACAAGGGCCCACATGGACTGTTGGTCTGTGACAGAGATGAAGTACTTTCCTGGAGCCTCCTGGAGGACACAGCATGGACTAAACAAGAGCGCAGACCACACTGAGGCTCTGATGGTGTGATCAATGAAGGTCATCTATTCAATACTAAATATTCAATGGATGACCTTCTATTGAACGTTACATTTATACTGAATGTAGAAGTAATGAAAAGTAATTCATTATGAAACTCTTTTTATTTATTTACTTTATGTTATAACCTGTACAAACGTGCACAAGTAGAACATGTGCTTACATCCCATAACTTCTCAGTGACCTCTGAAACCATAGGCCTGTTCTAAAACATGTAGTAATGCTGGTCCCATTCAAGTTAAGTGCAATATCCGCAGTCAGGATATTGAGCTGTGGCACTTCTGTCATTCATGAACCACTAACACATAATTGTGTTCAAAGACACTGGAGGAGTCACCATTACAAACTCAAACTTACACAAAATTACCAGTAAATGTTTGCACAAAAATGCCGTAAATTGTAATACTGAGGCTATAAAACTTTATGAATTTATTCTGTTGATTCTATTTTAATAACATTATTTTGAAGTAAAATTAGCAATAGTACATTGCTACTTCAGCTACAGTTCTGGCACTGGTACCCACCTCTGATAGAGGGTGCTGCAGACACAGATTCTTATCATACTTCACGTATTGTAGATAAAGCACTGTGCACAGCCATAAATAAAGATGACACAAATTATTAGTTTGCTCTTGCCGCCTGCAGCTGAATCCTGTAGTACAATTATACAATTAAACTTTATATTTTCTGTCTGTCTGACTAAAGCGTTCCTGTGTGCAGCTGAAGAATGCCTTTTTGGCGATCAGTGAAGCAAACCAAAGCAAAGCTTTTCAAAGCCACACAACAAAACCCGGAGGTACCTTCAGCCCAAAACAGAGCACCTTTGTACTGCTGTAGAGCCTGGGAAAATACTGCAGTTTAATACACACTACATACAAGCCTTTTGACAATATTCTGGATACTTTGAGCACAGGAAATCCAAAACAGTGAAGTATAACAAAACTGTCAGTTTTTGGACTTTGAAAAAACATGGTGTCAGATGGGAGAATGTCTAGTTTCAGGTTAATTCCATATTAAATTCCTGTTTTAAAGCTAAAAGAATTAACCGCTCATGAGTCCATTTATGAATGGATCTATCTCGCAATGCTACAAAACTTTGCATACCTTTGAAAACAAAACAAAAATATATAAAATAAATCATTTATTGTAATAGGAAGTGACACGTGCGACCCTATTCCCTCACCAACATGGCTCCTCTCCAAAAGTCTCTCCTATGAGACAATGTCGAGAGCCCTTGTGTCCCAACATTTAGGAGACCCCTGGGAACACTGCCACTACACAATCAAGCTGAGCACAAAACGCACTCTTTAGCCACAACATTTGCATATTACAGAGCCCCAGCATGCACACTCATTTGTATTGTCCCTAAACTCACTGTGGATTATACCAATGGAGCTCTCAAAGTGCCAGAAAAAGAGCCTTAATCTAAATCAAGCTGAATGGAGTTCACCAGGAATTAAATTAGTGCGACTGAAGATTCAGAAGGATTTTAACGGTTTCATGAGGAGAGCGTGGGAGTCTAGGTCCAATCCCAGCTACAATTCAATTCAAACAGGTTAATGCAGTCACTGACTGTCAACCTTTCACTCTGAGAATTACTCCTGGAAACAACAGAAAACTAACCAATACCTTTAATAATTCAGGTTTAAAGACCACAGCTATAGAGAAATGTGTAAGGCACAACTACACACACAAAATCAGGGTTAAAGTCGGAAACCTGGACAAGACCAGGACTTAACCACAACTAGAGAAGGAAGACCCAACCGAGTCTACATCAGGACTAGTGTTGTCACAATACTGAAATTTCAAATGTCATTTTGACACTAAGAAAAAGGCTAGAAGTGCTATACTGATTTTCATACCACAACAATCAAAACAAAGTTAAAAAAAAGAAACGTAAAATAAACTTTTCTTTTACTTTACAATAATATTTTCAACAAAAATAACAGTAGACCATTCTAAAACAGGAAAGGTCAAATTTAATCATATATATATTTGTGATTTGTATTAATAATATTGAAACTTGTGCGAATGAGCGTCTAATTTTGATCATTTCTTTGACAGGGTTAAGGCTCTAATCCAGAAACAGGGCTTAAACCAGCACCAAACCAGGACAAGCGTGAACACACAAGGTCTGACACTGAATAAACAATCAATTTCCAACAATTTTGAAATAAGATTTGAACAAAAAAGGATTGAACCATCTCAATTCGGACAACATTATGACCAACACTATGCATCATACATTGTGCATTTTGAATCTGCAGGAAAAATGCTCCAGATCTTAACTATCCCCCATGGCACAACTGCCTCGTGTATTCAACAAGGACATGGCAAGAATGTCCATTTTGAAACTACAAAGTGAGTCCTTAAAGCGTTTGCTGAACTGATGGAGAGAATAGTGTTGTTGAACCTGAGGCGAACCATCAGGACAGATAATGTTTAAAATGACAAGACAAGTTTAAACTTGTACAGGACCAGCCAGCTCCTCCTTTATGATGTCTCAGTGTGTGAATGTCAGTCAGGTCTAACTGAATCTCACCTATGACGAGCATTACGAAGCAGTGTGGGAACTTGGAGTGCCGTGCTGCTTCTGATACAATCATTTGAAAGTAACATGTGCTTTCATGTGTAAATCTGGGGATTTATGCAAGCACATAGTTGCAGCAGAGAGTTTTTGCTGTTCATACGCCTGAGGAGATCAGTCTAGCCAAATCAACTTTATTACAGCTCATCCAGCATTTCAAAGAGGATTTATGTCTCTATGTTATTCTCCATGTACTATTTGTGTTTTATCTATCTTTAAGGCACATACGCTTACTCACATTATCACTGTCGTCTCATCAATGCAAACTGACAAAGGAGAGTAAAGAATGTACAAAAGGTGTATCCGGTGTAGAATATATGTAATGTAATGTAATCTGTCTGTACTAATATAGATGCTGATGAATTATGAGATATATAAATAAAGTCACAGATTACTTATGTAAAATGTATTTGTATTAACATAAAACACACATATAACTCAAGATATTCTGAATCGAGGACATTAACAGATAAACATTTAAATGGAAATCACAAATAGTTAGGGTGCAAATTAGCTTCATGCTGGCATACAGTATTTACACAATGTCCTTGTGTTCATTAATATGGTGCATATGAACTCTTCAAATAAATGAATAAATAAAAACAGAGTCTGTCCAGTCCAGTTGACATCAACAATTATTTTTGTAGTTGAAAAGTCACGATTATTCTGATGAAATGTTTCAGCCCTAATCACCGACCCCATCAAACACACGTTGTCCCAGGGTTGCATACACGTGGATATTAGATGGACCATATATAGTGAAGTGGGCACTTATTTAAGGTTCTGACAGAGGGTTTTCCAGTGCGTCAGGAATGTATGGGCCACATTGACCAGGTTCAGCTCTCGTCACTGTTCTTTCATTCACACCTCACACACACAGAGTGCTTACAGTATAGTTTAGTGGCACTGGGGCAGGCCGGGCTAATGCGTTCCAGGCATTTAGGATTTATTTAGCTCGGACCATAACTCCCCAGAGTGCAGCACTGTGAAACCGATACACTGTGGATACAAAGCCAAACATGTGACCCCCGTTAGGACCGACTTTAGGAAGTAACACTAACTGACTTTCACTTTGAAATCTAATTACTCTCTGTTTGTCTGTCTGGGTCCCACAGGCTGGTAACTGTGTCCTGGCCTTCTCACCTTTTTGGACACAGACTAACCCTATGAAAAGAAGTAATACATTTGTGGTAATAGTACTTCTACTACTCTACTCCGTCTTGTTTTTAATATTGTTACTATGAACAAAAATATGTTTAAAAAAAAGGATCAGTACTTATTGTTGTGACTACTGGTAATAGCAGTACTGACATTTTGAAACTTTACTTTAATAAATCTGATATGTTTTGAAATGAAAACACATGTCAAGTCAAATTACTTTCATTTCTTGAATAAAAGTAACTTTGCAGCACTGACTGTAAAAGCACACAGGTATGGCATTAGTCAGTCCATATAAACGCACAACCTCACTCTGTGACTGCAGAGAGGGGCCTCAGTGGTCTGCATACTTTATTAACTCAACTCATATGCTCCAAACTCCAGGGAGAACTGTACAATACTTAATTACAGCCAGTCAGGCTCAAGGCAGAGTGACATAGACTCCTGCTGCTGGCCTCCTGGTATGGCCTAGTTTAAACAGTACTATAGGCCAGGATCTGCGCAGGGCTAATTGGATCAAAATACACTAGATTTGATCAAGGGTATGAACGAGGATGACTCAAATCTCTAATTAAAAGGATTATTATCCAGTTAGACGTATTGTGCATTTAAGGGGTCCCCCATGGTTCTACCTTAGGGCCTCTTTACTTTATCATAGATGAATGTACACAGACAATAGAAAGTTAAAGTTGAGGGATGTTTACGTTCATTTATAGTCTTAGTAAAAATAAAAACAAAATATATAATTTCGAATATCTTTATTTATTTTATGTAAAATGTTTTGCTGGGATAGTAATAAATTGTAATTCTGTAATTTCTCAATAATAGATGAGTATTTGATTAAACAAGGTGATCTGAAAACTTTATAACACTACTGTGTTACATTTCTTAAAACAATCGGAATTTTTAAAATATCTATCTATTATTGAATAAGTCAAAATAGTCTGAGTAAGTAAGCCAGTCTGAGTGGAGCTGAAGGTTATCGTAGCCTGCATAGAGGTGTGGAGTGTGAGGGGAAGTGCTACTATGGGAATTTTCCAATGTCATTTCATGGGGTAATTGAGAAGTGAAGTGGCCATAAACACAACGTTTCAAATAAGTGGTGACATAATAGTCCTGTGAGAATCTGTATATATCCTTAGGCTTAGTTTCTATTCATGCAACGTGTTTATGTGAAGCAACTTTATAAGGCCCCATCCATGTGTTTTTGTGTTTTATACATCGCAAATGGGTGGAGAGGAGCTTTTATGCTTAGAAAGCTAATCTGCATTAATTCTTTTAGCAGTTATGTCACATCATTATGGTTAGTGTTAAACTGCAGTTCAAGTGAAAAACAACGTCATTTTTCGTGTGATGATGCAAGCTTAGTACATTATAGTGGAAGAAGTAGTCTAATCTGTGAAAGCATATTAATAATGCAACAACAATTATATGGTGATATGCTGCTGTTACTACTAGTACTGCCACCAATATTCAATTTGCAGATGACAAATTTCTCTACGGGGACAATAAAATGTACCTTACCCTTACCTTATCTGTTCAATTTCATCACTATGATAAAAAGTTTGGTCCTTAGGAAATGTTTTTTGCACGGTTTAGGACCTGTTATGTTGTTTCTGTTTTGTTTTTTCCTTCTTACCAAGTATCTCTCCTCATCCTTCATGTTGGGAGTTCGTAGGAGGTGAAACTGCTCTCCTCGGAAGTCTCCGAACCTCCTGAAGAAGTAGTTTGAAAGAAAGCGGTTGATTGGGTCCCGGATTATGTTGAAATAAACGGGTTGCTCTATTTTGAAACTGCAAAACAAACAAATACCAGTTACAAAACAAAAACAGTAAGCTGCTCTTGACAGTAAATATGTGCGAATATTAACCTGGTAAAGTTGAGAAAGTGAACGTGTCTTGTGTACAGGAATGGCTCTGGTATTGATGTGATGTTCTTCATGAGTGCTACCTGTAAAAACAACAAAGTAACGGTTAAACATGCAGTGTCAATTAAGCTGTGGAAAATACATTGAGAAATGTATGAGAAATAAACAATTTCAGAGAAGATGGACAGATTGAGGTGGTCAATGGTTCTGCTGCTGCTGTGCAAAATGCAAATGAATAGTTAGTCAAACTTGGATTGTAACTAAAACGATAAAGGCACTATTCATGTTCTTTCCCTCACTATGATTCAATAATACAATCATTCATCTCCATAAATCTACTTTTCCAGCAGTCAAGTCAAGCTAAGGAAATCCAACAAGTTTTCCACATTCCTTCCACATCAGAGAAAATGATCGGCCAAAGAGTTTCACTGAAAGAGACGACATTAGCCAAAACAAACCTGTCTGATCACAAAAATATTACGTCTATAGACTCCATCACTTCTTGTTATTTCAGCCCTGACTAGCTTTAAACAGGAAGTCTGAAAGAAGCATCCATTAATTAGAATGACTAGGGGCAAGTCTTTTTTTAATATGGTTTAGATCCAAAAAAAAAACAAAAAACAAGTTCGAACGGCTTGTTAGGAAAGCACTACATGTTACCAATATTAACTTTATGACTAAAACATTGATACCAGTATAATTAACTATCTTTAATGACTACAACTACAATTACAACAGCAATAACTACAACAACAACTTCTATAACTTTAAGTACTACTTAACTACTACTACAACAACTGTAACTGCAACTACTACTACAACAACTACTACTACTACTACAACCACAACAACTTCTGCAACTTTAAGTACTACTTAACTACTACTAGAACAACTGCAATTATAACAACTACTACAACAACTACTACAACTACAACAATTGCAACTATAACTACCACAACTACAACAACAACTATAACAACAACTACTTCAACTGCTACAACAACAACTACTACTACAACCACAACAACAGCTTCTATAACTAATACTACAACAGCAACTACTACAACAACAACAACAACAACAACTGCTACTGCTGCAACTGCAACAACTACTACAGCTACAATTATCATGACTACTACTACTACTACTACTAGTACAACTACAGCTACTACAACTAAAACTACTTCAATTGCTACTACTACTACAACAACTACTACTACAACTACTACTACAACTACTACTAGTACTGTAGTAGTACTAGCACTAGTACTGTACTGTACTGTCAGTTTCTTTTAAAACCATCATATCAAGCTTGCTACAAAAGTCATTTTGCAACAATGACAAGGCCATGTATAACGAACCATGCCAGACTGCCTTATATTGCTCTAAACACATTTAACTTGCGTTGTTGTCATTTTCACTCTTACTTACTCACGCATAAACCCTGGAAGATAAATCCCCACATAACCTCACATTAGCCGACAGAAGATGAGTAAAAACACAATTTTCCAAACAGCCCGCGGGTGTGTATAAATGTAATGTTTTTGTTCACAGTGTCAGAGAGCAGAGCAGTGCAGGAGAAGGTCTGCGTGCACCAAACTTTACAGAGCCTCTGGTGCTGTGTTAGCCTTTGAAATGTGTCAGAACACTTTCCACCACTTTCCACGGCGCAACACGGAGGGAGACCTGCACAGAGCACCTATAACAAGAGCTTATGCATACAGAGCACATGGCTACGAGTGCAAACAATAATAACCAACTCTCTTTATGGCTGTAACAATCCCATTCCTCTTGATGTAATCATTTCTGGCCTCATTTAGTTAAGCTAAGAGTCGAGCAGCCTTAATATAAAAGAAATGACATTTAAGTTGACGCCTTAAAGTTTTTGGCTGCTGCACTGTATTATAGAGACCATCAACGTGATTTAACGCACAGAACTGTAGAGCGACTTAGAGCGTCAGGAAAGCACTATATAGTTGTATAGTATTGTATAGTGTACAGCTGCAGAAACAGCAGCAGTCTTAACTTGAAATACACAGCAGTATTTTGTATTGAACCTATCTGGTTAATTAATAATAATGATGAGAATTCATTATCATTAGAAAAAAAAAAAAATCATGAGAATTGTAGGCAGCACAGTGAGTAATTCTAGTTAAAATTATGTTTTTATGTAATGTACTTTTTTATCTGGCGGTTCATGTGATAGTATCTTTACCTTTTTGTCAGAGAGTTTGAATTAATAAAGCAAAACTTGTGAAATAAAGCAAATTGATTATTAATAAATTTGAATGGTCTTCATAGTACCAAAAATTGTTCATAATTGTAAAACTGTTATGTTTCTTCTCACAATAATTGCAACACTAAACTTATCATATATATTGTGACATGCTTATCTGCAACGTTAATGTAAAATCCATCAGAGTCTTCCTCACACCAAACCCATCATAAATAAGGACAATGGAAGAGAAAATTGAAATGAATGCTAAATAAATGAACAAAGCAAATTTGTTCAATGGCACATTGCTCTCTGCGGCTAAGTACATCATCTCTGTCTTACATAGAGGTTCTCACAGTGTCCTCTTTACAGTGCAGCCGGCCACAATAATGCATTTCATCTCAAATACCTCATCTGTGAACCAGGGCCAACTCCATGAAACTAATCCCTCTGTGTTGGATACAATGACAAAGATGAAATTGCCTATCTATCCTCAGCCTCATTTATTTCCTTTTTCCAAAATCTTTTTTTCCAAAGCAGTAGCATCTTAACAAGCCTGAATGTCCCACACTCATAAAAGTGAGTGTTATGTCATGTAGCTGGACGTAACAGCTAATATGTGTACTTGTTTATGTACACACAGCGGTCTAATCTGAAGGCCCAGTCACAGCGCTATGTCTCTCCATAAACCCAGTACATTTCCACTCGGCGCTTTTATACACTGTCTATAAAAGCCCAAATGTGATTAGCGCTCCAGGTGACTATTGACCGGTCCAACTTTATTAATCATTCAAGACAGCGAGTTTATTCTTCGAACCAATTATCCAAGGACTCGATTTTATAGTCTGCTCCAACTTCAATGTATTGGCTGAGGTGCTGCAGCGGAGTCGGCAAACCACGTAGATGTTTGAGTCCACAGAGAAAAGTAAAATACAGGAGCGCTCGGCAGTGCTCATTTGATATCATGAGCATGTGTCAGTTATACAGTGTTACAGACTTTGCTGAGAAAGTTAAAGGTGCACGTTTTAACTTTTCTGGCGCGAGTCCATCACCTGCTTCTTTCCGTGAGATGTTACCCCTTTGCATAGAATGGCATTAAACTTATACGGTGTATTTATTTATGAAATTGAAAGTGAAGGAAAAAAAAGAAACCCAAAAACAACCAAATTCCTACACTTAGTGGGGTCAAATGTGGCCTGTAACTCGGTTGCTGGTGATACAAAAAAATCTACCATACAATAGAACGTTTTTTTTTTTTTTTTTTAATCTTTGTTTATACAGGGAAAGCTCAATGAGAGTACCAGACCCTGCGATTGTGACAATAAATCTGTATCACCAAATGATTAAAATGAGATAGTGGCACCAATGTGTCCAACTCTGCAAGTCTTTGAAAAGTATTCCACATGTGGGAAGCAAAAACCCATAGGCCTTTTTCCTGACATCTCATCATCTTTCAATAATATCTCCATGGAGACAAGCAGGCGGACCCTCAAGGAGCAAAATGCACCTTTAAGAACTCTGGCAGGCATCAACAGCATGGGTGAACCCTCCAGTGCTATAATGAATTATCACTTACTGTTATAGATATTATTCAAGTCGTACTAGAGTTGTAAAAGGACGCTCGCCACTCTAGATGTCTATCGTAGGAGAAGGTTATTTACCATCAGCACAGAAGTCAGAGACATAACACTTCACACATTGTGGTATAGTCATCCATTTGCAAGAAATGTCAAGGCTGGAGGTGTTCTGGGAAGAGTAGTGCAACTTTCCTTACAATTATGGAAGAAAATAGTTCTACGTACCATTAAGAAGCTAACTCTAACCAAAAAGGCCGCCACAGTGAACCAGTCACATGGTAATTTGGCAGATTTGACACTTGATGCGATTGTCACAATCAGCTGCACACTGTGACCAAAGTGAGCGTTATGTATCTTGTCCAGAAACACAAGAACAGCAAGCACCTTGAGCAAAGATGAAACCTTGCGCACTGAAGACATTTCCCCTGACGTCTGGGCACATTTGGCCTGTGTGAGCGTATGGTGGTCTGTCTCCCACATCCTTCTCCTTCAGTGAAGAGCGCTGGAGGCAGACTGAGTCAAAGTGTAGGACAGTCTGAGATTCCTCACATACCTGAGCCCCTCCAACCCCCGCCACACCAAACCACCAGCTCTTTCCTCAGCCTCTTCCATGTCCTCAGCCCTGAACTTCAGAAGGCTTCTCTTAACCTGGCTCTATTCATCCTACATTGACTCACACTTTGTCTCTAAGAAATGGAAGTCATTAGTGGACCAAGGCTGTCTTCTGACATAAAAGCAGAGAATGTCTTTTTTTGCCTTCATTAAATGACCAGTTATAGCCAACACACCTTTTATTAATAGAATGCAGCTACATAAATAGAACTCCATGAAACACAAATGCGTCACTTGCAAATGCATCTTATTCACTGTATTCCAGAAGCTGCTGTGGGCGCACGTATACAAACATGTGTGTGTGTATATGTGTGTGTGTGTGTGTGTGTGTGTGTGTGACTGTGTGTGGGTGGGTTGTTTGGTTGTGTGGGTCAGGTGGTGGAAGGGAGGTAGGATGGGATGTGGGCATGTTTTTAATGCACTGAAAAACACTTTTTGTTACTTTTTATGTACGAAAAGTGCTTTATAAATAAAGTTTGATTGATTGATAAACTGTCAGATCTGGACAGAAACTAAGATCTACACAGAGTACAGAGTCGTCTTCAAGTCGCTCAAAGAAATGGTCCAGTATTGACTTGAACATTTTACACAAATGAATCTACTTTTTGTCATATTTTACTACTGAGATTTTTTCCCCTTTACTTAGTGAATGGAATTCCTGCTCTACTGGAAAAGCCAAAACAACGGTTGAGCGGATCCATGTAAAAAGTGGACAGGGCGGAATAAGGGAATACAGAGCATAATTTTGTGGAATACACCATTGTGAGGAAGACCTTTAACTGCTGGATATTGAAAACATGAATGGTACAATGTGGATTTCTTTTAGGCGATATTTGTGTTGTAGATGTGGCCAATAATCATAATTTGCTGTATTTTAAGAATCCATTATGTTTAAGTTCACAAAGTCACTCTTCCCCTTGATGAATGATATGGTCCAGGTTAAAACAATGATGGCATGACGCCATCTTATCTAACAAAACACATTTAGTTTCAGAAAAGTAATTATGAGGTTTTGATGTTCCACACTGAACGCAAAGTAACATAATAATCGCAGAAGAATTCAATAATAGCCTCAATACATCTTTATGAAGTTTCTCAGTGTTCAAAATTGCACTCTCACCGATGGTAAAATAAAAGTGTTGAGAGAGGAGCTGGCGTGACGAGGGGATAAGTATGCACAGTCTTTGCTTGTTCCAGGGCCAGATACTTTTCTCTGTTTGTATCTTTGGCAGAGCAGAGGCAAGGTTCAGGGCAGTGCAGCCGCTGTCTGCTGCACAACTTGTAAAAGAAAGAAATCCAGTGGAAATGTGCTGCTGTTCTTTTCTTGGATGTTCACAGGGAAATTTCTATTAACTTTCCAGGAGTGTGTTTCCTGGCCTTGGACAGAAAAAAGTTGTAGATGTCACCAATATGCAGAGAGAGAGACACTGGATAAGTTTACGTAATGCCAAAGAAATACTGATATTACAGGAGTTGTAGGGCTCTCTCTCTCTCTCTCTCTCTCTCTCTCTAATTTTTGGTATAATTTACTGAATTATTTTGTGACAGAGATACAATTTTGTTGCTTTTTTAGAGAAAGGAACCTAGTTAATGCTAAACCTTTGGTATATTCATTGTTTTGGTGATTTGTTTAATTTTAAGATTGTGCAGGTCGTCGTTTAATAAAGAAAAAACGTTGTTAAAAAGTATTGGGTTCTTTTTAAAAAAATAGTGATATGTTTTAGAATATTAAATGCAATACAAATATCGTATGTATCATAATATTGTGATATTATTGTATTGTGAGCAGTGAGGTGTGTATTGAATCGTGAGAAGGTCTGTGATTCCCAGCCCTAATCAACATTGTATTTTTTAATGCTTTAACTTGCAAATTCACTACATTTTATAATATAAGGCCACAAGACTATTTGTATACTGTAAATATGAATTCAGAGACATTAGCAGATGCACATCAAAGCATCAGTTTATTTCACTTAAATTAAAATTATCAGTCAGTTTTAAAACAGGGGAGCCCATGTTACCTAAAAATTTCAATGAGCAAAAGCACCATTGTGATTTGATTTTAAGTGCACATAGCAGGATAATGTTTATAGTACTCACTTAGTATTAGTATATACAGGTATAGTATAAATACAGGTAGTATTTACAGTAAAAGTACTGCTGCAATAATAATTTAATTAGAAACAGTGGTGGCTTTACCATTCCTCAGTACCAGGTATTTTACTTAAGTACGATTTCTTCTTCCATCCTCCTTTTTGGCAGTGCTGTAATGAAGCGTATTGGTTAAGTGGTCCAAAAGAACTGCAACACCAAGTTAAAACCACAACTAGCTTCTAAATTTAGCTCATTTTAATCTGCATAAGTCAACAGTCCGCAGCAGCAGCACACGCAGATGAAGCCGCAGCCTGGACTCCACTGCTTCACATAGACACTGCATTTATGAACCCAAACATAATGAGTGTAATGATCCTCAGTGGAACCCCAGCGTGATGAATGAGTAAACAAGGCACTGTTTCAATACTGGCCCAGAATCTGCATGGAATCTTCCAGTAATGCGTTTCATATTTGGAATACTGAATATAGCTGACTGGGGCTGTGGAGAGTCCCTAAAGGTCATGCAGCTACAGGAAGTTTGTATGACTATAATTAGCTTACCATAGAAGTCAGAATCATGGAAAAGTTAGTCATAAAGCATGGATGTCGAAAATCTGTTAAACCAGAGGAAACAGTTGGTCAATCAAAATCCCTCATGATAACTGTGTCATTGAGGTTTTTATTTAAAATTAAAAAAATATTTTCTCTGGCCCAAAGGCTTTATTTGACAGGACAGCTGTAGCGAGAAATGTGGGAAAGAGAGTCGGGAACCAGTGAAAGCCAGGAAGTGAACCCATGAGGAACAAGCACACATATGTAACGCCTAAACCACTACACCACCGTCAAGCATGTGCCACTGTGATGTTTAATTTTTTTAGTGTTTATGATTTTTAAGGAAAATATTGTGTCTGAAGGAACTGCACATTGAGGAATACAAATGTTTTACATCCGTCGGTACCCAAATTAGGGTCCCCTAACAATGTTCCGTCATTAAAAACATACTTGGAGTTGCATTTAGCTGCATTCACGCTGTTTTGAGGAATGCTGGTTGGAAAATCCTCTCCTCTCCGACTGTTAAAAACACTCCCTCCATCAATGAGGTTTTTCCCAATTTTAGACATCACTTATTCAAGAATCTTCAGCTGTTTTAAGTCCTTATATCATCACCAGTCTCGTTCTGAGCATTTCTGTCATCTAAACATGATCACTGCAACTGCTTGGCTACATTAGCATTTCACGCAGTCCCTTAAATTTTAACAAATCTAAATTGTGTAAGCACTAGACATCATCTACTGGCTGTATACACCCACTAAGTGCCAGAGAAACAATTGTTTATTAAGTCCTTAATAAACCTTTTTTTTGTTTCAAAACATGAGCTGGGGAACTTAAGGTACTCAAGAGCATGTTTAAAGGCTAATGACAATATTAAAAATGCATAATATTTTCCTTTAATGTATTATTATGGCATGTTAATTGCTTTTACAAAGTATTTTTTTATTCATTACTGTTCTATAACGTCTTTATCAACCAAAAAATTATTATATAACCTCAAAGGAACGAGAAGGATGTTTTTAGGTAAAATAGGGGAAATCGGAGAAAAATATTGTGATCAAATGTTTTAAGTGTTTCAAAGCAGAGAGTAAAAACAGCTCTATTTCTATCCTGTCCAAAATTAATATCATTATTAACTGTAAGCAGAATAATTGCACTTATTTTCGCACATTTGAAACCAGGTAGAAATACTACTGTTAAAAAATATCAGACAAAGTACTCCTCAAAAACCGGAACAAAACTCTTGCTAACAATACGTTCATGGAAAAAACAAACTGTCAAAACTGGACAAAGGGGACTTTTAGTTATGTAAAACGTTCTGCAGAATTAATCAGAACATTTTTAAAAAGTAGATATTTATTACACTTCCCATATAAGCTTGTTGTCATTTCTCTACAGTGACGCTTTTTCTATTGAATTAAAAAAAAAGTTGTATGTTTATTTAAAAACATAAACTGTAATACTTTAGCCAAAGCATAAACTATAGACACAATGGCCCGGAGTCACCTGGTCAGAGATGTTCTGCCAAAACTGTGGCTTATGTTGGACGCTGCCTCGGAGCAAAGTGCACAGCGCCCAGTCAAAGCCCAAGCCCTCTACTCTGGAAAAACATATTTACATTTTTGTTTTGTTGATTTTATGTAAACACAAACATGGATGGAAAAAGTTTTAAATGTGGTGTGTTCAAATGCTCCTGAGTGCACCAGTATTTGGGAGTTTCTTGTAAACCAACACATCTCTTCCTGTTCAAAGCCACACAAATATCCTCAAGATATTCCAGGAAATAATAAAAGGATCCTCTAATTTTTTTCCTCATCCTTGTTGCATGAATGCTTCACAGACGCAGCACAAAGCCACAAATCACAAGCTCCATGTAAGTGCTACCTCATGCAGATACTGGAGTGAGTCAATTGATTCTTCAGACTCCTGTGCTTTGGTCTTCTTTGTGTCACTGTGTGTAATTTTGCTTTGTATATTTGCAAAAAACACCTAACACCATAAGTATTACCATGTACTCTATCTCAAAGTGTTACCAGACCATGTATCTTCAGGTATTTTAGACACAGTAAGCACCAAACAAAGTTAATATTACTGCAAAAATAATGACACTTCAGTTGAAATAGTTGTGTATGTATTGCTGGATTAAAAATGATGTATTAATTGAAGTAGAAAGTTAATTCAGGTGTGAAGTTATGCACTTTTTTTGCAGGTAACAGTGCTTTACCATTCACTAATAATACCACTAATGTATTGTTTCTTCAAAAAAAGTTCTACAAATAAGCTTTTTCTTCGATTTACTTGAAAATACTTTGACTTTGACTGAGCTGAATTGCGTTAAATTGCATGTAAATCAAAAAGCTTCCTCCTTCTGCTTACCTTGGATTGCAATATATTAGATCTATTACTCAATAAGACAAAGTGTTGCGTTGCTTGTTTAAGAATTTGATGATGACACAATTTCAGATGGAGAGGGGCTTATATAACTCAATAATATACTTATAATTAATAATATTATAATCTTACATATTTACTATAATATAATATAATATAATATAATATAATAATCAATATTAATCTTACATCTTGTTTGGGGTTGAATAATGGCTTTCTTTTGAAGTTATTGAAAAAATAAATACATATAAAATATATAAAAATTACACCAAAATTTAGATTTTTTTTATAAGACTTTTATACTTATACTTTTAAAAACTTTATTACAAGTCACTAAAACTCAAACTTTAGTTAAATTAACTTAAATTAGCTTTGAAAGAGGAATTGTCAAAGCCCAAAAAATGCCCAAACTAGTGTCAATCAGGCCCTGCCTACAGACTTTAGTTTTATCTCTTCACATATTTAACAAAGAAAATTTGGGCGGAATTTAAAATCTGATTTCCTCTGTGCAGAGCTTGTTTCCAAGTGTAATCAGAGTAAATCCGACATCAGAGGCCAAAACTACAGTCTCAGTTGAACAGAGAGTTCAGCCAATAGTTTGTGCTCCAAAGGATTTTTGTCAGACGTTTTAGGAAAAGCAGGTAAGGGGTTTAAACAGCAGATTCCACCGTAGAAAACAGACCTGCCCTCCAGCTCAATCAGCCATCTGAGAATGTTGTGACGTCACGTAAACACAGCCTATTCCATATCATCCATATATCATATTTGCAATAATAATGAAATCTGCGAGGCACTGTGAGTAAGCAGTTAGTGCAGCAGTGCTCTTGCATCTCACCTGTTCATGTTTGGAGAGGCGTGTCTTGTTGTGTATTTCAGATGAGACCAGGTTGAAGTGATGTTTTTCTGCGAGTAGCTTCAGCAGCATGACCACAGTCCGACTGCCGCACTTCCCCACGCGGTTGTACACCACCTGAGAGGGGAACGTGAGCACCTGCACACACAGAACACAAGCAGGACACGCAATATGAAAAGTGTGCATTGCTAGGTGTGCGCTGAATAAACGGCCATTTTGGAGTGTTCGGAGTAACATTTTTATCAAAAAAGAAAGCAAAAATGGGGAAAAAAAATATTATCTGTCTTCATTGAGACAAACGTGACACCATCAGGCCAAGTTACAGACCTTTATTAAGATTTATAAAACTCAATGTGGAATTCTTACTAAAAGTGTATGAATGGACAAAACACAAATGTCCAAAAACTTCCTCTAACTTGTGTCTTTGAGCTCAGATTGTGTTTTTCCTCATCAAATTGTACAAATGCAAACTTTACAAATGAGACCCCAGATCTGTGGAAAGGCAACCCTGCTCACAGCAAGAATGCAAGTTTAGCATTAAGTAACTGAACAAATGCAAGACAGATAAGTTTAATGCCACACTATGGAACAATCCAGGAAAAGACAAAGTAATGGTGGACGCAGCACCAGAGAAGTTACATATTTGCACCGTTAAGATGTCGTGATACCAAAATGTTCTGAGAAAGAAAATACAGACCAACATTCCAGTAGAAATAATAACATTGTTCTGAATTTAATTTATTTTAAGTGAATGGCTATTAAGTGAATAGACTACTCATTTCATTAAATTATAGTTTAACATAATTCTGGTGACATTTATAATCCTATTTCCTGGCTGGACATGAGCAGCAGATGTGGCATACGGAGAGGTAAAACTGTTACCTAGCAACCATATTGTTAAGGGACCAAACCTATATTGCATCGAAATTGCATCTAAATTGCAAAAAAGTTGTGAAGGTGATAAGACTAATACATACATTACAATAGCTTTATTTTGTTAACTGAATGTTTAAACTGTCAGACAAATTAGTTCCTTGTGTGTAAATGGTCTTGGCATTTTGAATGGAATTTTCTGTGTTGATGACATGGAGGGATTCAGATCTTTTATTGACACAAACTGCCACTTGCCTGATGTAAAGCTATGATACATACAGTTATGATCCCACCAAACTACTAAAACATTCAAAAACACTTTAAGATACAATTCAGTTCATCCAGTTTTTTCTGGGATTCAAGAGCTCAAGTAAGATCAACATTGGCCAACCATCACTGAGTCAGAGGGACAGAAATGAATCAGCTTGTCTCAATCAAGTGATTTTCTGTGGTAAAACACAGGAGGGTTTTCGGAAATCAGTAAATTATGAAAAGAACTGTGTATGTTAAACGGGATGGGCCTATACATGTTAGAGAAGCATGTGTCAGTCTGTCAGAGGCCTATCGTGATGATGAATACACTGATTATTCAGTAGTGCTCAATATTTATCATGTCCTTTTTCTTAGCACTCGTGGAACTTTTCTAAACATTTTGAATCATGAACATCTATAACTCATGAAGTTACTGTTTAATTTTCATTCTGCTATTTATGTATGGCAGCTCATATTTTTTATTATTCATTAAAAAGATGTATAGTTCTTGCTTTAGAGTTCTTTTCTCAGTGGCACAAAATAGTTTCAGTATTACCATTAAGTGATATTTTCTGTAGCAATATATCGCACTTCAAAACATGTTATTGTGACAGGCCTGATCTTTAAACCAGATGATCCAGAATAAGACAAGGCCAATAAATACAGCATAAAGTTGATTGGCGTCAGCAGATATTAGTATCCAGTTCATACATGCATGCAAGGGAGCATAAACATGACTCACAGCGACATTTGAATGCCGTGAAACTATACTTTGCAAAACAATCAAAGATAAAAAGAGAGAATAAAAACAGATCAAGTGTGTTGCCACGAAAAACACAGGCTTCATTCTTGTCTCTTTTCCCAGTCTCATGATGTGTTCGCAGGATGTCGGCTGGATTCTTCCTCTTCTGTCATACAATATCTCAGAAAATATTGTTTCTAGCTCCGTGCTGCAGTTTCACAATACACTGTGAGGTTTGATTTTGTCCAAAAGTAAACAGTCCCACCCCATGGATTAAATGGAGCTGTACAAAATATCAGCGCTATCTACAAAATTATTTTTGCGACATAAAGGAAGAAAGCAAAGAAGAGGTGGGCAAAATAACATAAAAGACATTTGAAGATAGGCAAAATTGGTATATTGAGCATATTATTAAAATAAAAATATAAAAGATAATTAAATATAACAAATAAAAGAAACTTGCTGTGTAATCTTTCAGGGTATAAAGTGATATTTCAGCACTTTGTTTTGTGTTTAATCTTACAATCCAGTGATACTTAACCAAGATGTTTACAAGGATGATTTAGCACATTTACATGATTATCATCATCGGGTTAATCTAAAAACACTTTGCGGTATTCCTGTTCGTCATGCTCTAAATGCAAGTCTCTTCTTATAAAATACCAAATGTTGACAAAAAATTGTGCACAAAGAGTTTTGAGAGGAACATTTGGATGTGGATCAGGGAGTCCATAGGGTGGTTGCAGGCTGCGCTCCAACATTCCTCCAGACTCCAGCCTCCAGAGCTTATCACAGTAATGAGGCTGAGAGAATGCACTAGCTCATACGCTTCTATTCCCACGGAGGTGACAACAGTAAAACTATAAAAAGAAGACATATTAGCCTTTTATTATATTATATTATAACCTGAATTAATCATTATGATATTTTGTTCATTGTAAAATGTACAACTGCTGTAAAACACCTTAATAACAGAAACAGATTCATCGACTTCTTCAAAACTGCAGGACTGATCGGCTCTGCCTCTTCATACTGTATGTGTTTTGTTGGAAACTGGCTATGTGACATTTTTGAACCCAATATGTATGACCCTAGAATGACTCCTACACAGACTAACCCCGTGTATAGACAGGGCCAAGGACAGTTTATAGATAGGTAGACACTTAATTGATCCTGAACGAAATTCACATTCAGCCACTGAAAAACGGTCCAAAGCTTGGGTTAATCTGGCCTGGTGGTACACTGGTCTTCATTGACATATATTATTCTTATATAAAATACAAATAGCTTTCAGTATATAAAATTCCTGCACATAAACAAGACAGACTTTAAACAATTGCTATTTAAAGGGGCTGTATCTGATTTTTACTGTTTTGAAACGTGAAAAACAGAACTATTTCCCAATTTTTTTGCATGTAATAAAGTAAAATCTGTGTTTCCCTAGAACAGCTATATTGTTAAACCATCTATTCTCTGCATCTTATTATGGAGCGTTTTATTTTCTGAGAAGGAGGAAGTGCGGCGTTAGCATATTACCTTTACTGAGGCGACAAAACTCAATCTGAGCTCAGAAACCCATAAAAAATGTGCATATAACCTCATTGTGGTGAATATTTAAGATGCTGTGACTGCTGTAAAGACTTTAAAATGAACTAGTTCTGTTTTTCACGTTTCAAAACAATGAAAATCAGGTACTGCCCCTTTAATAAAAATGTGGCAAATGTCTTCCTCCAAAGTCTGAACTCCAAACCAAACCACATGTTTTTACAGACAGACACTCGGCTCTAGACGTCTCGATTAAAATGACGCATACATATCATTGAAAAGATAAAGACAGATCTTGATAAAAATGTTATCAATTGCAAAACACACCTCACAGCTTTCCATTCCATTGTGTTGTAGAGTTATAGGACCAGCTGATTTATACAATATATTGTCTTGTTCTCCAGTGCTGTCATTCTGCCAATACACTGTCTCATAAAAACTTCCATTTCAGTCAGTCCATACGCAGTCTTCCTTCTCCTCCTGACCCTGTTCTAACCCTATCCTTTCCTCGCAATCCTTCAAACTGCCACTCTCAATCATACAAGAGCAACTTCCACTGTGGCCTCTCCTCTCATCCATCTCGCACGTTCAAGCTATTTCCTGGAAGCGAGAAAGAAAAGTACAGCCTTGCTAACCTTCAGCTGCATCGTTGCTCTGCGCTGTCGACCCAACGGGACGTCCCATCGAGAGGAAAGAAGAAAGTACAAGCAAGCTTTCTGAGATGACTAGTTTGTAATGTATCACTGATTCCTATTTGTAACGCACTCCAATATAACAAGGGAGGCCATTCGCTTCAAGAGTGTTTATACAAGGTTTAAGGATTATTTATTTGAACGAGATCAGGAGCCAGGAGGAAATGGGAAATTAAACAATGATCTCTTGAGAGTAACTACACACTCAAATATGATTAAGACCTAAAAGAAGCTGAGTAAGGATGAGCTAAGTGGAAAATACAGTGTTTGTTGGAATTACTTTGAATCCGTTAAATTTAAAAAAAAGTCAATGCTATTGGAGAACCTAGAATTTGGGAAAACAAAATGAAAATAGGCCAATGCGGCTATTATTTATCTTGAGTTAATTTGTGGTTCATTACTGCAAAACATGTTTGTTTAGAAAATCAAACACATACAAGCTAATGTAAATAGGAAAATTCATGAAATAAAAAGAAATGATTGTTGATTGTATGTTAACATTAAGTGCAGTATAATTTGGGCTGAGGTCAACTGGTCAATTACCTATTTGAATGAATGAATGAATTTTATTTGGACAATATGTGGAAGAGAAAGAAATAAAATGATATACACAAACAAACTATGACACATTTAAAGTGCAAATGATGATAAATAGTTAGACTACACATTTCACTAAAATGTAGTGAATATAACTAAGATTTTACTAAAATATGTTACTATTTTCTCCATTTTGATGAAGTTTGTAATTTTACTTCCTGGTGGGACATGAGCAGCAGATGTGACAGAGGTAATGCCACAACTGTTACCTAGCAACCATACTGTAAACAGGGGCCAAAATCCATATAAATTACCTGTCAATAGTTGATAATTATACGTTACATTTATTTTGTTTAATTCATGTTTGAACTCTCAGAAAAACGTGTCAGTTACCTGTAAATTGTCTACACATTTTCAATGGAATGTGGCTTATAGCTTATATGTTGTAGAACTCTGCTCTACTTGCTATAATCTTCAACTTGTATTCATTCATTTTCTACCACTTGTTCCTGTAAGGGGTTGCAGGTGACTGGAGCCTATCTCAGTGACTTTGGACACCTGGACAGGAGCCAGCTCATTGCGGGGCTAGCATTTTCAACTTTTGGTTTCCAAATTTTTGTCACTAACTACAAACTGACAGATGGGACAATATGATAAATATTTAGAACAGGTACAATCTCCGAAAACAAAGTAAACATTTGAAAAACAATGAACCTGTGTCATATTAAGTGAGCAAACGATATCCTCATGATTTCCTGTGTTTTCCTGTATGCAGTAAGCCCTCGCTGCTGCAAATATCAAAATGTGGTCCACTTAATGCGAGCACACTGAAATCTAACAGTGCAGATAGCTTACTCGCTTTAAACAGCAACCCTTTAAACAGACATGTATAACCACACAGAGTAGTGCCTGTGCTTGAGTCACTTTCACTGTTCAGATGAGCGGGGTCATAATGAGAGAGGAGCAGACGGCGCGCTGTATTTAGGGCTGTCTGCAGATGAGATGACAGGAGGCACGGATCAGTCACTTTAACCAGCAGAACTATAATTACTGACAACTGTGGCTTCCCCGACTGTTCCCCGACTGCCTCCGGAGTAAATGCTTAGAGCTGTGGAGCAAGTGCCAGCGACAGTCAAATACGGGGTTGAGGATGCCAAAGGTTATGAACACACTGATTTTAATAGTCGCTGAATGGTTATGATGAGTCATTTCTGAATGGAGCAACTGTTGATGCTGTATTTTTGACTGTAATCAAGATAATTATATTTGTCTTAAAACTATTATTGCTAAATTGTTATAAAGTGTAAACTGTTTCTTTTTTGATACTAAGAAATAGGCTCAATACTCAATACCAATACCTCGATACCTCAATGAAAAGTAAAAAAAAAAAAAAGACACTGAAATCTAAATTGTGTCTCCTCCTGTAATTGAGAAAATAATGGTACTTTCTTACCATGTGGTCTTAGTTCTGAAGCTCGAGATCATTCTAAAACTGTTGAGGAGAGGCAAAATTGTGTCCAGTTTATGTGATCATTTTTTAGTCTCAATACTTTTTTTTTCTGTCCATACTTTTGACAACCCTAGGAGAGATTATTCTAACAACTGGGCTTCAGTCAGACTAAAATCTGGGCACTAATCAGGGTTATAGTTGAGTTAAAGATTCAATAAAGTAAGCATCAACCCTTAATGATTTGCTTTCTGATTAACAGCAGACCATCACATCACCCTTAAAACCCAAGCTATAATTCCGTAATATCTTCTATGAACTTTATAATCTATAAACAGATACCAAAGCAGGCACAGTCTCCATACGTATGACGATATAAAAAGCTGCTGGATCACTGCTGGTAAATACATTTATCACTGTCAGAATATGTTTAAAGGAAGGCTAACTCCAGAAGTTTGCGTCTTAAAAATCTCCATTGGTCTAACATACAGCTATTAATCTTGATGGCTATTATAAAATATGAGCTCAATGCTGAATATTCTACAGAATTCAACTCCCACACGCTCCACTTATAGACCTTGACCACCAGTTGAAAATCGCTCCTCTGTATTTTATCAGCTCCATTTGGGATTAGCCTCGACTGCCTGTTAAGTAAACTATCTTAGGAAAACATCACTCAAACAAGCCATCTCTGTGGTCGTCGGTATTGTGGCTTCATGCACAACTTACGTGCAAACCACCAATAGCTTCTCATTATAAACAATGTGGTTTCAGGTTTGCATGCAACACTCCGACTGATAGAACAAACGGATTAAAAAGGCACGAAATAAGGTGAAAATGGGGTGATGAGTGCTTTAAGATTGCAGTTGACCGAGGAAGAAACTGGCAGGACGAAGGGGAGAGATAGTCCTGCAGCTGTCTGAATACAAGGCTCTAGTGTGTGTTTGAGAGCATTACTGTAGCGCCTGAGCCACATCTAGTTGGTATGTTGAGTGGGTTTGCACGAAAACGGCCTTTGCACAGACCAAAGCCTTATCCCGACCGGGCAGGATGGGCTCAGGACTCCAGCCGGGACATCAGGAAAGTTAGACCAGGTTAATTGAAAAGAGAGACGAGGATTTGGGCCAAAAGTGGGGCAGAAGGAGCGAAAAGTAAAGTAAGAAAGGAGAGAGGAGACTTACTCTTGGAGCGAGGAATTTGTGGTCATCCTGAAATGTTGATTCACCTGCAAAGAGATGGGAGAAATGATTTTATATGACAATTAAATAGAAAATCAAACAGAAAGTCACAAAATGACACGATTTATCATAGATTTCTCAAGGCTGGCACTTAAATGACGCTATTGCGGGTGAATGAAAATCAATGAAAGTGTACTGCCATTATAAAACAGATTATAAAAAAGGGCTCAGGACTCAAGCAGTCTACATTAGTTGGATTTGAATTGGTGCACAGTGTAACTTTTCTGGTGGTGTTGTGACAGAGGTTATGCAAATGAGATGATGAGATTTTATCAGTGAGTGGATAAAACACACAAGTAAATGGTGTAAAAGCTCAAAACACAACTGAATATGTGAATATATGAATATGAAAGTGCTGCTAAAGTCGAATAGCAAATTAGTTAATTAGTTTGTTCTTGACATAAAAAACAAAAACACAAAAACAACTGAAACACTGCAGCCTTTCTCCAGTCCTTAAACAAGATATTCCTGAGTCCAAGTGTTGAGGAAATGAATTATTCTGTGACAGTTGAAGTGTCCTAAATCTCCAACCGTCATTAGATAATAAGCTAACTAAGCTCTGTCGTAGCAACAACAGAGTAACTACTTTCACTTTCCATTTTACTGTATAAAGTTTATTTGAGCAAAACAAAAGCTCAATGGACAAGAATTAAGCACAAGAAAACCAAATAAACACATTTTCTCAGTTGTGATGCTCACAATTCTCAATAAACTCAATGTCACTCAAGTCGTAATGTTGAGGAGCATTTTTGCTTTCCCTGCAATGTCCCACAGTATGACATTAAACATACCTGGCTAATATTTATTCAAAATATCAAAACCAAATGTGTATATTCTAAAAAAGTGGCACTACTTGTTATGTATAAAGTCCAATAAGTCCAAGAGCTGAACACAAATCTCACATAAATCCATAAAGTATTAACACTCGATTTCTTGTTGCTGGGACTAACAGAACAAACTAGTGACAGGGCTAACGCTCACAGACAATAATTTACTCTCACAGAAAAACAATAGTCCAAATTAGAGGCATAACTCTTAAAGACAAGCTTTTTATTGGATGGTGGTAGTTGGAACAGACCAAGAACATTCTGGACGACTGTGGTTTGAAGATCAGCGAAACAAAAGTTGCAAAGTGAAATCGGAAAAATTTCATCCTATGAATGTTGAGATTAAAAGATTAGCAGATTTGAAAAATATTTATTATGTGAAAATCTATAACCCCAGGAGTAATAAGACCAATGTCTCAATGTCACTGGCAGATAAGGAGCTGGAAAGAACAATGAGGATTTGTAATTTGTGTTGAAATAACTTAGTGGGGGACGAATTTCACGTTTTATTTGAGTGTTCAAATTGTGAGGTGATGAAACACGAAGAAAAAGATATCCCAAAATTCGATTTAGAGTGCCCATTGAGATTAATAAGTGCTTCAAATTGAAAATAATTTGTAAACTTGGCGCCTTTCTGAGTGTGCAAAGTGGTTTACAACAGTTTGTTATTATGTCATGAATGAATATGTTAGTGTTTGTGCTTCATACCAAGAATATGAAATAAAATAACAAAATTAAACTAAATGAAATGAAAGAAAGCGCTGTGGGAGAAAGAGGACTAACTGCTGTGACGCTAACGGTAAACTTGTGAATTAAAAGACAAGAACACCTTCTGAGATGTGTCAGCCTTCCATCTGTCCAGGACCTGTACATCTCCAGGACTCGGGGACGAGCAGGTCGGATCACAGCTGACCCTTCTCACCCTGGACATGGACTATTTGAGCCACTCCCCTCGGGCAGGAGGCTACGGTCCATCCGGACCAGAACCTCCCGCCACAAGAACAGTTTCTTTCCCTCTGCCGTTGGACTCATGAACACTTTGTAACACCTGTCACTTCAACAATAATACTATTTAAGAACAATCTATTTGCACTACTCATTTGCACATTGCACTATCTGCCAACTGTACATTCTGTATATAGTCTATTTTAGTCTATTTTATTCTTAATTTTATGCATGCCTTTTTATATATTTTTTATATTTTATCCTTTGCTTTATGTTGCACCTACGCCGAAGCAAGTTCCTACGTTTGTGAATTTCACTGACAATGGCAATAAACAATTTCTGATTCTGATTCTGATTCTGATTCTGATAAGTCATTGCGGTCAGTCAGTGGAAATGTTTTACACAGAATGACTCGTCTTCTAAATTCTTCAAAGCTAAATGACTAATAATACAATCATCGTCACACTTCATGTTAAAGAAGAAGTTAGCTCCTTCCTCATTTACAAATTTCTGCTTTGCTGCGCCCCACATTGTCAGATTTTATATCGTTTTGTAAACATGATAAAATCAAGACAAAATGCAGATACGCTTCAGCTACAGCGGCTCTTTCACGTCCCCAACACAAAAGTGCGTTCAACAGACACTGAATTGGACACTGTATCTAAATGTCGCATCAACAGTGGGCTTTTCATTCTCCTGTTCTCTCCGCGCTCAAACTAATAAATAACTCAGAAAGCATGAGTCAAAGAAAATAAAACTGGGAAATGCAGAGTAGCCTTTGAAATGACAGAAAATAAGAACTACTGTATTACATAATAGAACAATTTGTCTTTTTAGCTCTGAAATCCAATCTAGAGGAACAAGAGGAAAATGTGATGTATGAAATCATATTTTTCCACAAAGATGTTTTATTAAGCAATTATGTATTAAAGCATATTAAACGTGTAACTGAGATAGCTGTAATTCTTTTTGGCATTCACAGCTCAGTTTGGAAAGATAACAGTTTAAATCGTGAGACGCTAGAGGCAGAAAATACAAAATCTCTACTAGTAAAATGCATAAAACGGCAAATATGGTGGCATTAATAGTTGTTGTCAACATTTACACAATTTATTAACTCAAATTGATCCATCGCTGTTTTTAATTACATTTTTGACCAATTTAAATCAATTTGTCTAACTTATTTCGCCAAAGTCTGAACTCTCCAAACCACATACTTTTACTGACAAACCTCGTGATTAAAAAGCCCCAAACTAAACAGTGACATTTATAAACTCGATTTGATTAATTCGGTTAATTGCACAGCTCCATACTCTATTCTACTTTTATTTGTAACGGCCTGTAAACATCTAAAGTTGTGTTGTTCATCACAATGAGTCACTCCAGGTCATGCTTGCAGGCTTCTTTGTTCCTGCTGCTGTTTGTCACTGTCACTCTCCGACCCCCTCGATGTTTACCCTGTCATATGTGCTTCTCATTAGCCTCTTCAATGGAGGATTGGAACTAATTTCTTCCAGGACACGAGGCTTGTAAAAAGAACTTAACTTTTGCCCTCCATCTTCACCACCCACTGAGACAAGAGAACTACTGTACCCATCGACCTCACCGTCCCGTGATACTACTCAGGAAGTCATTGTGTTCAGATAATCCGCCATTTTGGGCTTGACAACAAGATACATTTGTGTAAGTGAATAATGTTAATAGAAACAAATGGGCAGTGTGTTTGTAAAGGCATGTGTCTAAGTGGTTAATTGGATTACAGCGTCACAAGATCCACAATCCTGTTACAGGCTAAAAGCTACAGCTACTCCCAAAATGACAATTATCTAAATGAATACAGCATGAGGCGCATAAATCTACAGCGACATGCTTTCAAGTTGAATCGTGTGCATTGTAATACAGTGCATGCACCAAAGAACAACATAGCAAGGGGGCAATGCAAGATTGGACTGCAGTAGCTGTTTTCAAAAAGTGAAAAGTGGTGTTTCTGCTCTACCATTATTCGGTATTTGGCTTACCGTTGTGGCCAATAACCATTTTTGGCAACACCGAAATTAAGATTTTAAAATTCATAAAGCCCACAAATCTACCTGAAGCTGGACTCCCGTCCACACGGGTCTCACAAGACAATGTGCCCGGTTACACGGACAACGGAGCTCTGTGGCCCGAAGTCCAGGAGCTGCGTGAGTCTGCGGGAAGAATCTGCAAGAAGTCTTTTTTCTGCCAGATGCTGCAGCGAGTGTGCTCACGTGAAACCACGTGACTCTGCGTGGCCTTTGTCAAATAGGGATCGCAGTAAACCAGAGTTAGTTAAACAAGCAATCAACGAGTAATCTGCAAGTGACCCGCGCGGGCCCTGAACCATAACCGACTAGGGTCAGTTTCTCAATATCGGCCGTGACAGATGTAAGTGAAAATCGGTTGATATTGACTGATACCGATGTTGAAACCAAGACAAACACATTTAAGCAAAGTGAAGATGATTGGAAAAACTTTATCAGATTATCGTGATCAGGATTAGCCCAGAAAATATTGTGATATACATTTTTGTCAATACCTCAAAACACAACAGTGGCTAAAGTAGTTTTACTTTTTCAATCTAGAAGTGTAAATTAGTCAAAAAGTTTACGAGGGCTTCCAAATGTTAAACATAATCCATGAAAAAATGTAATTCCATAATCTTAATCAAGCTGCAGATTTATTTTACAAAATGATTAAAGTTGACTTGAGTAAATTCATCGTAATGATTATAATGTTCTTACAACTGCATGCCATTCTAATAAAACAGCAACGCAAGGTAATTTCAGCTGCTATGAAGAGAGGATTCAATTTAAAACATGTTTCATTAAAAAAAGAAAAACTACTTGGTACAAGGGAATAATAAATAACAGGGCTGCAAGATTAATCACAATCGAATGAAAATCACAATTTGAATGGACACAATTAGCAAATCACAAAGACTGTAGTTTTTAATTTCCTCCACAAACAACAAAATATATTATTTAATTCTGCATGAAAACTGATAACATTGTAGTTGTACAAACAGGTTCTGAAATACCTGTGATTCTTTTCTTAGTATGTCCGTTTCTATTTAATTATTTGTATCGATTTGCGTTTAAATGTTTAAATGGTAATTAGGTATTTTTCCCAAATCATGCAGCCTCCATTTTAATCTCAAAAAGAAACAAAAGAACAAAAACAACTGACTCCTACAAACTTTGGAATTTTGCCCTCAGTTTTGGACGAAGGAATGCTACAGGGGAATTTCATAAACATGTATTTAGAGCTGGGACCATTTCATTTTGTGTCAAACTGGCGAGCCGTCTGTGGACTGAGGAGAGCGCAGGGCCCAGAATAGTCTGAGGTACGAGGGAAACCACACAGGAACACGGAGGGAGGATGAAGGCTGCGAGGGCGAAGGTTTCACACTGAATGCACAAGAATGTTCTTTACACACAACAAGCCAAGCCAGATTACAGGTCTACAAGATGAACGGCTCCCAAACACTTCCGGATAAAAACAAACTTCAAAATAGTTTAAAATATGGATGAAATGCATGACATTTCAGTAAATTACTACGAATTATTTGAATAAATCACTCCAATTTCCAACTGTGCCGCTGGAATTGTCCCTAGATTTACGTTTTTTTGCCGATACATTTGAGTAACTTTTTATTGTTGGGTTTTACGCTGTGTATTTTGAGGTATCTGTCATTGTTTCAGTGAATGCTTTTTACTTTTAATTCACTGTATTTGAGAGCATTATCTGTACTTTCTATTCCACTACGTTTTTAATTGAACTGCAAGGTAAAAAGTACTGTCTGTATGGTTTGAGTTTTTTAATTTATTTATTTTTTTATTTTTTTTTTGGCAGATTCTTGTTGACATCCTGCGTAAAGGTTTTGGGCCAACTAAAATATAAATTAAAAATGACTTGATAAATGAGATTCAGTTGTTACTGTTGGCCTAAAATCTGACCAATTCTTTATCAAAATCACGACATTTTTACTACTACAAATACTTTTTACCCTTAAAGTACGTTTTTAAACAGGTACATCAATACTTTTACTTAAGTAGTATTTGTTTGTGATACTTTTACTTTTCTTTGAGTAATCCTTGGCTCCTGTATCTGTACTTTTACAAAATAAGTAACAAATTGAGTAGTTTTTCCACCACTGCTTACAGGGAAGGAATCAAAGGGTTATCTGCCAGGGAGAAAAAACATAGTGTTGCTGGCAATCTAAATATGTTTTTTTTAAAGTTGGTTGACAGTTAAAGTAAGTGCACTGTATGCAGCGGTGGATGAAGTACCCAATTTTGTTACTCAAGTGAAATTACAGATACAGCAGCAAAAAAATACATACTCCTTCAAAAATGTAAGAGTAAGAGTAAAAAGTAAAAAGTAAAAGTAACTTTTCTTGCTTTGGAGAACTATTAAAGCATCAAATTGTAATATTTACAGTTGAGTCATTGAGTTTTGGTGATTATAGGCAACTTTCCAGGTTATTTTTCTCTACAGAGGCTTTTTGTTTACTCAAAGGGAACTAGAAAAAAAACAAGATGCAAGATGTCTCTATAAATGTGCTAAAAATAAACCCCACAACCTTTTCAAGAAAATATACTTTTACTTTTCAATTCAGTTAAAAAATGTAGTGGAGCAGAAAGTACAGATACGTGCTCTGAAATGTAGTGAAGTAAAAGTAAAAAGTATCTACTGTAAAATACAATTAAGTAAAGTACAGATACCAAAAAATATTACTGAAGTACAGTAGTTTTACTTTTGTACTTTGTTACTTTCCACCATTGACTGTGTGGTAACATTCACATGAACAAGGAAAGGTCTGTCAACAAAACAAGAATCACATCAAACACATCAAATAGGAAGTAGCACTTAAAGCGAGAGTAGACGTCATCAAATGCCCGTTGCTCTCTCTTTTGAGCCTAAACACCATTCCTCGCATAAATAATCTTCAAAAACTACTACTAGATTTGTCCAGAAATAGCAGAAAATCACTGCGCGCCGTGTTCTTGCATAACTCTACGACACCAGCTGCCATCGAAACATATGTCCTCACCAAACCTTTGATTTAAGCCATATGTGGATTCAACAGTCGCAGGCGCATTTCGAGGAACGGGCACGGGCGTGTGGTGAGGCCAGCCTTTGAACGCACAGTGGGAGTGGCTCATTATATTAGGAGTCATTGGCCATAATGACAGAGAGCGGCAGGAGCGGGGTCAGGGTCTCCTCCCACTAAACCTCACGCTCCTCACAGCCAACAATCAGAGAGCGCTGGGGTATAAATATGGAGGACCAGCCCTGCCAGTGTTTTTGCAGGTGTCCAGAAGTTAAAAGAAGCTCAAGGAGAACAGCGAGGACCCTGAAATTTGGGTGACTAAATGGACTGTATGATAAGCATGAGCAAACAGATGTGTAAAGGTTATAAGGTGGAAGATAGCATTAGTGGCATTCGTGGTGTACAGTGCACTTTGCAAACAGAAAATGTGACCCAAGAGAGTTAAGAGTTAAAATGGACAACAAGCATTGAATTTCTGTATTCAAAGTGGTGTTGAATATACTGTACCGATGTTCAAATCTAGGATAAACAGTTCTGTTTAGCTGTGCACTCAAATGAAGACTATATGTGTTGGAAGATAAGGAATGAAATACAACTAGAAGGCAGAGACTTTGATAAAGCTTTGCGACTGAAATGATTGTATCTGCGCTCTTTCTCTTTTAAAGTGACTTTTCTAGTGATTCTTTATGTTTTCATCTGTTTATATTGTGCATCTTTTCCTGTTCTGTAAAGCACTGTGAATTACTTTGTTTATAATTGTGCTCTACAAATAAACTTACCTGGCCTTGTCACAATTGTAACATGTTGATTTCAATACAAAGGGAAAAGTTCGATACTCAAAAAAAAATCATAAATGTTTTCTTTTAGACAACAGAATTTCATTCTCAATACAAAACATTTGGTCTCATACTAGTTCTGAGTCTGATCTCCAATGGTGTCCTGTTAATGTAATTTTCTCAAAAGTCTCAATACTCAATACAATGCGTATGTAGTTTTGATACCAGTTTTAGTATCGATTGGTATCTGGGTATCGATACTTCAGACAGCCATAATACAAATAAGTAGTAGCTGGGTGAAACTTTACCCATGGTTCTTTTAAATCTGGACAAAGGATGGATGGCTGCATGATTTATTGAAGCGATAGAACCTCTATAGATTTGTATCTTGCACTTAAAGTTGATACCACAAGCTAAATATTGAGCGTACAACCTAAAATATTTATGTCTAAGACTTGACATCCATTGATTTAAGGCTAGTGTCTAACAGAACTTATTTTTTTGCCTGAGATGAGGTATCGTATCCTCGAGACAATTGACTTTATGTTTAGAATTTAATCATCCTCGCAATGTCTTGGATAATAAATTTCCCCTGTTCCTCCACAGACACAGATCATAGTACAATATGAGCTTTCACTGACTCCACACTCCAAAAAGTGAATATCTAGATGTGTTAAAATTACTTGAGTTCTGTAAAAGATTAATTTAACTGTTTCAATACTTTTGTTATTTCAATATAACTGATTTTAACCAGTCAGAAATGTCTTGAAACCAGCAAAATATTGTAAATAACAAAGGTGCACTGGAAAAATGACTTGTGACTGAATTATTAAGCAGCAGTTTTCCTGGATTTAAGAATATTTTTTTCTTAAAATAAGATTTGCCAATAGAACAATTAAGTTTAGTTCTTATTTCAAGTACAATGGCATTTTATTCCTGATTTTATCTTTTCTTTTTCTTATTTGAACTAAAACAAGATATTTTAAGCATGCTCCATTAGCAGTCTTATTTTAAAACAGTCAAATCAAGGTAAATAATCCTTATTTAAATCATTGATTAACTTGTTGTCTTATTTCAGTCAGATGGTACTTGCCAGTGTAATAAAACATAACTTAGTCAAGACTACTCTAATCTGAATTTAAGTATTTTTAAGTTATTCCAGTGCACAAAATTAAACTACTATCCAAATTCAAAACTCCCAGGACACCATCCCTTCCTGATAAAACAAAGTCAAGTCTTGTGATGAAGCCAGATTCAATCTAGCAGACACTAGTTCACCAAGCGGATTTCTGAACCACTTTGAAACGACTAAATGAGGCGTGAAGCAGAGGAGCCCAAATCCTTTAAGGCGCCTTGAACAAGTGCAGGAAGTCATGTGTGTTTAGACTGAATGGGACAGAACAGTATTGGGTACGTACCTTTGTTAGCCTTGTGGGTATGTGGGCATGACACCAGATGTCTCGCTAGCCTGTCCTTATGGCTATAGGGCCTTTTGACTGACCACAGATACTTTCCACTCTCCCCTATAAAAGAAGTGGATTGGGAGCTTTTAAGTGACTAATATAAAAAAGGTGACCAGTAGGGGGCAATCAAGTTGTCACATGAGGAAATAATGGCGGTGAAATGTAGGCGGAATGATTTTTGGAAAGCTATTAAATTGTGTTATAATATGAGTGGGAATGAAATGCAGCTGTTACAATTATTTGAGAAGAAACATCACCAGAGAAGAAAAAGCGTCAAAGGTGGTCATCTGGACAATGCTTTAAAAGTCAATGTTGAAACCGGGCAACACTGGTTCAACCCAAGGACAAGATTTAATGGGGCTATTTTTGAGAAAATTTATTTTTTGAAAACATTGTCCTGAGATTTGAACCTTTGAGAGTTTTTCTACGACGACTCATTCCTGGACAAGGCAGGAATTACACTAATTTATAACGATTTTAAGATTACTCAAGAGGAAATCATCAATTTTCTTTCATTCATATTGTCTAATAGATAACCATTCCTCTTGTATAAGAAATCAAAGTTTGTGAACGATTTACATTACTTTTTTATGACTTCATTTTGCTTCTAAAACAGTTGTATTGGACTAATCACTGAATATATCATGCCATAAGGGATAAAAATGCAATTCTATCTGCCATTGTAAAGTAAACTGTTGTACTATCATCTGAAATGGCCGCAATTGTTATTTTTTCTTCTTACAAATATCGTGACCTGAATAATCACGATAACTGATTAACTGAATAATCTTGACATATTTAACTACAAGTACAGATTGTGATGAGGCTCTAGTTTACATTTTCAAATCAAGATTCAAGACCTCATTCAAAAGCGCTAACATTTGAAAGAAGCATTTCAAAACATGTTTAGATCCAAACTCCAGGGTCGGCAGGTTCTGTTCACAACAAAACCACACTGAAACAGAACAGCAGCTTTTGCAATTTACATCCGTTCAAATTTAGATTCAATTGTGATTGATCTACAACACGATAATGGTGTACGATCTGAAGAAAATAAGCAATGTCTTGGAGAGCTCAGAGAAAACTCATCAAAAACACATCTTTGGTCGTGTTGAAAATTCACTGAACCCCATCTGCACATAATTATGGCCCCACACGTCACAACAGTGTCATTATGTTATATAAAAATGTCTGTAGAAAACAAGCAACGAGACTTCTGTGCAAATATTCATATCAGACTTAATATTTAAAAATGTGCCGTATCTTTTCAAATGGATGTTACGTTCAGATCAGACAGGATCGTGCATCCGTGCTTGTGTTATGCATCATGTATTATTAAAAATGTTGTAGATTCTAATATACTTTGTCAGTCCGCGACAGCGTTAGTTCAAAAGATGCATCGTGCCTGTTCTTGCTAGACAAAATAATCATTGACACATTGGTTCTTCTGTAGTGGAGGCTGAACTTTGAAAATCCAGAGACAGACTTTGGTTTCCAGCTGCGTTTGGCTCAGTCTCAAACTAAATCGCTGCTTTCACTCTTCATGTTCTGACTCTGTGATAAGACTCACTTCATTGACCGTCTGCACAATGTCCTTTAGCGCAGACTTCGACAAAACAGCCTCAGCTTTGGAGACACAAACTGAAGGCGCTTCTTGACGCTTTTGTCTCTGGCTCTCATGTAGCTCGGTTTGCTTTGGAGATATTTGGCCTTGTTATGGTTAATGTCACCGTGCTTTTCCATCCTTTGCTCCAAGGCTCTAGGTTCACGGGAAGGGCTTTGCAACTAACGGGTTTCTTAGTAAATAGTCTACATTGTATTTTCCTGAATTATACTTCTTTCATATGGCCGATCTCAGCAATTCACAAAAAGACATTTTGTATTTTTTGGCACAGTGAGATGTGACTAAAGCTAGAATAAACAGGAAACTACTTCTGGTTTACTGTCAGCTTTTCCTGCATTTATTTGACTTCTTAAGATCTCTTGGTGTAATGCAATACGTTTGGATGATGAGGATAGATAAATAACGCAGTATTTGGCGTAAAAACGGCAAAGAACTATGCAACTGGTTAAAGAGATCAGCTGAAAGATAAAACTGTAGTGTATAAAAATAAGTAACACGGCTAATTATTGCTAACACTTACAATTTCAATAGTTACACGGCCTGTAATCCTTAATTGTTTAGTTGACTAATCGGTCGATACGTGTCAAAAACGAACAACATTTCTATTAGTCAACCAATTATTTTATTTTTTGAGCAAAAGAATTTATACGGAAACTGAAGATTTTGGAGTCTAACGTAGTGTTTTTCTGTATAAATAGTTGTTTTTTGCATGAATTCCTGTGCAGTTCTGGTCTTTTGAGTCCTTTTTGGGTCAGAGACACTTATATTGAGTTGTATATTGAGACTAGCACAAGACTCAGTCCACAGAGCACTTTGAATCCTCCATAATGGATGCATTACCAAAAGTGCCGCGACTACAGCTACAAAAATGTAAAAATTATGAGCAGGTTACGTGACATCAAGCGGAACATCCGGTTTCCATGTTTTGCATTTTTCAAAACAGACTTTCAGAGGACCGCCTTCATTCTGTCCTCACTTGCATGTTTTATTGATTTCAGGGGGGAAAAAAAGCTTTGCTAAATAGTGCAAAAAGTTCACCGAATGTAGTATGCAGACAAGTGAATTCCTCTGAGGAGATCATGAAACACAACCATTCAGGAAAACCAGGACAGAACCATGTGAGGGGAGCTGAAGATGGATGACTTTATCTGACAGCCTCTGAAATGTCTCGAGCAGATGTGAACGTGATGATTTGACCATAGATTTATACTTAGGAGTTGGAAGGGTATAGTATGTTTATAGCGTTTTATGTAAATGTGTTGTCAGTTAGCTTAAAGTGATGATGCTGGCTTTAACAATGCAAGCCATATTGACGTTTGGCAAATGTCAAACGCTTAATAGTAAAAATCTGCATCCACGTGTGATTAGTCAGCACAGTAGGAGTCTGCAGAGGTGGCAGGCAACGTAGTCGTTTTAGTAGCCATCAAATCTAATTCACTTGAGTGCTTTAATGTAGTTTGGAGACTTCCTGAGGCATAGATGTAGGTCATTTCCTGGTTTATTCATAATGAGAGGTGGCAGAGATATCGAACAAATTATAATACATACTTGCCCCAGTATGGCAGGTTGAGCACTATCCTCTAAAATATATATAAAACCATGAAGTATCTCCGTGTATCTGATCCAAACTGCACTCAAAAGACAACTATTTACACAGAAAAGTACTATGAAACTGAAGTATATAATTTGAACTCATGATTCACTCCAAAATCTTTAGCTAACTCACCCCAAATCTTCTTGTTTCTGCTGCTTTGGTCACATAATTCCTTAATCTAAATCTGTTCACAAGTTGTCCCTTTCTCCCACTGCGGCTGTTCCAGTTTCTAACCCTCTGTTGGCAACCAATTTTGGGCTTTAAAAACAATTTGATTAGATAATATCACATTTGTGGTTTTGAAAATATACATTGCCTGTAATGAAAACAATTTAAAATGACCTCAAGAAGAAACGACTAGTATAACATGTAAAATAAAGTGTAAAAAGTGATAATTGTGCCCTGTTGTGGTTCATTTTAAGCTCCATTCGTGGTTTTTTGCATAGACCTGAACCTCAACAAAGACATTTACAGTCACATTTCAGCATATTCCTATATTGTTAAAATATATATTGAGATATTTATATTTGCGCACTCTCTTATGATCACACACAACCAAATACTGCGTTGTTTTTTTAAATGAGAGCAGTCATTTTTTTTAAACAATGACATAAACACAATAAAATAAACCATTCAAATGTACATCTTCTGCATTATTGCCTTGATAATGTTCAAACACCCAGAACTGTCCTGGACAAGCACCACTCCCTTCACTCTTTTACCAGAATAAGTGCGTGTGCAGAACAAACATAAGTCTAACTTGTGTTTAAAAAGTGCAAGGATGTTTGACAGCGTTCAAGACCACAGGAAGTTCGTCTGCGATGGACCACCTTGTGCCCATTGACATCACTGCACCCAAAATCCATATAGGCCAAATGAAATGCACACCGCACAATGGCTATTTTCCTTTGTGGTAACTGAGGGACGGGCCATGTGTTGAACATATGAGAGCGACAGTGTAATGTAGTTAAAACTGGAGGTGGAAAAGTACTGCACTTAGATGGCACAGAATACTAAGTTCATTTTTGAAAAGTTACTAAACACTTTATGGTCATTAAAACTGACTCAAACTGCCCATTTAGCCACATGAATAAAAAGTAGTATTACAATTTTAAAGAAATTAGTACATCATATTGCTACAAGTTACAAAAGACCTTGTTATGATTTCCATTTCTGGTGCTGAAATTCCTGTCTGAGGAAGTGAGCTGATGTTCCAGCCTTTGGCAAAGTGGCATGGAACACAAAAGTGGCATGTTTAGGGGAATGGGTTAAGAAAATTATAAAATGGAAGCGGTGTGCACTTGTTTCCCACCAAGACTGTTTTTAGTTCAAACTGGGGCTGTATTCGTTCAGTTATTTAGTCGATCGGTTGTTCAGCATTTTCATTTGGCGAGTCGACTCATTATTTTATTGTGGATCACAGCAGAAAGGAGAAAGCATGGAATGAGTTTTTGAGCTTTGAGGATTTTTTTTTTTTTAACAGATAAATCCACTGTTTACTTGTAGTTTTCTTTCAGATTTTTGTACTTGTGTGAGCTTGTGCTGTTGTCAGTGCACTTTGGTTACAGAAACATGATCTGATCTTAAGTTTTGAGGGTTTTCACTTGCACAATGCATCACACAAAGAGTTTCTTTAGTCGAATACAACTTAAAGTTCAAATGTCAGGCTGAAAAAGTGAACCAAATAGTAATAACTCTAATAATAAAATAATTTGTACTTGATTCAACATTAAGGTCAATCTCTACCTGTAAATATTTTTGTTGGTTATTTTTTCTCCTACAAAACATGACTTTTCTACGGTATTGAGTATTTTTCTTCCTCCTTTGGAAAATAAAACTGCAAATATATCTTAACCTTCAAGACCCAAAAGCCACTGAATCCTCCACAGCCACGGGAGCAAACAGCCTCAGTGACCTCACTGTGACGAGGGAAAGCTGCATGGGGCTGTTCTGTGGCTGCAGAAGACACATGGGGCCAGTTTGTGTAAGTCCTTAAAGTCCTTTATTTAGAGCAAAACCACTGAGGTCTTCTGCTTTTGACTTGTGTTTGCGAATGAGGATCTGGGCATGTGTGGATTTGTAGTTCTTTGATGGTTTTGTAGTTCTTTGGTAGTCGGCATAGAAACAGCAGAAGTTACATGAAGACCAGGAATAGACCAACAGTTAAAGCAGAGATTCTAGTGCAACTCAAAAAAGTTATTACAACTGAGCCACTTTTGTGATGCTGTAAAAGAGAGACGTGAGAGAAAGTCGTAGAAAATATTTTGAAATGTTAAGTTTCTTAGAACAATAATTAATGGTACCAAAAACAAACATGTATTTTTGGTACAATTTTATCAAAGACATAACTCATAATGAAAAAATAGTTTATTAAGAATGATTCAGGCTTAATAACTAACTAATTAAGAGGTGAGGATTAGGGAATTAATGAGGTAATTACTAAGCCTGAATCATTCTTAATAAACTATTTGATCATAGGGTTATAAAAAGACCAATAATTAATGGTAAATCAAAACCATTGACTTCAAAATCTAGTGTCGAACCCAGATACACATTCGTACAAATATCAAAACAATCAAAATGACAAAATTTGACCTTTTCTTAAAAGTTCTAAATGATCTTATCAGAACTAGTATGATAAGACAACATAGTAACTTAAAGGAAGTACTGTTATTTAGTGTTGACAATTCTGAGTTTGAAATTTCCGTATCGTGACAACGCAATTTGATCATTATTCATTAAGTGTTTGTTCATGCTTTATCAAGGCTAATAAAAGTGCTGTTATTGTAAAGTACTTAACTGTGTTAAATGAACTAAAGACTACTAAAGATGTTTTCTATTTTTTATGTAATAACCAAAGTTACCACGTTTTATTCTCCATGTAGCTACTGTCCTTTAATAGTTTGCACTTTGCACTACAAGGACGTTTCCCCTTTTTAACACATGTCTATAAATCAGAATAAATGATAATAATGCTACGCAACAAGCTTATTACTCACATTTAACTCTGTCATCCTTTTATTTCCTGGTGTTTCTATTGCTCATAACTTCCCTTTTTCAGACAAAACAGCTGATTGTGCAAAGATGGAATCACGACACAATCAAAACACAGAACAAGTGACCTATGGGTGGATCCAGGAGACATGCTTTTGAAATCCTGTGGTTGTACTCGGATGCATGCAGTGATTATAGACCGGGAGCTCCAGCTGGCACTGCTCTGCGCCAAAGCCAAAAACCTATTCACTTCTGGACCTGGTCGTTGGGTCTCTGCTGCAAACTGTTACTTAAGTCCTGCAACAAGTAGAAGGATTATCGTATGGAGCTAAACAACATGCAGTAGTCCCAGAAAGACTTGTTGTGACACTGATGTAGTGGAAAAAGGATTTGGAGGCTTGTGTTTTTGTCAGTAGGCTCAAGTCAAATGCAAACACTTTTAAATAACTTTTACATTCAAGAGGAAAATAAGTGCCTCTATTAAATGCCTTAATGATTGCAATTTTGTATCTAGTCTGTTAAGACAGTATTCATAAAGATGAAATAGTAGTAGTCAAAGATTTTGGATTCATTATTTAATTGTTCTGACTTAAATACTTTATTGTTGTCTACGTAATTATTTTATATTTCTCTACATAATTGTGCGGTACACAACTTTATGCTTGTAAATGAGTAAATTTAGTTTTCTGGCATGTCTCCTGCTGAATTGTCCCAAATGATCAAGGGAGAACATTTTACTACAAATGCAATACATTACAACACTATAACCTCAATTATATCACACTGCATTGTGATATAGACCTACATTTTATGTTGTAAGTCTTTTTAAAGGTAGTAAAAATGAGTCACTGTATTGAAGAGTGGTCGGTGGTTTTCGCTGAAACACGTTTTGAGACAAAATCAGACCGCTGTGTGCCGTCTGCATCTAATAATATCGCCTTTAATCGATTTCAAACCTGGAAGAACGAGCTGTATGTTTTACTAGGATTGACTTTAACCTATTTACTCTTTTCATAGTCTCAAAATGGATTAATAAAGTTTTAATTTAAATGAATGAACTTTTTTAGACGTAACACAACTGAGTTATTATATGTTTTTAGTCAAATGCAAAACTGCAATTATATCATTTGTGTAAAGTTGACTATTTATGATTTATGACAGCTGGCTCAGATTCTGACCGGTCCTGGTGCCAAGACCCTGGCAGTAGCTCCGATGGAAACACTTTACACTCAAGGCGGACGAGAGCCAGAGAACCGAACCTTCTGATGGCTTTTCAAGGACACAAACACAACGGCATGTAAAATATATAGATTTACCCCTGTGACCTCTGTCTGGGGTCATCCAGGGTCCTAACTTGACCTTTGCACCCATCCCGAAGGTTCATAGCAGACCACTCAGGATGCTAACATTCCTGAACTGGTTTAATTGCCTATAAATAACACTGCCAGGAAATAGAGCAAAACAAAACTAAAAACATCTTTTCTAAACATTGTAATTTACACAGGGTTAGTACAAAGTAATTATGTTAAAGGAGCAAGCAAAGTACAATCTCTCTGTTGTCTATGACTTAAACTCCATAATTGTTAGATACTTACACTATTTCTGTACTGTAGTGTAGTATTTCTTCTCTAAAATGCTGATGTAGAGGTTAGACAACTCTTAAACTACCCGAGTCTTGCTTTATCCCTTTGGACTCTATGTTTGATTGATGTAGCTGGATATGGTTTTTCATACTTTGTACAACTTCACGCTGCGGGCGGTGAGGGGAGTCCGAGAACAGCAGTGAGGTAGGCTAGTATGAAAGAGTCATTTCTGAAACACAAGTGTCAAAAGTGCCTGTTTACCTTCCACAGAGAACAACCACATTCCATCTGAGCATAAAAAATGTCAGCACCTTACGACTTTTACCATGAACACAAGAAGGCAGCACAAGCAGGAGATGGACAGTAGAGGAGGAGGTAGTTGACTTTTTATTTAACTTATTTATCCAGAAATACATTTGAAAGTGAGCAACACATGCCTTCGCTGTGAGTTTGGGACCTTCCACAGAGACCTTTTCCTACCCTACGGCATGAACAAAATGTCAGCTTAAAACAGTTTTACAATTTTGACAAGCAAAATAATTGTTTTTGTTGCCATGAGTCTTAACAGCCCCTTTATTGGTTATTCATTCACTCCTGGGTAGGGCTGCACAATATTATCATTGTTTGACGCAATAACGATATTGCAACAAACAAAATATATCGCCGTAACACAAAAGTTTGACAGAAATGTTCTGTTTTTAAAATTAAAACATGCAAAGGGTAAATCATGAATAAAATATAGCTTTTCAAACTAAACTAGCCATGGTTTTGTATTTGTTGTTTTTTATTTCAATATAACAGACATTATTGCATCAAATATAGGGCTGCAACAATTAGAAGAATAATCGTACTATAAACAATAATTGCAATCGTATTTTGATAATGGCCGTCGCTCTCTGGACTAAAAAGGCCTAAAACATAAACCCAAAGACTTTTATAACAAAGACAGCGACATTATGAAAGAAAAATGGCAAAAAAGTATAGACCATTTCTGATTTTCCTCAATTAAACATGAATTCGTAAATATTCTCTATCTAGAAGCCTTCATTCACAATATTTAAACATTTATTTGATTATTTGGCTGACTACTACAATAATCGTTAGTTTCAGCCTTGGTCAAAAAGTGTATTTAAATATCGCAATGACATCGATATCGCAGATCTTAATAGCCATATCTCAATAATTTCCAATATTGAGCAGCCCTACTCCTGGGTCACAATCTGTGTTTCTCTACCAATTACAATGTTACATGAAAAATTAAATGCCCAGTACTTGATTTTTATTTACTCTAGTTAAGATAAATTTTCTTTACATTTTACACTGCAACTTCATGGAAAGACATTGTTCCTGTCTCACGGTTCAAAATCAGGTATAGGCCCTTTAATGGAGGGGTGAGTGAAATGCCTAAGGAAACAACAACACCACACAGCCGCAGGTTTGTTTAGCAGTATCTCTGGCACTGAGCCACTGAGGACATAAATGTGTGGTCAGCTACTTTCACATGTTGTAGTGCTGTTGTTAAATAGTCATCTGGAGATGGCATCAACTTTTCTTGTTTTCTCGCGGGTCATGAAGTATAATTTTATCACCATACAAAATTTTCACCTTGATTTTGATACTAAGGAAAAGGCTCAATACTCAATACCAACTATGATACAATTACAAAAAATAAACTTCTAAAATCTATAATGGTATTGCCAACACAAAATAAAAATCAAGGGCGTTCAGTCAATCAGAGAGCTATACACTACAGCTACACACTCTTTCTTCATTCTACTTCATTCTAAAACTATTCAGGAAAGGTTTCAAGGGTCGTCATCTGGACACTTGACGACTCTTGAAACCTTTTCTACGATGGACGAATGACTATTCAGGAAAGGTCATTTTTGTTCTATAATTTTTCTAGTATCAACACTACTATCAAATGAGCATCTAGTCCTGATACTGATTCTAGTTTTAGTATTGATTAGTATCTGAGTAGCTATTTATTACAACCCTAGTGCAGATTTTCATGGCTTTTTCACTCCAGGCCCTTCCTGGTTAAACCCCATATTGAATTATCTAGACTTAGGACCAAAGGTGTATGATGAACCCCAAAAAATTCACTTTTATAAGTTGTTCAGTGGAGAGCCTGCACTAACATTGTAAGCGAACAACACAATTGAAGATGTGACATTCCTAGAGTGCTGACTTGGTAGAAAATCACAAGCCATCTTTGGTAAATTGCTTGTTTCCAGAAAACCATGGGTCTCAGCTGAAGCCAAAGAGGGCATCTGTCTAAATAAAACGTTTAAAGTGCACGGCTCAACACGGGCCAAACCAGTGCTCGGGTTTTAACAACATGGGCCGGGCACAGCGCACTATCTGACCCGCTGTATATTTAAGGATGCTATTTCAGACTGCTATATATTTGTTCATTGCTGTGAAATGAGAAAAGCACGCAGAGCTGTGGCCACATCCCTCACAGTGTCTTGAACAAGGTAAGTCATCGACCACACACTAACAGTTTTCTCTAACAAACCCTGTAACGACCAATAACATGCTCCGGGCGACGCTCTCATCTCCCACGGGCTCTGGGACACGCTGTTGAATTCAATTGGAAAATAATTGGAAGACCAGGCTGACCCGCTGTTTGACGACAAGTGTCTCTGTGGCCAGCGAACGGAAACGAGCGCTTTACATGTTGGGTGTTCTGTGGCTGTAAACACAGGAATGTAGAGGATTTCAACTCTGCAGTCTGAGTAAACAAAGACACGTCTAAAACAGGCAAACACACTAGGACCACGACATGACCACCACACAGCAAACCATGGACTTTTATTCACTTAAATGTGCACTGTGTGACTTCTCTGGTGGGGGTTCCGCTTGTTTTCATGTTATTGCTGTACCGGGAATCAGAATCAGAATGACTTTTATATCTCATCCCCTAGGGGAAATTATTTTCGTTACAGACATGCAACCAACCAGCAGAAGAAAACAGAAGTTGAAAATACGATAAAAATAAGACAAAACAAAAAAATAAAAACAGATCAAATATTTGTTAATCTATTTTGCATTCATTTCGTGTGTTTTTAGAGGTCAAAAATACCTTGAAAAACACTGCACTTGTAGCCACTGAGTGTTTGGGTGTGTGGGTATTGTAGTGTCTGTGGTTGTCTGCTCTTGTTCTGGATGTTGTTGTTTTCTGTCCTTTGCTGCAGGATGTTTTTAACTGAGTCAGGCCTGAATAATGTATAGTAATATTTCTCCTGTATAAATATATAATGGAAAAGAATAAAATGAAAGAGCCACAATCAAAATGCATGCAGTAACAAAGAGTATTTATGGATTTTGTTGTCCCAGGAAGGATGTTTGTTGTCTGCATTTAACCAACAACGTCAGCACTGGGTTCACTACAGCAGCAGGGGCCCTTCTCAAAGCACGAGCTAGAATTGGAGTTGCTATAAGATTAGCCCGTCGTAAGTTGGCGGGAGAAATCCTTGCATCCTTCGGAAACTCACTCAGACTCGCTCAGGAGAACGCAGTCTGTGAATTCAACTCGAGGCCTTACTGCAGTGATGTGAGCTGAGTGCCAACCATTTTGACACCATACCATGAAAGTTTATTTTACTTAAAGGTGCACTGCATGACTTTTCTAGTAGGGAGTCAGCCTGATTGTTGTTTCCATGGAGATGATATTGCTTTACCATGGAATGTCCCACAGTATGAATGGATCTGTTTTGTATTTATTTAATTACATATGTTTTTACAGCTCAAAAATACCTTTAAAAACATACAAATTCTTACTGTTGAGTGGGTTCACCTCTCCACAGATCTGACCTGTAACTGCCATCATCTTGTCTCCATCGAGATTAAGTTTGGTACCATAACTGTGGAATATTCCTGGCACAGCAATAACATCTCCAACGTTATGTAGTGCAACTTTAAGCCTGCATTTCGTAAACTTTTTTAAAATAATAATAATAACCTGAAAAGTATTGCAATTAGCCTGCTCTTTCATTCTGTAAACTGTCATGTTTAGAGATTACAGGGCCCATACCTTCAAAGCAGCTGATTAAAGCAGCTCATTCCTTTAACATAGAAGTGGAGGCCTTTTTTCCCTCATAAGACCCTTATTTATCCTGGCACAGACTTTTTAAATTATGGGTTTACACAGCGACATGAGCCCATGAGTCCCACCCAGCAACTGTGGTCATCGATCCACCTCCTCCTCACGCAAAACCACAGCCCCCACAGACAGACAGGATCCTTGTCCTACGTAAACCCGTCATAATTACACATTTGGATGTACCATATATGGCTGCAGAAAAATATTCCAATTACAATAACACTGGAACTACTTTATGCCGTTGACACAATAACCTTAATACAGGATTATCGCTTTTTCTACACATAAAACATCAATTGCAACAAATAAACTGAAGAATTAAACCTTAGTTGGTATCTATAGAGTCATATATCATCTGCCGGAAGGAACTCTCTGTCCTCTAGATCAGTGGTTCTCAAAGTGAGGGTCGGGACCCCTCGGGGGGTCGCGAGGGGTGTGCTGGGGGTCGCGAGATGATTTCAAGATGTAATTTTAATGAATATGACATTGTATTTGCTCTGTTTTTTTTAATTAATACCAGTATCTTTTAGTCAAATAGGGTCCAATAAGACAACAAACTATTCAAATAACCAATATTAAACCCGATTTAACATGTTTTGACACTTAAAATTATTGCTACTCTCATTTTCATTTTGCTTTGGGGGTCCCGAGTCGGTTGTATGGCTATTTTGGGGGTCCCGGCCAGAAAAGTTTGGGAACCCCTGCTCTAGATGAGCTATTCCTCATCTGTCGGGAGGAAGTCTCTGTCACAAGATGAGCCACCTTCCTTCCTCCTGATGGGTTCTGGCTCCAACAGGATGCGTCAGTCTGCAGTCTGTCCGTCCGTGGGAGTAGGATCTCTCCTTCACTGTGGTTCTCCTTGAGGTTTCTACTCTTTCCCACAGTTATCCATTTGCTAAATTCTCTCGAACAACAAATCGATGAGTGTTACTTATTCCACTCTCTACAGCTCAAATAGTATTTTATTACTGAAACATATAGCTCCCCACAATAGCAAAGAAAATATAAACATGATAAATAGTGAGGCTCAAAATAGATGGTTATTTGTATCATATTGAACAGTCAATATAGTAATTATTCATTCATTCATTTTCTACCGCTTATTCCCGTTAGGGGTCGCGGGTGACTGGAGCCTATCCCAGTGACTTTGGGCCTTAGGCGGGGTACACCCTGGACAGTGGCCAACTCGTCGCAGGGCTGACACAGAAGACAAGGACATTGACAGACAACCATTCACTCTCACATTCACTCACTAGGGACAATTTAGAGTTCTCAATTAACCTGTACAGTCATGTCTTTGGACGGTGGGAGGAAGCCGGAGAACCCGGAGAGAACCCACGGTAACACGGGGAGGACATGCAGACTCCACCCAGAGAGATCGTGTGATGTTAGGGTGGTTCAGAATTCAAACCACGATGTTGGGGTGGTGCGGGATTCGAACCCACGATCTCCTTATTGAGAGGCAGAAGCTCTAACCGCTCTGCCACCGTGCACCCCAATATAGTAATTATCTTATATTATATTATGACAGACCTTAACCTACGCAAAGTAACCTTTTCTTTACATTAAATTGTACACAATGCCTTTTCAACTACACTGTAATGGACTACAATGGACTACAATGTAATATTATAGTGCGTGATATGGTTTGAAAATGGTCAACTTTATTTTCAGTTAAAAGTATTTAAGTACCGGTATGTGATAATGTGCAATAGGCAACGGCAGAGTAAAGATAAAACATCCACACTTCAGGTTTTGTGGCGTTTACACTCTACACACCATATTAGCTGCTTTGACCTTACGATGACTAGCATAGCAGCTAATTGCGGCTAACTGCTTCTCCTAATACATTGCCTACAGAAGCTCACAGATATCAGCTAACAGGCCATTACTCTATCTGGAGGTTACGACCACAATTACTCTGCATTAGCAATGTTGGCACAGTTTGCTTTTCCATCGGGACTATTTCGGTCACAAACAAATGTACTAATGGAGCATAATTAGCCTGTTGTTTGGCGTGTTTATGTCTCGGGAAAGGGCCAGGAAAGAAACACTCTAGATAATTGTTAAAGCTAGTCTGGGCTATTACGCAACATGTTTTAAGCAGAATATTGCCATCACTAGCGTCCAAATGCATATAGGCAATTTAGCCAAGTTACAGGTCGATTTCAGCTCAAAGCAAGAATGCATTTTGTGTTTTTCAAGGTATTCGGGAGCGATTTCCCCCATCCTCCAGTGAAGTAAATGGTAGATACATATGTTTTACTGTTTTGAAACGTGAAAAACAGAACTTCATGTAGTTGCTTTTTTTTTTGCATGTTACAAAGTAGAATCTGTTTTGCCTCAGTACAGATATATTGTAAAAGCATGAGATCACAACACTTTCTATGCTACTAATTATAGCACGTTTTATTCTACGAGAAGCAGGAAGTGCGGCAGTAGCATGCTAATGTTTGTTAGCTTTACATGGGACAGCAAAACTCGCTCTGTCCTCTCAGAGACTTGTAAAAAGTGCTTATAAACTCATCGCGGTAAATATTTATGGAGGAATGCATTAGTTAAGTGAGCGATACAGAGAGTTTAACACAAACTAGTTCTGTTTTTCAAGTTTCTTATCTACAGCGCCAAAGATACATAATGCCAATAATGCCATTCTGTGGATTACAGGCAACGCAATAACATATGGCAGACAAGAAGGTGGCGGACCCTCAACATAAAAAAATTAAATAGTTCACCAGGGCTCTCAAGTTTTGATCAGAGCTTAGAGTGAGATTTTGGCCGGAGGCGGGGTAAAGTGAGTTGAAAAGTATCTTGGAGCATAGAACAGACTCTTCGTTTTTTCTGCATGATCTAACTTACCCGAACAATAGGGTAATAAATCAAAAAGAACACTGAAAGACAAAAATGTGTAATTTTAGCCATTTTTACACATAAAATATCTTATTTCTACATGAAAACATTACAATGAAAACTTGTAATACATTTTTCCTTACATTTATGTGGACTACTACAGTTTACAAGTTTACAATTGATATCTTTAAATGTAAGGTTTTTTCCAATTCACCTGTAGTGTCCCACCATAAATATAATAATGTTCACTACATTTTAGTGAAATATGTAGTCTAACCTGTCATATATATTTTAACATCTTCATTTAACATGACTAAATTACTAATAACTACTAAATAGGTTTAAATTGAACTTAAAACATGTAAATGTACCTGGCGCTTTCAGGGTCGCTACCCGAGAAAAAGTGGCAAATAATTCTGATTTACAGGGTGAAAGTAAATAATGGCTGACTCTCGGATTTGGGATTTTCGGCTTCAAAACGAATCAAATGACAAGGAGGCAGGCAACACGGACCATTAGCTTGGCAGCATTCATGTTTTCAAAACGTAATAAAGACCAGGGGCGTTTCTAGGATTTGCTGAGATGCAGGGCTTAGCCGGTGTGTTCTTTAAGTCATCACGCGATATCCTGATCGGGGTCTGGGGTCCCCCCAGAATTTTTTTTTTTCCAAGGGAGACTTATTTCTTGTATTCTGGTGCATTTTAAGAGTTTTGAGCAACTAAAAATAAACGTTTTTCTAGGCACACATGAGTCTTTTATTACAAAACAACAATTATTGTTTTGAACTCCGTTGACTGTCATTGTGTTACTTGTTAAACTGTTACTTGTGAGAAGGTGGGACCATGAGATTGTACCTTCTGGATTTCATCTTTGCAAACTGGTCTATTATCTAGTTATGTTTAATGTTCGTCAACCTGTGTTTAAAAAATAAATAAATACAATGTATTATAGATAGATGGATAGAATTTAAAACACAAAAGTAAAAATTGTAATAAATTATATATTACTAGTTACAGAGCAAAACACCTGATATATTTGTATTATAATATTACTGTCCCAAAAATGAAAAAAAAAAGAAGAAAGTCACCCAACTTAGGTTCCCAATTTTCTTCATAATTTTTAAATTTACAGATTTTTCCAATTATCACGGAGCTGGTCACCCACTGCATTTTATTAAATTGAACATGTTTCATTGGATTAAGAACAAATTAGTAAATATTATTTTATACTTTATTTTATACCCTCAGCCCTGCGACGAGTTGGCCACTGTCCAGGGTGTACTCCGCCTAAGGCCCAAAGTCGCTGGGATAGGCTCCAGTCACCCGCGACCCCTAACGGGAATAAGCGGTAGAAAATGAATGAATGAATGAATTTTATACTTTTTGAAACTTTTGAACCCTCACCCATAGTTTGAGAACCACTAACCAAATATAAAGTCATATTATTAAGGCGGTTTGGGGTCACTGGGTCAAATGCCCTACAACAACAACAAAAAAATGCACTGTAGGATTTTTTTTCTTTACCTCACTGTGCAGTAATTTGCTGACGGTCCCTGAAGAAGCACGGATACCGCTGCAGTAAACTAACTTTCACTTGCACTTAACCTGTTAAGACCCACCTCATTTTGGCAGTTTTTCTCGAAAAGTACATACCCAAATGAAAAAGCTTATTGTATGGCTAACTTACAGTCTATAGGCTTGTATGATGTGTCATTTGAAAGCTAAGACCTTCTAGTTTCAGAAGCTGTGCTTTGTCTGAGTGAAACACAACCGGCAGTACACCTGTTCAAACACAACCCAAAAGTCGTTTTTTTGGTCTTGGAAAAAAAAAAGAGAAAACAAAAATGTCTTCCTGAAGACATACTTCATGCTGTGCTATTGAAACCCCCCACAGCAGCTGTCCACCTTGTTGACAACAACTGTGTGAAATTTCTGACTTCTAGGTCCAACCATTTTGATTTTGAGCAGCTTTTTGTATGAAATAACCCTAATCCGAACAGGAGGTCCTTCTCTGTGCCAAATGTGCCAAACTGCTTTTCATGCATTTTGCCTCTAATGACCCTGAAAACCACATTTGGTCATTTTGGTGACTATAAATATCCCTCATAGATTATTTTTTTCATAAACTTCCTTAAATCAAAGGCAGGTCGTGCGTAAAGACCTTCCGCTGCGTAAATGATGCGTAAAATGGTGCCTTCGTCTCTTTACGCACGGAAAAACCAGCTCCTGCACTCAATGAACCTGCAAGTCCCACCCCTCATTTGAAAGCTCTGGTGATTGGCCAGAAGAATTTGTGATTGACTTAATGAATCACCAATGGCATTCCAGGCTGTGACACCTTTACGCACGCGGAGCTGACGCTCCTCTCGTGTCAAAGTGGATTCGTTCGCTTTGTTCTAAGGGCTCTCCCTCTAGAAGTACTCGACGGAAAATTGCACGGATAGGCTCGTTTTGAAGACAAGATTAAGAGGAAAACGATCATACTCAAGCCGAACCGCTCAAGCCGAAGATATCTCTGCAAAGTGATGCGCAAAAGTTATGTTTTTATTGCTTTTGTGTTACTGTCAAATGAAGAATAAGCGTTTACGGGTGGATATCAACAAATGGATTATATTATTTGAAATAACAACTAGATATTCTTATTTTGTGGACTGTGATGGGCAGAAAGAGTGCACACACTTCTGGATTGGATTTTGTTTGCGTCTGGAGGAGCCAACGAAAGGTAAGAAATGTGAGATGAACAGTTTGGTTATGTTACAGTTTGATAGCTTACAAGTATTTTGTGAGGTGATTTAGCGAGGATTGAATTTTAGACGTTTAGTGGTGACTCTAAGCTTTCAAATGACATGTAACATGTCTGTATTGAAAACATTAGTTTTTAATGAATGACGCATGTATGTAAAAACTCTGATACTGTCCCTGATCAGGGACGGTGGGTTTTGACTGCCTTATCTCTGCATTTGACAGATTTCAATGTCAACTATACACTTAGAATGTACATTAACTAAAACACTTTGAATGTACATAAAACTGGAGGTGCAGTTGCAGTTTTGAGGCTGCGCAGGTTATAGAGAAAATTAGTATTGGACACATCTCGGTCCTTGTCTAGGACAAATTAGTTAGGACGAATTAGTTAGGATGAATTAGTTTGGATGAGTTAGAGGTTGAGCCCTTCTCGGCTCTGCAGTGAGCCAGAGCACTCTGCGATTTTGTGAAGAGAGAGAGAAAAAAAGGCGTGGACCGACACGGAGCCATGAGGCCCAGCCTCAGGTGCGACTTTTCTCTGAACTGTCTGGAGGATGTGGACAGGGAGCGCATGGAAAAGGCGCTGAGAGCAGCAGAAGCGCTGAGGCGGCTTGAATGACTCGCCGATTGCACCAGACCCGCGCACGGAGCGTCCGAGCCCAGCGCACGGAGCGTCCGAGCCCAGCGCACGGAACGGACGAGGCTCGTTGTCTGAGCGCACGAGCCTCCAGCACAGAGCGCACGCTCTCGCGCCTCACTCTCGGAGCGTTGAGTCCCGCTCATCATAAAGTGCAATGTAACAGTGCGGACTTTGAATCAGAATACGAAGCATGGCCTTATTTTATTTTATGGCGTCTTTAGTTTTGAGCGTGAGAAATATGAAGTGTGGCGTGTGAGCGTGTGAACATACCCAAATGCGTGTGTCTCACGGTCAATGCGTGAGACTTGAGAGCCCTGACAGTTCACCTTTAAATGTTGGCAACTTTAACATAATAACAGAGAAAATAACTTTACACATGTCCTAAATTGGCTTTAAATTGATTTTTAAAAAGTGAGAGTGTTGTTTGTTGTAATGTCCAAAGTTCAGTATGAGGTGGATGTAGCTGTGCCGATGGAGTAGCGAGTGGGCTCAAAAAGTCGCACATTCTCGTTTGGAGCACAACAAAAGCTTTAAGCCCAAGAAGGAAGACGGGCATTTTGAAGGACAGTTGGTCTGAAAGAGAGCCCTAAATCCGACCTGGGACAGAATATAAACCTATTCACAGTCTCTGTCTTTGAGTCACCCACCAATGATAAGTAAAATAGTCTTCGTGGGTGGTTTTGTCCTGTTTTTACTGCCTGTGTTTGAGTTCTATATCATGAACACATTTGTGGGCGATATGAAAAGGATAAGAATAGTACAGTAACTGTGTCACTCACTCAATAAACAATCATGGATCAATCAATCAAGCAACGTTTATTTATAGAGCCTTTCAACAGCCTAAAAGTGCACAAGGCGCTTCACAAGATGCAAATAACACAATGTTATATAATAAAAAGGGCACAAAACACATTAGGTGTCAAAAGTCTGAATAAATCTGTTTTGGATGAAGAACTACTTGACAATAAACCTAGGCCTTATTTCCCCAGATAATACTTTAGAAGTGCAATATATTGCTAAAGAAAAAAATATATATGAAAATATTGGGCAATGGCAATAAACCGAATCTGATTCTGGTGTAATTGATCAAATTTTTATCGGCCTTCAGATTCAGTCATCTCCATAAGTCAATGACATGCTTGGATCATTTAAATGGAGAGGTGCAACTCAGTCTGTGTAAAGTATGTGGTTTGGAGACAATAGTTTTGGTTCAAATGGCAGTGATTAAAAATATGTGTTTATGTTACACAAATGGATACTGAAAGCAATTCAGTTTTTAATTCAAGAAAAATTTAATCCAAGTTACTTTAAGTAGTGATTTTATTGCATTTTAATGCATTTTGCATTTTGCAATGGCATTTTAAGAAAAGGCCATTGACGTTACAACATCCCATAAAAATCTATGGATGAAATAATAAAACATCTTTAGGAGCTGTTTGGACAAGTTTGTAGTTTCCACATGAAAGCCTGTTGAGAGAGCAAAAAACTGAATGAAGAAAAAAAAAGTATGCATTGTTGAACTTTTCCAACTTGCTGTTGGATTTCCAACCAATGGATAAATGGAATTTTAATATTGCCTTTTCAGGTTTGTCTAATTTTTGTGTATATCGGATATAAAAACTAAAAATAAAGTAAGTATTCTTGCATTTTGGAGCAAATCTTTCTACAAACATGAGCCAATAAAACAATAACGATTCAAATTCCTTATCATAGCTCTATCTTCATCATTTCCAGTCTGTAACCGTTAAAATCATGTGCCTTTGACTTTGCTGAAACCCCACACTCCACTTGCCACACAGTGACCCCGGGCTCAAGTGGAGAGTGGAGCGATGGAGGCACAGGCTGTAAATCCAGGTGTAAAGGTCTGCACGCCGTTTTAGCTCCAGCGCCTACATGATGAGTGACACCCTCCACTACGAGCTAAAGCACCCAGGACAGAACAAAACCTCCTCTGTTGCCCGGCGCAGTGAGGGCCGGAGCGCCGTGAAATCGGGCCTCTATATTCGGTGCGGTGTATGCCTCTCAGGCTCTGACCGCACCAGGGATCGGCACCTTCATCTGAGCACACAGCGGCCAAAAGTAACACGCTGTAGCACTGGGCCATAAATCTGAGGCCATGCTAATCACAGGTAAGATTCACAAACCGGACTATAATGGGAGAGGTCAAGGGGTTTTGAATCAGGCAGGGACACATTAAGATTCAGCATGAGTCCAATTTAGACAACTATTATTGTGAGAAAAAAAGTTTAATTATTTCATATCCAGATACTATTTATCTAAAAAATTTTTTGAACACGTCTGGATAATGAAAAAAATCTAAAAATACTAGCCGTAGTTGACCAAAGAAATTCTTGATCGACTAAAGACATGCGCTACTGATCTATTAATCGACTAAAAAGGAGGTGTGGCTGAACACTATATGGAAAGCTCGAAGTGTCATTATAATCTGACCATATTTGATCCAAACTGCACAGACAAGAAAACAAATTTGCAATTACCAATAGATTGCAGGAATGTAACAATATACCAATCTCTCAGTACAATGTTATCACGATATGCATCTCACAGTAGGATCTTTATTGCACTATGTTGAAGAGGCTAATGGTTACATTGTGTTACTTTTTCCTTTTTAAATGCCTTGACAAGCCTTTAGTGCGAATAATTACTGTCACAATCCAAAGAATTACCATATAAGTGCTTAATAACAGTAATTTCTTCACTCCCGCACTGAAATTGAGAAAAGAATCATGGTCTATGTACAAGTTCCTTCTGTTTTTGCCGTTTCTGCAACAAAACAATGCATTTAAGCAACGTTTATCATTTGATATATTGTGACAGCCAAAGATATTACTGCGAGACTTGTGGCAATAGGTTATTGTTATTGTTGAGGTGAATGACTACAGTGTAAGACTAAAAACTACTGCAATCAAACCTAATAAATCTAAATTGTCCTCCCACATCCGTAACACTATAGAGAGATAAGTGTTTCAGCTCAGTGTCAGCGATGTCTTTGAGAGGGAAGCTTCTGATGAGTGAATGAATGGAGAGGATTACTCATGCGTGGCCCTGTGTTTCAGTGTCACTCTTACATAAGCTGTAGACCTCCTCTGCCTCCTCCCCCTTTCAGCTCCTCTGCGCTGGAGCCAGACCACTGCTATTTTATATTATATTTGTGACACCAAGATGCTTATTTGTAACAGCATGACAGCAACACGATTCAGGTGTGGAAGAAGAACACGCGAAATGAATAATTATCTTATGCCTGTCATGGATGAACAATGCATTTTGAAGTCTGCCTGTGTACGCTGCCCCGCAATCAAATCAAATGCTGTGCTTTTCATATTTTATGATCTAAATTTACTGTCATTTGACATTTAAAGCGAGCTGTAGTTAATGAAATACCCCGTGGCACTTGAATTAAACTTTCCTCATTGATCTTTCAGTCTAAACTTCATGATAATCAAGATAAGAATATATATAAAAAATCGCTGGGAGGTAAGACAATGGGGGGTAAAAATAATTAGTGAAAAAGTTTCTTGTTATGATACTATGATAGAGTTAAACTGTTTTATTAATGGTCAAATATGAGATAGGCTAGATATTATACATAACTCTACTTGTGTACTACTATATTATTGCAAAACGTTCATAGCCTGCTACTTTGGTAACAATATTTCAAAAATGTACTTACAGACTGTTGTTACATGATTTATTTAGAAAGGTATTACATTATATGGTCCAATCAGAATCCATTCAAAACATTTAGAATAGGCTACTTTCACTATATTTTATTGTAAAAAACTTGATTAAAATAGCTTTATGTTTGCGGCACTGGTTGCTATGCCTTAATTTATTGCTGATTAGAGAAAAAATCACACATGCACTCACCACAAGAGCAGTGTTTTGTATTTTTGTTACTTTTAATGTGCACTGTGCAGTTTGAAGCCTAAATTGCAAGATACAGTACTCTAGTGTAGTCCTTTATTTTAGGAAAGTAACTCTGAATAGCCTCAGATAAAAGTGTAACTGTACCAGAATAGTTACTCAAAATTACTATTCTGTGCATATACTTAGGTATTTCCTCCTCTGCTCATCAGTAAATCCAAGCAAATGTCTGTCAGAACTTCTCTCCAGACACTTAGATTCAGCGCTAGAGGTGCAGAACTGAGAATAGAAAGAATCAAAGTGCAGTGTGTGCAGTGACCAGTGGGATTACAGCGGTGACTTGGTGAGTGACTCTCCTGCGGTTCCAGATGTTTATCGGGTCATAAGGCCTACAGCACTCCCTCACAGAGCACAGACCCAACAGATTATCAGGCCCTCCCTCTGAGCTGACAACTACAACACACATCAGACGGATTTCCTTGTGGACAAATTGAAACCAAAAAGGGGGGGTTCAGACATTTTGTTGTTGTCTTTTTTCAAAACAAAGTCTGTGGAAGTTTATAGTTTGGGAAATGGAAAAGATCAAACATAATATAGTGAATGTCTTTTTTGCATTTGTCTAATTATAATCTTTGAAACACTACAGCACATAAGACTATGTTAAGCATAGCTGATAGAGAAGTGAAACTGAAACAACACATGCTATATTACGAAATAAAAAACAACTTTTAAATGCTATGGATGACTCATGATTGCATGTATGCAGGCAAAGTTATAGACATTTAAAACTTCATGAACATTTTGAGCAGAAGGTCCAGATTGTCACGTGTTTTTATGAGTCATTTATTTAGTCATTTATGCCTCCAAGCCGCAATAAAAGCACTTGGACGGTGCTGCGCGTCATTTGGCCGTGCCAGGCGTGCGTACGCCGCGTTCGGATCTGACTCGAGTGCAGCGGCGAGAGACAAGATTTTAGTCATCATCAGCAGCACACATGCACACGCGCGCACACAAGACCAGTTATTACAGTTGCCAAGCCTGGTTACCACAATACGACAAAAACGTGCACAGACAAGTCAGACAAATAAGCATTAATAGGATTTTTCCATGAATGTTTTATAGCGAGCTCATTGATTTATAAGTTATACATCTATGCTTCTGCTCTCGTTAACTCCGGGTTATGAATGGACAGAAGGCGCCCACAAAACTCCTTCCAGTGGATTTCATAAAATTAGCTTTTGGCCAGACCTGAGCCACATGTAAAGCTCATCAGATTTTGTTTTGGTCAGCACATGTCTTTGTAGGTGAAGTGTGAGTGGGGCAGCGGAAGAAAAAGGCAGATATGGAAAAGTTCTTACCGAGATACTGCCGGATGTCTAGCAGGATCTGTGGGGGTCCTCCGTTGAGCTGGTAGAGGATCGATCCGAGGCAGAAGACGAACAGCGTGCCCATGCAGAAACCATATCCTCGCAGGGAGACCCGGAGCGACGCGGCGCCGGAGAGGAGCCCGCCGCCGCCGCTCTTTCTCCCGTTGCGCTCTCGGATGTGGTTCGGAGTCTGGCCGTTGTTGTGAAGACTATTGCCGCTGTAATTCTTCATCATCTCCTCCTCACAAAGCGCCCCCAAAAGTCACCCATTCGCCTTGGATAACTAACACTCGCCTTTGTAGGTTCATTTGAAGCATCCAAGCGCTCCTTCGCTCCTCCGCGGCGTTGCTTCTTTTTTACGCACAGTCCACGTTCACTTCTGCTTTCGTCTAGTGACTGCTCCTTCCGTCCCGTCCAACCAGCGCAGTTAAAAGTCCATCCTTCTTCAGACTTTTGGGTGTCAGATTACGGCTAAACGTGGAAAACCGGGGGAAACTTCCACTTCTTCACTCAAGATTAAGTTTGGAGCAGTGATGCGTAAAACAGCGACATCAAGTGGGAGAAGTTCGTACAGGGAGCGCACGCAGCGAGATGAATCTGAAATGTGACAGGCCACGGGGAACAGCGACTCGAGCTTAGTCAAGTGTTTGAAGGGGCATCAGAATTTCAATGTCGCAGCGAAGCAGTTATTGATTATTTTGTGGAGAAGTTGGCATTTAATTTAATCAACGTTAGCAGTGGCAGACAGAGCTCCAATACTTGACACCTTTTACTTGTTGTTAACTTTCTCTTTCCCCCTGAAGCCAGCTGTAACTTTAACAACACATCAGTCACAGCCCACAGTCCCTCCTCCTCCATTCACCCACCTACAGGCTACAGGCACATGTCAGGGACCAGGTGGACCTTTAAACAGCCCATTCAAACTCTTTAAGGATCACAAGGAGGAAGTTGTTTTGTTAAAAAGGTCACAGAGGTCACAACTTATGAAGAATGTAAATCAGCTGTAATGCAATGACGCCTAAAAGCTATATTAGACCTGATCATCTGACGTATTAAGGAAGGTTTTGTTTGATTCTTTCCCTCAAGAACAGAATGTGTTAATGAACATGACCTCATTACCTGTGTAGGATGGCTGGTCCCAGCAGTAGAAGGCTCTGCAGAACTAAAAAAACGAGTTATTATGGCTCAGTATAGCTGAGTAAATGGCCCTGTAAAAACTGAATTTCCAAAAGCAATATAGTCAAAAAAGTAAGGCATATAGTGTTGGGCTCTACTCCGTGAGAGAGACTGAGGAAAAATCAACTAATCACAGCAAGACTTGGCATCAAATGATACAAAAAGAGCTGATAAAAAATAATAAAGGTGATAGAAAGAGTTATGCTGTGAACTTTCAAATAAAGGCATAGAGTGATATTGCTACTATTTTGTGATTAATTTTTACAAACATTTCAACCAAAATGTTTAAAGACATGGTTTAACACATTTCAGTTGGATTGACATAATATCAGGACATTTATTTTTTGTCATAACCCTTAATGGCAGCTGTATTGTATGAAGCTATGCAGATGATTGATTCACTATGAGTGATTTTCTTTGTCACAACTGTATTGTCACCAGTAAAAACACAAATATATCATACATTAATGTTTTCCTCCTAAATTAAGAAAGAAATTTAGAGGTTAGCAGGCTTAAGTGGCATTTATTACCTTTTAAGAGCCACCAAAGAAGAGTAACGGTGTAAAGTGGCCCTGGATAATTGTTAGTCGGCTTCAGCAAAGTTTTTAATTCACTATTTAGTTTCATTCTTTGCTCCCGAAGCACATAAAACTTGATGAGATGCTTTGTTTTATTACAGAGCTATTAGACGACGCCTTAGCTGCTCATTAAAAGAAGAACACTGTAGATACCTGACTTACACTGAAACATTAAACTGTGACAAACATCTTATGGCAAGAAACATTTTATTATATTTTAGAATGACAAATAGTTATGGACATGACATTTTTGTTGGTTTTCAATACACAAGCAAATCTGTATGGACAATCATTAGGTAGAAGAAAAACCAAATAAAATAATCATTTGTACATATATTTTACAATACATAGTGTAGAGTTCCTCACTGGCTAAAGCAATATGCATTATGCAGAAAGGTATTGCTATTCATATGATACAGCTAATTACAGTCAAAATGAAAAACAAAAAGCAACACAAAATAAGTTATTTAAATATCAATTACATATACAGAATGTGCAACAAGCATTTCATATATGTAATTAAGACCGAAGTAACTGAAATGGATAAACTCGTGAATGCTTACCAAATTCACTGGTGGGAAGGTAATACTAAAATACCCAGCATAACCCATTTTACATTACCTGATGACATAGGGCCAAATATAGCCAAATTCATGAAAAGAAAAACAGCTAGGATTACCTTCTAAAGTGCATTTACAGTGTCAGTATTTGTAAAACCTGGCCCCTCAACTCTTTCTCTCATAGAGCACCACTTTGATTGAAGCGGAAATAAAGGCATGAAACGTCTATCTAAGTGCCCACTGCAAAACGTCTTGAAATGAAGCAAAAACAACGCTAACTTTTCATAGAGGAATATTAAGTACTGTGCAAAACATTTTAAGCAACAACTAGAGTATCAAATATAAATGAGTAAAATGCAAGAGAAATCAAACATTGATCCAGTTTGCGATAACAATTTAGTCTCAAAATGACGCAAAATCCATTAAAACACACACACATTTTAGTTTAATTTTGTCTGTGGTCCAAAGTTTCCCGATCCTGACAAAAATGAACGTTAAAGCATTCCATAAATTATTGTCTAAACTTTTGCACAGCGCTATATTCTGTTTTTGACGATAAGGAATGTTTGCTAACTCAATTCATAAAATTAACTTTAGAGTAATGACTAAAGGTGTAATGGCCCATCTTGTCTCCCTGATTAATTGGTGAGTTCGCCAAATGTTGCAAGTCACCGGATATGGCACCGCTTCTATCATTCATAAAAGTCCAATTCAATTCAAAAAGTAATACAATAATACACTAAAGCCAGTCTAAATAAGACCTTTGAATGCATTCCTCGGTGGATGTCAGCTCTGCCTTGGGATATTTCTTGTAATGTGATGCCTACCCGAACATTATTGTAATACTTTGAATAAAATAAGGCATTTACAGGGAATGTTTCGATAGTGTGAAAGCTCACTGTGTAGAATTTAAGATTTTTGATGTAGGTAATTGAAAAAAGCACGTATATATACGAGAATACAAAAGTGTAAGTTGTTTTAGCTTAAAAATGACTGGCATCAAAACAAGGCGGCTACATTAAAAAAGGCAAACAGAAACTCCAAAAAAAACACTCATTTAAATTGTGTTATAATACAGAAGCATGATACAAGATAAGCCATATTTCCAATCTCCAAGTGATGTCTTCTTCAATGATGCGTTGATGTGAAGTCCAGATATAGAGAAGCTATTAAGAAGCCCATTAAATCCAATTCCTTTGGCCGAGCTACATCCGTTAAGAGACTCAAAGATTATGGTGCCATGCCGCAAGCACTTATGAAATATGCAGGAAATAAAACGTCTCTCTGCATTACAAAAAACACTATAAAAACAGTGTGCTTTCTTCCTCAAAGGCAGATCCAAGTCAATTTTAAGACTTTCTTTAGTTGAAAAGGCATCGGTTATGTTGTCCGTAAACATTTGAAAAGTGAAAGTTGCTCACTTGTCAGGGCAGTAATTGATGTCTCACTGTCCATGTTAAAATACTGACCTTTCGAGTCCATTACATGTCACTATAACACTTATGGGACCGTCCTGAATGGTTAGGACCCCCCGTTCGGGCTGACCAGGCGCGACTCGTGGACCAGTCTGCGGACATGTCTCTCGTCCCGGATCCCCGCCTCCCAAACGCTGCTCTCTGTCAGTGACGTGACCTGGGGCAGTGTGAGGATGCCCGCAGAGGCCAGTGAGGAGGCGTACATGGGCAGGCCGATGGACACCAGCCAATCAGAGACGGAGCTGATGTGACCCACAGGGAAGAGCCTGCGGGAGATCTCCGTCTGACCTCCGGATGGGATCTGAGGGACACAACACAATTCAATTAATATCATTATGTAGTTCACTTCTAATAATAATGCTTGGTCTTATGGCGCGATCGTTCACACTTGTTATTAGGTCCTGATGTAGACTTAGTTTGGTCCTGTTCCAGTCCAGGTTTATTTTCAGGTTCACTCACACAGACACACATATATAAATGTATATATAGGAAAGGTAAGTGTCTAACCAAAGGACTTGTTTTACAGTTTCTTTTGTATTTTGTCATACTGTTATATGTACAATAATATTGCCACAGTTACTTAAATGTATTTCTTTTTTTTTTTTTTTTTTTAAATAGACTAATTATGTGAAAAAACATGTTCAGTAGTGAAAAAAGTCTCACATGAAACCATAGTCTTTTCTTTTTAACATATTAGGGATCATTTTCATCAGTTCTCAATGACTGAAAATACAGGTGACTTTTCATGCATGTTTTCGTCGTCTGTGCAGAGGGAGAAGGGGACAGTTTGCTTACAGCCATGCGGTGCTGTTTACGCAGCTCTCTGACCCGGAGCTGGTCCAGAGAGGAGGCCACGTCCTTCAGCGGCTGCTCCACCTCCTCAGAGTAACGCTGCACCAACAGCTGAGGAATGCCACAGCGCCCGTGCTAAAAACAACAGTGGAGAGGAAGACCAGGGTTTAATAAGATTTCTTCAAGAATTTGTGACTCTGCAACATTTTACTGGGTAAACAAAGCAATCCAGTGGCAATTATAGCTTTTAAAATGTGTACGTATACACTTTATATATAACTACAAAGCAAGTAAAGAACATTTATCAATAATAAGCATAGCTAATACAATCAGTATTATTCAAAGGTTACAACCAAACTTTTGTGGGTTTCTCAGGGAGGGCTTTTGTTTCAATATCTGATTCCAACTCATGAAGCAGACAATTTGTTGAGGCAACTTCTAAAGTAAAAGTCAAATTATAACAAGACTAATTCATAACAAACTAATAAATATAACCCCCTTTTGCAACACAGTTAAGCAGGCTAAGAACTGGGAACGACCACAATGGCTTTGGTAGTAATATTTTTTCCAACATTTAATATTCAACACAAATTAATACTTTAGGGAGCAACAATTCCTTACAAAATGCCCTGCTTGTGCTCTTTCATTCCACTCTGTTGTAATAAGCCCTCTGAGCGCAGGCTAGGACGCATACTATGGTTTCACACCTCATCGCTGGTTGCCTGTTTGGGCCTTGTTTTGTTGCCAGCGTTGGGGGACGCACAGCTCGGATGGGGCCCGCTCCGGGGAAAGGGTTACAACAGAGTCTGAGATCCAGCCCATAAACTTAACAGACTGTACCACATCATAGACCGAGCCCACAGTTGTTCCCCTCCACTCCAGGCAGTTTATTTATGCACACCCTCACACATCTAAATTTATATACTTACTCTACATGTTCATGTGTCAGCGCTAGTCATATATACACTACTCAGTATTTAAATGCAGCAAGGTCCTGTTCCCGCTGACACATGAACTAGAGTTGGTGTATATTTTAAATGTCATGCCAAGTAAACTCATAAAGCCATCATATTGACACCTCATGGGAATCAATTTGAGCCAGGGGAAAGTGAGTTCATGTTTTTATGCAAGGTTTACTTCATTTTCATCGAAGTAAGCTGTGCTCTAGATTATTTCAAGGATGTAATGTAGATGTTTATTCTGAAAATGTACCTTTTTAAAGTGCAAAAGTATGTAGAAGTACTGTATACATTCATCTTAATTTCACCACAATACATTATTATTACATTACTATATATATATTTTTTTTTAAATGAACCATATTACCTAATTAAACAATTTAAAAAATCTCTGTTTAGGATTTTATAGTCAAAAGTCCTCAAAATATAATCCAAAATAGGAAAAAGTTATGTTAAATTGAATGTGATTAACTACTCAACATCATCATTTTAGAGAAGTCCCGTTTTGTATAGAATGACTTTGGAATGAGTTGCCAAAAGAGTTATGAGACTTAATATAACAGGCCCTAAAATCTATAATATGAGACGCTTTTGTACAAATTATTATTCATAATTGTATAATTGTCACATTGAAGACCATGTAAATTTGTACTGTATGCCAAACTTTTAGTCGGGACCCCAGGAAGTTTACCAAGCACCATGGTGCTACAGGGGTTTCCAATAAGAAATAAACAAACAAAAACATTAGATTAAAAACAGAAAAAATGATGAAGTTGCGTTGCCCCACCTTATCTGAATAGGGCTCCTCTGTTAGATCAATGCCCTCCACCTCCAGCCGCTGCTCCAGGATGGTCAGCAGATCGGGACTCATCTTCGACTGGGACACTTTCCTGGCCACTGCCACTTTGCCCCCCAGGTCCGAAAGCCACGGCGGGTGCACCGAGCTCCCCGACTCCTCCCCCACCGATGAGGCAGACGAGGAGTAGCACGGGCTCGCCGGAGTGCTGCTCGACGGGGTCTTAGCCGGGAGAGGAGGAGGCGGTGGTCCCGGGCTGCTGTTGGTGCTCCGGATCACTGGACTACTCGGGTGGGACCGGTTTAGCGAATGGGTCGGGGAGGGGGAGGAGGGGAGGGAGAGGGGCGCGTGGCGGAGACCGTTGGCGAGGCGCTCTCTGGACTTCTTAGCTGGGACTGGTGGGGGTACGGGGGGCTTTTTGGGGTGCGTTTTCGGGATGATCTTCTCTCCGGTAGATTCAGGTGGACTAGACAAAAGCTCTGGGACCGTGGGTGAAAGCGGGGCGGGACAGGAGGGTCTAAGGGGCAGCTGAGAGGGCACTGGCGGTCTTGATTTTGGACTAAGCGCTGTTCCGTTTTGCTTTTTGGGGCTGTTTAATCTGGCCTTCTCCAGTGTTGCTCTGAACTCTGCACTGGATTGCTCAAACCGGATGTCGCCTAATGAATGGGACCTCTTCCACGGGCCGGGGTCCTGGGAGGGTCCGTCTAAGTCTTCACAGCTGCGACTTGCCGGAATGGGGGAGCATCTCTGGGATCTGCGCAGTCCGAGTAGGTTGAATCCTTTCAGAGAGTGCTTTGAAAAGAGGTTTTTAGGGAATTTTGTGCGTTGGTGGTTGCCGTTCTGCTGCAGAGCCTCAGTGGAGATGGTCATAGGAAGCGTGGGGTAGTCTGGAGACTGGAGGCCCCCCGAGGAGCGACTGGAACGGGATGTTTTCCTGCTTTTACCTGAGGGAAAAAAAAGATGTTGAAGGGAATGGGTCTTTAAAGAGAAAGCAACAAATCACTCACTTAGCAAATGAAACAATAACTGCTTAATTTAGTGATTTAATTTGCGTTACAAAAAAAAACTTAAGTAGAATGAAGTGGCACAAAGCTCTCTAGAGGGCTCTCAAGAAATATTGTTAATTTGGCACTGATTAAATGATTGTTCGAATCCCGCACCACCCCAACATCGTGGTTTCGAATTCTGAACCACCTTAACATCACACGATCTCTCTGGGTGGAGTCTGCATGTCCTCCCCGTGTTACCGTGGGTTCTCTCCGGGTTCTCCGGCTTCCTCCCACCGTCCAAAGACATGACTGTGTGGGTTAAATGACGACTCTAAATTGTCCCTAGTGAATGAATGTGAGAGTGAATGGTTGTCTGTCAATGTCCTTGTCCTCTGTGTTAGCCCTGCGACGAGTTGGCCACTGTCCAGGGTGTACCCCGCCTAAGGCCCAAAGTCACTGGGATAGGCTCCAGTCACCCGCGACCCCTAACGGGAATAAGCGGTAGAAAATGAATGAATGAATGAATTAATTTCTTTTTAAATATTTGAATTTGAAACTACTTATTTTTATAGTGACAATGAGCAAAGTCAATCTGAAAATATGTTAACATTTATACATTTAAATAGTTAATAGCATGCCATTGTTTGGGGTGCCAATATTTCTTGACGGCACTGTATGTATGTCAACAAAATGGTGTAATAGCAACATCTACAAGTAAAGGAAATGCTCTTATGAAAACAAAGACACAAAATACAAAAACTTACCATGGTTTCTCCCACTTTATATATTATGGATGGGTGAAATGTGAGACTCGTTTTAAACAGTGAGCGAAGGAAAAGGCGTCTGAGAGATAGAGATGCAGAGAGATGTAAAAAGCTGTGTTTAGAAATGAAAGTCTACACATCTACATGAGCAAGAATAGAGAAATAAACTAAACAGTGAGCCAAACATTTTAGAAAGACTCTTGTATTTAATTGTGACCATTGAAAAATGTATAGTATAAATAAAAATGTAAATGAAATAATTAGAAAAGAGAAAATGAGAAGGCACTACTAAGCTGTAGTCGACTAAAGTAGACATGCCTCATCGGCCAATTAGTCGACTAACAGAGAGTGTGGCAAAAGCTTACAAAACTATTAAGTAGAAGTTATTGCAAAAACAAACCAAACAAAAAATCTTTTTATACAGAAAAGTGCCATTTAACATTCATAATTATCAAAATGTTAGAGATATACAAGTTAGATTAAAATCATGATTCATTCAAAAATCTTCAGCTAACTCACTCTCCTATTTGCTATTGTCCCATTTAATCTGAATAAAATATTTAGTTGACTGAATTTGAGTTTGAGTTGACTTATTTAGTTATAATGTGGGTTACATTTCTTTTTCAGTATTTTTCAGTGATTATTTTGTTTACAGTATATTCCATTGAACTGGAAAATGATTTGAATTTATTATCAGTGCTATTTGATTATCATTAGTTCAATTAAATATTACAATGCAAAAAAAGATATATAGTTAAATAAGAGTAAGATAAGACCGTTAAGGAGTGGACCTTCTGGACTATTTTATGTATGCATACAGACTTTTTACAATGAGGCATATCCTTCTTCTAGTCTGTATATTTACATTCCAAACAGCCCTGAACGTACCAGAAAATGCAGAATGCTCAGACTAATGTTATGTAGCTAATGGGTGATCAGTGTTTAGAGGCATGGGAAGAAGAGGAGGCAGAGAGGAGGCGGAACATAAAAAAAAGAAACAGGATGTACCAGAAAGTCCTTTATTTAAAAGGAGAGGATTTTTCACAATGTTAATCTCTAATGTGGCAGATTGCACGCTTACTGAACATCTGAACCAGAAAAACACAGACACTGGTGCCAACACAGATAGACAAGCTTATTGAGCTGTGAATCAGAGGCTTTCAAACTGTTTGGAGTGAATACAGTCATTCGCAAGTAAGGGACAGAAAACTCAAAATAAAAACACAGATTTCTAGAATAACAGTTTTTTTCCTTAAACTCTAAATTTTTAAAATAGTTTATATCCATTTATTTTAGGCACATACTGAATGAATGCTAGTGCAACGCTGAAAATGTAACAGTGGAGGTGAATAGCAGTTCTGTCACATTAAAATGTCCACTAGAACCACCACTGCAATGAAGACAATTTAGCAACATGCTCCTCTGTTCCGTGAAAACACTTAGCAGAAGTATTCTCTTAAACCATATTCATCTTCCACGTAACCGCCCTGGGCATTGAGCACCGGGGCAGATGGGAAATTTAGTCCAGGACTGGGCAGTGACCTTGCTCTCACCAGAAGAGTTCTTTGCATAGGTCTACCCCTGTTTGCTCCCATCATTCTGAGTTGGACAAGGCTCAGGGGTCTGGGGGCCGGCTGGCTCACACTTACAAGCGGACTTTGGCACTTGTGACAGAGAACGCCTAAAGAATGAAAAGAAGTAAAGAAAGTGTGGAAAAATGGACAGTAAAAAGCACAGGAAGGTCAGAAATGATGAGTGTTTGATTGGCAGGTCCGGAGAGGCGGTATGTTAGAAAGCAGAAGCAGGCTACATGGAGCTAGTCCAGGGTGTGCTTGCTAGCAGCTAAGCTAACTATAGCTGTCATTACCATTCTCCAGGTTCTCATTGCTCTCGTAGCAGCCAGAGTCCCGAGGGGAGTCTCCTACCAGACCACAGCCCTCTGACAGCAGCTTCTCCTGTGAACCGCACAGGCCCCCGCGCTCCGGATCACTGCTGCCTGCAAGCACCAAACACACAACACATTTATTCAAGTTTATTTTACGCCTTTATAACCTCCATTGACATCAGAGCAAAGGTTTTTGGTTTCCACATGTGCATGCTAAAATTCAAAGGGTCTTGTGAGTACATTTTCAGAAAGTGAGAAGCAATTTAGACGCAGACTACCTAGAATTCTATTATTTATTCTCAGTAATCATACAAAAAATATGTTCAATGTAATGTATTCCAAGATTGTTGCAACAACATAATAATTGGAAAGCGTTTTGAAAGCAGCAAATACCAACATGGTGTAAGACAAAATTGTTCTGTTGCAAACAACTTAAGATCAGAATCTCTCCATCTATGGACTTTAACTGATGCACAAACAACAGTGACTAACACTGAGCACGAGCAGTTTTTCATCTTGAAGCCATTTATTTGACACGGGAACCTACTTAAATATTTCAAGCGGTTGTTGGTTGTTTTTTGATCACTAAAGGTGCTGTACCTGATTTTTACTGTTTACTTTAATGTGAAACATGAAAAACAGAGCTAGTTCATATTAAACTCTTTACATCAGTCACATGTATCGCTCACTTTCCCAATGCAGTCCCAGCATCTTAAATATTCACCACAATGAGTTTAAATTAGACTTTTCACGAGTTTCTGAGCCCAGAGCATCCCGAACCGTCACAGGTAAAGCTATCAAACATTAGCATGCTAACGGCGCACTTCCTGCTTCTTGTAGAATAAAATGCAGATATATATAGAAATAGATATAGAAAAAGAACTGTGCTGTCATTTTCAATAGGTGTTTTATGATATATCTGTACTGGGGCAACACAGATTTTACTTTATTACATGCAAAAAATCATGCACATGAACTAATTCTATTTTTCATGTTTCAAAACAGTAAAACTTGCAGTGCCTTTAACCCATTTCCTTTGCCTGGATACAAAAAGTGGGTTAATTTTCACAGTTTTACCCTTGTAAAAAAAAAAAAAAAAGTCACATGCCAAAACAAACATATCATCATAAAAAGTATAGAAAATTATTTTAGTTTGTGCAGGGAATACTGCCTCTTTACCCTAGAACAAGGAATCCCACATTCACAACAAGAAATGCAATCTAAAACAAGAAACTGGTGCCAGGTGAACACGGTGAAGTTAGTGCCAGGAGGGCCTGAGGGTTCAGATAGCTTTCATCTATTCTAGGGGTGTCTGTACAGCACTGATTGTTTTCAAATTGCAACAGAGACACAATTGCAGCTGAAGTATTGGAGCTGTTTGTGCACTCACTGTCATACTCCTGCAGCAGCTCCACAGCCGTCAGCAGCACCGCTCTGTGCTGGGGGTCTCTGATGTTCAGCTCGTCCAGGTCCTCCTCCTCCAGCAGCTTGAACGTGTCCAGATCTTCATAACCATTAAACAGGAAGGTGGGCATATGCTCCTGTCACACACAAATACACAAACAATTCTAATTAGTCGTAGAAATACTTTACTCTTAATTGTGTTCTTTCTCTTCCAAGATAACAATAATAACGTAGCTTTAGATTTGGATTTAAAGTGCAGTGATGCAAGATACACTGATTTGGTGTCAGATGCCCTTCCTGACTAGGGATGTCTCATTATAATATTTTTGTGTTCACTTGTAAACAACACCACAATTTAACGATTATTCACAATAACTGAGATCGTGACCAAACAACAGTGAAATCTATTATTTTCCAACCAATCCAATCCAACTTAATTTGTATAGCACACGTTTGCCAGCACAAGGTTTCCAAAGTGCTGCATTTAGTGAACACAACATCAATAATCACTTAAAATCACATACATGGTATAAAATAGCATAAAAAAGACATATAACAACATTAAAAATACAATAGAAAACCATAGATAAAAAGGCTGTCTTTCATTCCCATTGTCTTATCAGCTTTATCAAATCGAGCTTTCTGAACGACCAAATGATCTAAACAAAAACAGCCAGATTAAAAAAAAAAAAAAAGATTCTTTATAGATAGTAGATGTATTTTTGGACTATATTTGGACTATATGTTGAATTAAAAATACAAAATGTTGCCTCTAAAAAAGCTAACGATTATATTGTGACCTGAATAATCATCAGTTTACCTAATAAACTTGACATCTCTGTTCCTGACACAATCATTTCATTTAATTCTTGACAAAAAGTTACTGACTGACGCCTCTCTAGCTACGCTGTTCTATCCTAATATTTGTTTTTATGCTTTTGCAGCTGTATTTATTGGACTCCTTTGAAAATTAGATTAGATCTCAAGGGGCATTCCAACTATAAATTTCAAAAATATTTAAAATGTTGTATTTAAGATGATTGTTGCAAAGTGATTACAAGCAATGCATTTCTTCAGCCCATTTTTGGAAAAGGGAAACAATACTGGAAGAATAAATAGTAAACGACATGAACCGAACCGTTACTAATGGTGCTGAGTATTTCCATCAGCTTCACACAACAGTAACAAAAGGCCTACATGCACTTGTCATCTGTAAGTCATTTCCTAGACACCAGTTTTATTTTTAACTCTCTGGTGAACCAAGACCTAAACAGTTACTTCAGTCCCAACGGGCCGTGTAATCACGTTAAGTAACAGTAAACACTCGGGTACAGCTCTAGACAGCGTATTAAGTAAATGTTAGTAAGCTCAGAGCCCAACGCTAACCTAACTGTAACCCAAATGGAGCACCTCGCCAAAGTTAAGTGGAACAAGCAGCTTCGTAGGTGGAGACAAGTACATCAAAGTTACCCGGCACCACACCAAAGCTCGTCGCTAACCACTGTGCCATCGAGAGACGACAGAAGAAACGCCCTTTTGTAAAATCAGCTGACTTCATCGTCCAATGCTGGTGGCGGGGCCCGTTTGCGTGTTGCAGACTGTGTGTCACCAGTGAGACCATCAATTACAATGGGAGAGATGCACTGAGGAGAGCGTTGTGTGTTTTTTCTGCTATTTCTGCCGACTGACGGAGGACTAAACAAAAGGACCACCAACGAGCACAGCCGACGCAGTCATCTGGCTCTGCTCTCTCACTGCTTTCTCTGTCTGTATAGGAGTATTTCACAAGATTTACAGGGTCGGAATGGGCAAAGACTAGACAGATATCACACAAACATGACAAGCTCCTATAAATCATCTGAGCTCTGAAACTAGAAAGCATGTATTGACAGTAGGGCTGGGCGATATTGACAAAAATGAATATCTTGATGTTTTTTGGGGAATCTCGATGAAGATATTCAGACAATATTATGTCAATCCAACAGAATCGTGTTAAAATTTGTCTTTGAACGGGTTGGTTGAGGTTTAATTATTAGACAAATGTCAGATTTGTTAAAATGTCAATTGTAAAATGTTCATATCGGGGGTTTAGTTGACAGAACAGACCTATTTTATTTTATCCTTATTCTATAACTGAGATACCGATTTAAAATTTAGTCTTATTTTGAACCTCTGTTTTCTTCCGCTGGTCGGTTTCATGTTTGTAACAAAAAGAATTTACCCATGGCGATGAATAAAAGTAATTCTGATTCTGAAACGTCTGTAAAATGAGTCACAAAACTGTAGAAATCTCTCCTTATACCCTTATTTAAAAGTTTACAACATAACTTGTACATATTTTAAAATAATTAATCATCTCTTTTTGTATTTTTTTTTCCATTAAATAATTTACTTGATATTCTTATTTTGCATATCTACAGAACAACATTCACAGTATTATCTAAATTACAGTGCATGTATCCGATTTTGATTAATTGTACATGCTAACTATACTTTGTATACTTTTTAGCTGTCTAACAAAGTACTATTTAAAGATGTATCGTTGAGAGTTATATCTCCTGAAATATTCATGTTCATATTGATTTAAAGTATAATAGTTTCTCCAAACTCTCTACCGAAGTAAAACTGCGTTAAAAGTTCAACAAATGTTCTCGGATTGATTACTTTTCACTGCTGCAATGATAAAAGTGTCTCCAATCCAGAGCACGCCGCCAAGACTAAATTATTACTGAAAATATTGTGCCAAGCGCTGCTAAACTCGTGTCCACAGCAGGATCTTGTCAGTACTGGGCCTCTCTAGTCCTCTGTTCCAATAATGACCCAGTGAACGCTCTTTAATCGGCGTTGTGGACCGTCAGTCTGAGTGAGCAGAGCTGATGTGTCTGCAGTGCGGTGGGAGGAGGCGGCTCTGGGCTCCGGGGCCGTGTGGGTTCATAATTAAAGATGAGAGAGATTTGTCTGTGAGAAAGTGGGTGTTAGTGTTTGTTCACAAATGTCACTTCAAACGATTCATGTTGTATACCCCGTAATCACCGTCACTTTACATAGTACATCACTGTCTGCAAGTGAACAACTATTCAAGTGACTAATGTTAACCGAGTACCTCCTGGCTTTTTCAGACTTTAATCTAAGGCTGTTTTGTGCTCTTTTGTTGCAATTGAGTTCCCACCCAATCTTAAATAATACTTGATATGACATGATAGCATTTTGGTGCCGTTACAATCACTTTTTATAGAACTTATTACATCTTTTTTATTTGGGTAAAGGCACAAATATCACACTGACCTATTGTACATATGACTGAATTAGTTAGTCATACTCAAATATACTGTCTTTTGATACCTTTTCCAGCTGCTGTTTGATGTAATAACACTTAAAATGGGAGTAATAACACAAATCCAAAACACATGCTGATAAAGCTGCACAAAAACATACAAATTAGAGCTGATTTTGACATCAACAATGTAAACAATAATTAAAGAGGCATCCTTGAACTAATGAGAAAACACTTGTAAACCTTGTGTAAAATATTAAACCAAACAGCATGTTGTGATTTGGCACCTTGAGGTTGATCCTCTCCAGCAGATCCTCCACAGAGGTGGGTTTGGGAGTGCGGCCCTTCCTCCTCCTCCGCACCGGGCGCTTAGGCTTCTCCTCCTCCTCACTCAGGACGTCCACGTAGATGAACTTGAAGGTGCCCACTTTGTTGTTGAGGAGACCCATCCACGTTCCCATTGGCGGCTTACTGATGATGTCGATCACGTCGCCGCGCTGCAGGACAGAAGAAACACATAGAGTCATATAAATGCACCTTCCACTTGTTATTTTAGCATAATTCATTCAATATTTCTGTTTTTGTTTTTAAGAATGTAAACTTAAACAACTTTTATAGCTTGAGTACACCCGAAAATATATCTAATTAAAAGTAGGGATATGATATTTTTTCTAAGTACAGTATTTTATTATGCTTTCTTAACTTTAAAACAGGCAAAGAAACAAATTCACATTTAAATTTATTTCATCTTCTGCTTCTAATTACATTTTCAAAGAAATATTCTAGAGTCTGATAACAATAATCCGACAGTTACTGGTGGTGAAAGCTCTGTCTTGAACACATATTGAATAACTCAAAATCTACACATAAATCCTGTACCTTGAGCTTGAGTGAGTCCGAGTCGTAGGGGCTGGGGGTGTACTCAAGCTTTTATAGCTTGAGCTTGAGTACACCCGAAAATATATCTAATTAAAAGTAGGGATATGATATTTTTTCTAAGTACAGTATTTTATTATGCTTTCTTAACTTTAAAACAGGCAAAGAAACAAATTCACATTTAAATTTATTTCATCTTCTGCTTCTAATTACATTTTCAAAGAAATATTCTAGAGTCTGATAACAATAATCCGACAGTTACTGGTGGTGAAAGCTCTGTCTTGAACACATATTGAATAACTCAAAATCTACACATAAATCCTGTACCTTGAGCTTGAGTGAGTCCGAGTCGTAGGGGCTGGGGGTGAAGTCTGTGTGGACCCGCGCTCGTCCACAGAAGGGCCCTCTGTACGGCGGCTCCTCGTCGTCTCCGTCTTCAGACTTCACACTCTCTCTGTTACTGGCCGACGAGTCCGTAGTGCTCACGGTCTGACCACCTGCACATGCAAACATACAGTTATACACTCCTCTTCTGTGTTTTAAAACAGACGCAGTTTGTTCTCCTACTGTCCAGTATACAAACTAATTCTCTTTAGATTTCAGGCGCTAAATGATGTGTGTCGCTTCCCTCAGTCTGCCATAGTCCAAAAGTGCTCCAGTTACTAATGATTTACAATTTACACAGAATATAAGGTTCAACTCAATGGCGTCTTTATCTTGTACTATTTGGCTGATGTAACAGTTTTAAGTAGTGCTGCATGATATTAGAAATTATTGCGATATGCAGTATGGTAGTGCAATATCGTGTTATTGTGTTATTTGAATAAACTGATGCAATAAGGCTCATATCAATCGAGTTACTGTGATGTATTTAGTGTAGCGCAATACTGATTATTACGTTACAAAACTGCAGGAACGATCATTTTTGTGACATATTGTGCAGCTTTAATTTTAAGGCCAGACACTACAGGCAAAACTTTTGTTTTTTGGTCAGTTTGCTCTCTCAACATAACGACTTTCATGTGGAAACAACAAACTTGTAATGACATTGTAATTTCAAAGGCTGTTTTCTTAAAATGGTGATCCACCACTTAAAGTAGATCCCACACAACACACCAAACTTTACAATCTTGGACTCAACAAGATTTTGACGAAACTTACCGAAGATTTCTAATTCTAAAACTAATTTATTTAAGTTTTAAGTAAAAAAAAAAAAGAATGTTTAGGACAATTTTCAGTCCAATCTAGTTTACTTAAAAACTAGATAAGAAATCCAAAATCCCCTCTGTAAAATGTTTTTTTTTTGTAATACGTGTACAAATACGTGTAAACCAAGAAATTTAAACCTGGTTCTGTCCCTTTTTCAGATTTAAATGTCCTAAATTTGTACTTTTGGCCATTTTTACACATAAAATGCCTCATTTCTACATGAACACATGACATGATGAAAAACTACAGGATACGTTTTAAATCAATACCTTTAAATTTAAGATTTGTTCCTACTCAGCTGCAGTGTCTCACCTTAAGAGTAAACTATGCATCACCTTTCACTTATTTTCACTAATAGAGGTTGGGGTTAGAGTATTTTCCAAGCATTATGCGGTACATCTGGATGGTTGTAATTAATAGGTCTGACAGAATTACTTGTGTTCATTCAACATAAGCAGTTCACCATTCCTCCAAATGACTGAACTTGCGACCTTTTTAAGAGGCTGCCTCAGTAAACGCTTCACCACAGTGCAATTCAGGCTGTAAACACGTGCCATTTCTTCTCAATGACTCATTTGATCATCTCTTTGCTCCGTTTAAGATGAACTAAGGTTACAACCACTTCAAAATAATACAGTATCTCTCGAACCCTTAATGAATGTTTGCATCAAATTCTTCTTTGTTGATTGGAGGTAAAGGCTGTTGGAATCATCTCAAGTTGGGGAGACTTCTACAGCTAATCACTCCCATGTGTTTGTCTGTTCGAGCGTGTTTTCTTGTCCTGGTGACTTTAAATATTGTACCTATGCCAGCTCATTTAACTCACCTAAACTTACATTACAGATGGTGTTTTATCCACACACGTAATAGAAACAGCAGGTTTGGCACAACAGAAATAGTAATTAGATGAGATGAATGGGAACTTGAAACTACAGCATGACGCATCTGGCTGTCATTAAATCGTTCCCAATAAAACCATAGTATTATAGGACAACGTGATGGTAAACATGTAACAGAAGGGGGATAAAAGCAGCCTGTGAGTGCCCTCTAGTGTCAAATCAGTGGAAACACAGACATTTTATATTGAGGTTTAGGTCTGGTCTGGTAAGTCTGCTGTGTGTTGTTCTTTACTACAATCACAGTGGATTGTTTTTGAATTAAAAAGTAAAGAAATAAACAAATTCCTGTTTTAGGTGAAAACTAAATCAGAACAATTTTTATAATATCTAAACGTACAAAAGTGGTAGTGATTTTGTTCCAATCCAAGAACATAAGAGGACAATCAGATCTTAGCTGGTCCAAGTAATTACAAATGTTACAGCAATCTAGAGCAGTGTTTTCCAACCAGTGGTACAAGGACAAGAAGCACTTGTCAGGGGGAAAATGGAATGATTTCAGATTTAAAAGAAAGATGTTCTTTGTAGTACATTTTACATCATTAATATTGTTTTAGTTTGATATCTTTGGCATAAAACAAGAACATAGATAGCTATAATTGTCAATATACTATTAAACCGATTTTGTTATGACTAAAGAAACAAATGACTCCTAGTGTGAGACAGCGTTTAGGAGGTTCTCAAAACAAATAAGGTTGGGAACCACTGATCTTCATACTAAAAAAGTGAAGTAGAAAAATATCTGACGTAAAATGTTTGACTGCCAAGAATGAATCATTTTATATTTTCGTCTTCACACTTGTGATGATGGATTTCTTCCATTGTTGCCCTTTGATCCTGGTCAGATTGACTCGTGGAGGCATTTATGCTACAAGTAAAAAGCATTTATTGGGCGGGCAAGTGCTAATGTGACTCTATACACATCTCCATCAATATCCTTCCATCTAAAACAAGGGTACATAGTGGTCTTACTCATTGAGCTCTGCCCGCTGAGTGAACTGCGCAGGCTCTCCACTGATCCTCCCGCCTTGAGCTTGGGCTTCTCCAGAGAGTCGGTGTCAGGCTGAGGAGACTGAGGGGAGCCGGGTGCACCATCCGGACTGGACTGCGGAGGCAAAGGTTCAAATGGATTTAAAACACAAGGGAAGGAAAAGAGCAAAGTCGTGCAGTTCAAAAGAAGAAGGAAAAAGCATAAAAGTTCAATGAATACAAATGTTCATTTTGGCTACTAAGTAAAACTTTGAAGCAGATGTATAGTAAACTTAATAATTCTTTCTAGTAAAAAATAATTCAACCTTTGAGTAACTAATATGTATAAATAACCTTAATTACAGTCACTAATCAAAATAATCAATGACTCAAGCCACAAAGGTAAATGAAATCAAGGTTATATTCTTTTGCAATTCTAAATCACAGAAATTGATGCACACGAAGGCCATGAACAATCTATATACAATTAAAAATATATTTAGTGTACCTCCTCCTTCCTCAGACCCCTTTTAATGCAGCGCTCAGGCAGACGTTATAAAGGTATAGGGCACTAGGGGGCGTTGTTGTCTTTAAAATAAGGAGCTCGTGTTGCACTAAGTGGGTCACAGACTTAACAGTGACAGTCTGATTGTCCCATTCGGAGGGCAGAGCTGAATTACAGTTAGAGCTGTCGACAGGTAATGGCACTAAAGTGAAGCTACACGTGACTCTTCACAAAGTGTCGCAGGTTTTAATCAGCGGGCCTGGGGGACACTTGCATCAGCGCATGATCTCACCATGAGGCGGACCCCACCCTCCACTGTGGGCCCAGAGCTCAGTCCAGCAGGAGAATGATATATAAAGTCAAAGTGTGTTTATCCTGTAACTAACACAAACACTCCCACCCACTCACAGCCGCTGGACACAATATGTGGCTTTCACTGCTAAACATCCCTTTAAAATGTTTGGGAACAGAACAGTGAAAATGGTGTAAGCTTCTAATAAAATAAACCACCTTTTTATACAAAGTTAAATCTGTCATTTATTTGAACAACTTAAGTTACACCAATCAGGCACTACATGGCGACCACCGGGCTAATAATAGTAGGAATGACGTTATGTTTAACGTAGGGGCTATTATGCGGCATTGAATGATACTCTCTTTTTTCTTCATACACCGCTAATTTCTTTAGACATAGTCATTAGGCAAAACAATCTGAACTTTGTGAGCTCTAATCTACAAACCTGTCCACTTTTCTTGCCTCTTATGCATTAACAATGAGACAAAATGTTAAGCAATAATCTTTTTTAGCTTGCTTAATCATAAAAGCAAGCAAAATGTTTCTTGGAACTTAGTGTTTTTTAACTTAAGTCCATTGTTTGTTTATGCAGTTGTTTATGTTTTATACAGAATGTTGGAATGTCGTAATGCTGAGGAGAATTTTTTGAATAAAAATGCGTCTCTATTGAAATTAACATTAACTCAATATTTTATTTACATACCGTCAAATGTCAAATTGTTGAGGACGAATAGACTAATTCAAAAAACTGGTGATTCATGTTTTAAAAGCCGCTATAGATTTGATGAGTCACTTTGTGGGACAAAGGAGCTGCGTGCGATGTCATTCAAAACTAAATGGAACTTATTTGAGCTATAGTTACAATCACATCTGTAATGTTTTAAATAAAAGTGATTACCTGTTCAGACAGAGAACTGCTGTACTTCTTGGACATGCGTTTCCTCATCGTCTCTTTGACCGATTTGACCTTCTTGCCCAGTGAAATGCGAGACGTAGTGGGGGACTTGACCACTTCCCTATAAATGGCCTCCTGGTCCTTATTCTGCAAGCCGAGACATTTTAGTGAAGTTAACAGGGGACATGGGTGCTTGACCGGAAAGTCTATCCTCTTAAAACTGGCAAAGCTGGACTCACGTTGCCATCGGAGCCGGCGTTGTTGACCACATGGAGCGAGCGGTTGGACAGGTCAAACCCTCCGAAGCTGCATGTTCTCTGTGGGAGACGAGCGCAGACACAATAGAAAACATCTGTCAGTCGCTGTAAGGTCACGTTAGCATAACTTCCCCCATTCACACCCGCTGAGGTTCAACGCACAATGATCCATGCTTGACACAACACGACAACACTTATTACACACAAAACCAATGTATTTTACAGTGGAATATGGAAGAAAAGGTGGTGAACAGAGAAGACCGGGAACAACTAGGGACAACTGATATACGTGAGGCAACATGGGTGACTGAAAAACAAAGAAAAACTGTCTATAAATTGGTAATCATATGAATTGTGATGGAAGGATATACATCTTGTTTAAAAATACTCTAGATTTATAGTGTTTTTAATAATTATAGTTTTTTTAATCAATTGTAGTCTTTCTTAGATACCACACTATGTAGAATTTGGGGAAAAAAGGACAATTGCTATGGAGGAAACTGACTCAAACAAGAAATGTTAAGCTATACTAATGGTTTAAGGTTGATATAAGTTTAGAATATTATTTGGCCTTAGTCTAAAAGGGCCAAATAACATATGATATAAACATAAGGACATAACAATGTAGTATTCACAAAGCGGTACTTAATGAAGCACAGGGGCTAGACCAGCAGAAAGCCACACAGACAGTTGACACAGACATGCACGTACACATGTGGCCAAAAGCATTTCAAGGATATAGGCTGCACTGTCGGAGCAAGAACTGGCCATAAGTCTGGACTTGACAGCTATGCACCATAAGCCATTATCTCCAAGTGGAAAGCATTGCACACAAAGGCAGCGTCGTTTATACAGTAAAAGATGTCCACAACTGCTCCACACATGTCGACTTCCCTGGACGAAACATGTCTTAAAACCAAATAAGTGATTCTGAAAAGTCAATGGGATGGACATGCAAAAATGTATCTCAAAAAAGTGCTTGAAAGCTAAATCATAGAGGCACGGGCCAAAAAACAGAAAAAAAAGTGAGAACAGAAAAAGTGGCTTGGAGGTTCTTTTGAATGGGACTCCGGTGACGGCACTAGTACACGATGGGGCTCAGGTGCACTCAGAGCTGCAGGATAGCTCCCTCACTACAACACTTCTCTGTATTTACCACACAATACAGCCAAGTGTTCCTCTGCCCTTCTATGCAACGATGGTGAGGAAGGTTACACTTGTATGGATCTAAAAGCATGGGCTTGTTATTAACAGCATGCAGAGCGAAGTAGTCTTAAGGGAAGTGACATTTATTAAAGCCATAAAATCCATTCCGTTACTTGCAAAATTGCACCCCAGTGGGTCACAAGCATTTAATAATCCTTTCATATTCAAGTAGAAAAGTTTGAAAGCTCAAGGCAATCGATTGAAGGTCAAGCAAGAGGATATTCTTCTAAGGCTGCTGAAGTCTGTGTATAAATATCTCTTACACATACATACGTTTAAGATCAAGTGTATTTTATGTTTTTTGTATGACCTCATGTATTTAGCTGAGCTATCCTGCAGCATTGAAGCACTCGGAGCCCCTCCCACACGAGGCGGTCGACTTGAGCTCGTTTGCCTGGACTCACAGACTTCTGCTGGATGCGTAAGAGCACGCGCTTGGTGCAACGGTCGACGCTGGCCGCCCACTTCCTGTCGGCCTCACGGTCCTCGTCCAGCAGACAGCGGCGCTCAGCGCGGCTCAGGGTCACGGGCCGCACCAGCTGGGCCCAGTTCAGGTGGCCATACAGACTCCGCTCCACCACATAAGTGATGTTGAGCTCACTGACCGCTGTCCGGCCACGAAGCCTGCGAGAGGGAAACGCCCAGCCCCCTGTCCCGCAGCCAAAGCCTTTGGACTTGGTGACCTCACAGCGGGCAGGGGAGGAGGGGGTTGCGGGGAGTGGTGAGACAGGGGCCTTGTTGCGTGAGCGCTGGTACAGAAGGTGCTTCGTAGAATATGCGTAGTTGGGGTCTGGTTTGCGGTGCGTCCAGCTGCCGTGTTTGGGTTGGTGCTTTGGGCTGCTCTGAGGGCTGTTGTCCAGGGAGATGAGGAGGCGGGACTGGGAGTGGGGTTTGGGGCGGGGCTTGGTCAGGCCATAGTAGGCATACAGGGCTTCATTGGTACTTACCCCGTGGGAGATGGAGCCGAGAGCTTTCCTCATCTCTCCGTCCGTGGTGGAGCGTGACAGTTTGCCCTCGTCGTCCAGGCCACAGCCATCCAGCTCTGAGAAGGACGAGCCGCTGCCCCCCACACCCGAGATAGAGCCCAGGCCCCCAGAGCTCAGCGGGGTCCTCCTAGGGGGCCGGATGAGCCCGTGGGTGCTGGAAGACTTACTAAAAGTCTTAACAAGCCTATGTCCTGACCAGGTGTCCAGGCTGCTGGACGAAGGGGAGGTGGTCAAACTGTCTGAGTCCCCATCCAGAGACAGCTGGTCCTGCAGGAGCGAGGGCAGGGAAGCCTCCTGGGAAAGAGGGGGCTTCTTTAAAACCCCAGTGTAAAGGGCTGTGTTGTCCTCACAAGTGGGTGTTGGCTCTAGATTCAGGAAATCTGAAAAGCATTACAAATGATAGATTAGACTGGTGCATCTGTAAATCAATATACATATGTAATTATGTTGAATGAAAAGTCAAGTAACAACCTTCAGATCCATGTTTCTTTCCATCTTCGACTTTGATGAGCTTTTTCCTGACCCGGCGTGTGGAGTTAACAAGCTTATGAAGCCGTTTGAACTTTACAGAGTCCTCTGACTGCTCATCATCTGACTGCTCTCGAGACTGGAGGGGGAGACGGGGAGGCAGGGTGTGAAAAAGGTTCATGAACATTCACTGACAGGCATGAATATATCAAAGAAAAAGACATTGTAAAGCCATGGGACATTGTTTAGGACGAGGGTGAAGTTAGTGAGGTGAGACGTGGATGATAGTAACTGTGAATGCAAAACCTGGCAAAACAACATTTGAACATGTCTGCTTCTTTCTTCATTCTAGGTCAAAATTGTTCTTGTCTACTCAAGTAGAAAATAGACAAAATAATTCAGTTTCAAACACGACTCATATCCCCAAACACACGCGCCATTTTTCAGACAATCATATCACACATCCAGCAGAAAGTCTCAGAGCAGACGAGCAGCACATGTGGCTTCACTATGGCCCATGACAAAGCGAGTCTGGAACCCACCACTGTCATTATCACGCAGTCTAAATATCTTCATTTGTTTCTCCCAGGTTTCCATGGTAACAGGGCTTCTTCGGTCACACAATTTGGCAGCCATGTGTTGCGGTTGATGGGGTATATTTTTCCAGTTAATATGCAGCTTTGTCGTCCAGGTCGAGAGCAAAATGCACTTTTAGTTGAGATGAAACCACAGACCTGGCACAAGGGCTGCTGACATACAGCGATGAGATGTTAACTGTGGTGGGGTTGTAATACAAATACATGTCGACTCACAAAGGCACTGAGCCACCTTATAACACAGGCTTAACTTTGCCAATTGGTACTTATCTGAGATGAGGGAAGAAAAACATTAATCAAAACAGCATCCCGAGGGCTCAAGACAGGGGCTTTTCTGTATGTGACCATGTTTTTTCCCTTTTTCCATTAACAAAGCATGACCCTGTATTGGGTTCAATGTAAACACAAAGATGCACAAATACTGCTGCTGTTTTTCTCTACAGCTGTATTTTGTACAATGTGAATAAATATCTATTACTGGTATATTAAATATCAATATCTATTTAAAACTTTGTAAGGGAATGTTTTTTTTTCACATTTTTATCAAGCTTTCAAACATTTATACTTTGGTGAGGTTTATGTTCATTGCAAGGATTTTAATGTTTATATTTTTAAATACACATCACCCCAAAAAAATAAATAAAACTAAACTAAAAAAAACTTACAGCACCTCTTACTGTGTAAATGTATACATACTCAGTGTGTCTGCAATATACATGATGTGCATGTATATTGCACAGATATCTCATATCATAACATACATCCAAAGATGTCTCTTTGGATGTATGTTATTCACGTTAAAAAGTCATATAAGCTTCTCATTGATATTCTATGGCTTTTATGACAGTTGCCATTGAAAAGTTAAAATAGCCTTAAGCACAAGAGATGTTAAAAGGCACTTTGTTTTGTTTAGACAGCAGCTCCTCCTCCTGAGAGACAGAAGTAATGAGGGGAAGATAAAGTGATGTACAACTTGTGACTAGGACCAGAGCCAAGCATCCATGTAAATGTCCAGCTTACTGCATAGAATACACACAACAATACTACAAATCAAATCAAACCAAACTAAACAAAAACAAACAATTTTTTACTAATACTTAGTTTGAAAATACACAAAATTAAACTGCATTAAAGACAGTCATGCTACTTACATTTTGGACAGAAAGCGACTACACCGTCCACACCACCGGACCACCCATAAAATTAATCAAATCCATAATAATCCATTGACCATTTATGTATGCGCTTTCCAAAATGTTACGCGCGCCCTTGTCCCGATGCGAGATGCCTGCAGCCTGTTGTGTGCATTGAGTTCTGAGGAATGAGAGACTGTGGAGGTGCCGTGCCGCTGGGCCAGCAGAGAAAAGGCGTGTTGTGCCTGGAGAACAATCCCCGCATTTGAGCCCCGTGACCCTGCTGTGGCCCCCACAACGCTAATGTCCCACGGAGGAATGCACCGAGAGGGAGACGAGGAGCAGACACAGCGCCAGGCCTGTACTGTATACGCATGTCCACTTATAGGATACATACAAAGACTTGGATAAATCCTATTCAAACAAGGGCAGACGGTATACGACACCATGAGGCATATTTTTAGGGTTTAGGAGCGAGGGGAAGTCCTGGGGCGAAGGATAAATTCTCTTTCTCCTTTCTTTCCTTCTTTAGCATGTGTTACAGTCTCCAAGGGCCCAACTATGTGTTCCCTACAACAATGCAGCTACAGTGAAGTTAACTTTCCCTGTGCAGAGAAGCCTCAAGTGATGGATCTCTGAATGCTAACAACAGGAAGTGAGAGACTTGCAGCTTGCGGCAGAATGAAGGGCGAGGAGAGGGTTAACAGATGAATCAGAAATCAAACCCTCACATTATAATAGAGAGTGAGAAGAAGAAAGTTGAAATGAAGTTCTGCCTAGAATGATTAATTCCATTTCCATATCAAAGGAAATAGCTAATCACACAGAAATATTGAAAGCTTTTAAAACTACTGACAAAGTAAAACTGTCAAATAAAGTGGGTCAAAGTTACAGTGTGAAACGATTGACATTAAGAGAAGAAAAGAGTTTGGAAAAAAGATAGGAAATTCCGTGGTATGCTTTTGTTGTGATTTAAATTAGCAGCATTCAAAATAGCTTCATATTTGCACCATGCTTGGAATTTCTGTGTTTGGATAAAGTAACTTCCTGTAAAAAAAAAGTGGGTCAGTCTATAGTATAGCGTTATTTTAGTGAGCAATTCCCACATGACGCCATACAGTGAAGTGCAAGTTTAATGAAAAATGGCAATGGCTGCAACTTGTCTCCGATCTGCATCAGGAGTGACCTAAATTAAGTATGGGAAAGTTAAGTTCGACAACAAACAGCCACGCATGCATCAACATGGGATTGTGCACACAAAAATAGCAATCAAAAATCATCTCAGCTTGCCAAATATAACGCACTGAATCCAGCAATGGAAGAAGAAAATCATGAATTTAGCTGACTATTTTGTATCATTTCTGGGGGAAAAGTGTAAATAAAAACAGATTCCTTTGGTTTGCACTTTTCACAAACCTAATGGTCGACATTTAAAAGATGTTGAAACAGAAATATTGAGAGAGATTAAGAGAAAAGAAGCTAAACAGAATTTATAAAGTTATTTGGGTCATGAAAAGCAATGAAATAGTCAAAACAAGAGAGTATTTAGTTGTTCTTTTGCTGTAAAACATTTTGTTCACAATTTTCACTGTGCCCCAACATTTTTTACGCATTTATAAAAAGAATTATTCAAGTTCACAATGTCACAAGATAACACTTCCCACATTTGCAAACAAAAATAAGCTGCAGTTTCTTTAGCCTTTAACAGACTTGTCATATTATCTTTTGCTTGACATTTGCACATCCAAACACACACAGCACTGCACCGTCCCTCCTCGTACATTATTGGCGGGTGAGAGTGGTTGGTGACAGACATGAGGCAGCACAGGGCGGTCCCGGCGTACTTACATCACAGGTGGAGGACTGGTTTAGAGCAGGTCCAGATCCCTCAGTGCCATCGGCAGTGTCATGGCTGCCGGACTGTTTGTTGCGCTCATACTCCTTCAGCTACAGGAGAAGAAGAGTTTAGAGAGGTAGAGGAACAGGGCGGGACCACCACTCTCACCAACAGCAGAGTCCAAGAATGTGTGAAGGCACGCGGTCACATAGGCACTGAGACTGGGGGTGTAGAGGTACCGATATGTACAGAAATATGAGGATGATTTGGCTTATAACATTTTATGACACTCATTTTGTGATTGTGATTTGTGATTGGTATAAATACGACGGTGCAAAATATGGTTAGATTAAATGAAAAGATCAATTTGGAAAATGGTATGACACATTAACTTAGATGGTGACTTGAGTTTGATTAAGTTTTATCATTTTCCACTTATGATAAAAAAATGGAAAGTCAAATTTACAGACTATTTATGTCTTTTGTCTATTTTTATTATTGCATTATTTTGGAAATTGTTTTGATTAATTTTGTGTCTCCACTTGTAACTCTACTGAAGAGTTTGAATATTAAAGAAAGGATATAATATAACGCTGACAAAATAGGGCTGTTTCCATAGCAATTAAATATTTAAAATACTTTTTAATCGTAAAAAGCTCTAAAAAGTGTCCATATCAGAAAAACAAAAAACATGCAAAATGAAATTTAAGCAAAGAAATCCAATTTATTTGACATCTTTTAAGTTCTTGGTGATTCTTTGATAACCAACAGACACACACCCACTGTCAATGTGAAACCAAATAGTGACAAAAAAACACATACAACTATCCACAAGAGCTGATCTTTGATTGTCTCAAAATGATTGGTTTGACTATGTGTCAATCAAAATCAGGGCCACAGATTTCAGCCAATAGGAGACTGAAGAATAGATCGACACTGTGGAGAGCAACACCAACGCTGCGAACACCCAGGACAAAGATATGATTACTCACAAAAAGCCACAAGAAAGAAAGATTTTCATTCATTCTACTTCAAATGAATGACAGACAGAAAATAAAAGTGCACAAAAGCCGAATAAGATCCATCGTCAAAATAAAGAAAAGAACAACTACGCCCAGGAACACATGTGTCTCACCACATGGAGATTTTTCTGACAAATCAAAGACAAATGACTTGAAGCAACACACCCACACACACAGCGCTCACATCCCAAATCCTCTAAACCTAGAAGCACTATTCAGCGCAACATTTTGGCATTTAAAAAGACAACGCCAGTTTGACAGAATGGCCTTGTGGAGTTAGTATGAGTCAGTCGTTTTAGTAAGCAGAAGATAATGGGAAACATAGTCATTTAACTAGAGGTAAGAGAATAATGCTATGACATAAGTACAAAGCATGTGATACAGGAAAAGGAGGAAGCCATGACAGTTGTTCCTACCCGAGCCAGCGCTTCCTCTACGGTAATCATCTTCTCCTTCACCATCATCATGAGCTGGATGCGCTCCTCATCGCTCATGGTGATCTCACTCGCCACGTAGCCAATGTCCTCTCCTACACGAAACAGGAAAAGGACAAAGGTCAGCTACAAAGCAAATAAAAAAAGTCCAATGTAAGGTTTGAAAGATGTGTAAGAACCTTTAGATGTCTGACGGACGACCGGTTTGTGCTGGGACTTGCGGAAGTTCTGCCAAAACGATTTGTTCTTCTTCTTGTTATCCCATTTACCTATAGACAATAAACAGGAAGAATATGAGTACATGACATAATTCATGTTTTAGAACAAAGACATAATTTGTTCAAGAGAATCAGTGTAAATAAAATCCATTCCAATCCAATCCAAAAATGTGATTATATTTTTGCAATCAAAAAATGTACCTAAAAAGTGTAATAACAATTCATTTTAACTTCATCAATATCAGAAAAAAATACAGTTTAAGTACATTATGGTAACATTATCATATATAAATGGGCAAAAATTGTTACGGTCAACAGCTTACCAATTTTGCAATATGTATTTATTAGATTTAATAATCCCATTACCTCCAGATCCGTCTTCTGAGCTGGACTTGTGTAGCGGCATCCTAAAACACAAAAGAAGACAGCCTTTATTTTACATGAACTTGTAGCGTACACTTCAGCGTTTCCACCACTTGGGGTCAGTAGAGGCACTTCGATCACATCTGTGCAGGCTCCAGAGGCTTGAAAGGGAGAAGGTGAAGACAGTGAGAGATGGGCAAAAAACTGACCTTTTTTCTTGCTAAACCAAAGACTGAAACTAAACATGTTGGTGAGATTAAGTCAATATTTAAAAGGTATCAGGATGGAGGAGAGCGTGGGCTGATAATATGTTCAGAAAGAGATGAGATGAGCAGAAATTGTAAGCACAAGTGGGCGGAGAAACCACTGTGCGAACTCAGCCACTTTGAGTTTCCACTTTAGTTGACAGAAAGACAGTCACAGGGAAGAAATTATGAAAAAATAGAAAAAATAGACATTCTGACAGCTCTAACAAGAACTACACAGCATCCAATAAAAAGTATGAACAAGCTCAGTCTATATTCTCTCCGTTCTTGACTTTAGAGACTTGGATGAGCCCAGAATAACTTCAATAGCCGTCTGGCTCTATATAAAAATATAGGGCCAGGGTACGCTTCAGTGGGTTTATCTTCAAAGGCAAATTTACTGTGAAAAACTTTGATATTGCAGTAGCAGAAAGTATGGATTTTTTTCACCACGCGGCAGGTCTTTGAGTTCAAATATATAGAACTACATTGTAAGTGTGGTTTCGCTTTCGACGGCTTGTTGGTGATAACGATAATCATAAGTGGGTGGAGCCTTTTCCAGCAACTGTAGGCCTTAGACGGGGGTTAACTGTGAACCTATTGATACTAAAACTAGATACCCTCTTGAATAAATATTGACATTTAAGAAAATGCATAAACAGAACAAAAATTGGATCTTTCCTGAACGGAATAGTCTTTATCTATATTAGAACTAATATAACACCACATATGATCACATTAAAGATACTACCATTGTTTGTGTTGAAAATCACACTCTATTGTCAATATTATTGTATTTAACAACATTATATCATCAAAATCAGTATCAAGTATCATGTATGGCTGCACAATATATATCACAATAGTCTTCTATATAGCAAGCTAAAGCAATAATCAATATTGCACCACACGAGATAAATCACAATAATACCAACATCCAACATATGTCAAAAATGTACTATACATGTAAAAAAGAAAAGAAAAAAGACTGATTTTATCTGTGTTTTTTCCATTTTAAGGCCTAAATTAACCTAATCTTAGTTTTATCTCTCTGAAGTTTTTATTTTGACAGTTTGACCAGTAGATTACTAATAATAACTAAAATTAGTGTATGATAAAATATATTAAAATATCACGATAACCTTAACCACATAAATGAAGGAAGGCTCTGCCACCATTAATTCATTTCAATTTAGCTAAAATGGATAAATCGTTATGGGTATATTCAAATGTGATAAGCTGAGACGCATAGGGATCTATTATGTTATCTTTTTTATTCACATTTTGCAAGGAATTTAACAAGTGTAAAGAAAACAAAACAACTGATCACTCCAATATTCAATTATAGAGTGTATGAGAATTTATGTTTTTTAGTTTGTTCGATTGCAACCCCATGGGGACATACTGGTGCAGCTTAAGCCCTGGCTGCCATGGCAACATAATGATATGCTAATTGAATGTAGGCCTGTATGGTTCGCCCCTGCGCTCCTCTGCCTGCCCCCCCTCCCTGACAGGCTAAGGCTAAGGGACGAGCTAAGGATAATTCAAGCCACTCAATGGAGAGTGAAGTAAAGCCGCCTCCCTCTGTCGCTCCACGCTCTATAAATTAAACTCACGCACCAACACTCGCATAGACACTGTTTAAATGTCTTTGTGCGGCAGCCTGGTAACTTAATTGGTTTAACCTTAAAATCCGTAGCATGCCTTCTCTTTCACTTGCATTCAGAACAGGACAGTAAAAACACAGTTTTATCTCATTTGCATAAGAGGCTAACTGTCTATGTGAGATAATATGGAAAGCTACATTTTACCTTTGGCTGAACTCATGTAGAGGAGGTGAACTCTGGCATGTTAAACTGAATCACACACCACTACGGCTTTCATCATTTGAATTATGTAGTGTACAATAATGTCATTTTAACATTTAGTATAACTAAATAATGTGATTGAACACAAGTCTCTCCACGGCCAAGCACCAAAGTACATCTCTGACATGTTAGTGCCATATGAACCATCTCGCAATCTGAGGACCTCAGGGACCGGCCTCCTGCAGGTGCCTAGAGTCAGGACTAAACATGGGGAATCAGCATTTCAGTTTTTTGCAGCTAAAATCTGGAACAGTCTCCCTGAAGATGTGAGACAGGCCTCCACTCTGACAATGTTTAAATCCAGGCTAAAAACAGTTCTGTTTAGATGTGCATACGACTGAAAGATCTATCTGCACGCTTCTCTTTTAAAGCACTTTATTTTAAAATGATTTTAAAATGATTCTGTGTGTCTTTTTGTGTTTTGTGATTTTAATGCAACTTTTCCTGTTTATGTAAAGCACTTTGAATTGCCCTGTGTACGAATTGTGCTCTACAAATAAACTTGCCTTGCCTTGCCTTATTGTGTTATTATAAAGAAGAAACACAAAAAGTGTAAGTGTAAAATTCTTATTCTATTTGGAATAATTACAAAAAGGGATGTTACCATGTCTGGTCTTATTTGCTGCTGTCACATTTATTGACACTGACTGTAATAAATCAAACTTTCAGATAAAAACATGCATACTCATCACAAATTATCTAATCTTGACATTCCTTATAACAAAACTCTTAATATAGCTAACGGCCAAAAGAAGTTGTGAAAACAATTGAGGGGAAACAATACTAACACATGAATCACTGGAAGCTCATCCTCCCTTTTGTCATGTGACAACATTACTGTCCAGGAAACATCATGAAACCATGTGTTGACAAATGTATGACAGCTGTTTCTGGTCTATTTTAGAAAGAAAACTCTGGTGGAGGTTAATTTTGACATTCTAGTTAATGCTGAACACCTGGACTGTAGTGACGCACTGAGAGCTCACAGACAATAAGAGGCACTGACCCGGGAAAGACCCAGGACAGAGAAGGGACCGACCCGGGAAAGACCCAGGACCGACCCAGGACAGAGCAGGGACCGACCCGGGAAAGACCCAGGACCGACCCAGGAAAGAGCCGGGGAAAGACCCAGGACAGACCCAGGACAGACCCAGGACAGAGGAGAGACAGACCCGGGAAAGACCCAGGACAGAGCAGGGACCGACCAGGGAAAGACCCAGGACAGAGCAGGGACAGACCAGGGAAAGACCCAGGACAGAGCAGGGACAGACCAGGGAAAGACCTAGGACAGAGCAGGGACAGACCAGGGAAAGACCCAGGACAGAGCCGGGACAGACCCGGGACAAAGGAGGGACAGAGCAGGGACAGACCCGGGACAAAGGAGGGACAGAGCAGGGACAGACACAGGACAGAGCAGGGACAGAGCAGGGACAGAGCAGAGACAGCAGAAGAACGAGCTGAGCGCAGGTTGGAGAACAGGTCATTGCAAAGATACTCATCACTGCAGAGGGAAATATCACATTCTATAACGCTGCAGAAATATTTATGTTTCGGGAGAAAGAAGGCTTGAAAATGTGACGCAGACTGAGGAAGAATAAAATGACCCCTACCCCTAACCCTAAAAAAGACCTCCCTAAGATATGTACAGTTGATCCTATTGACCCTTTGCACCTACGTCACACGATCACGTGGGTGCACCATAATGGACGGCAAGAGTATGCGAGCGCAGAATTACGGGGAGCGCAAAAGTAACAAACTCACAGTGATTGCAATTATTTTTGTCACTTAAGCGATGGCTACTTCTAACTCATGTTCAGTTCAGTTGTCAGTGGAAGCAGGACAACTTTTACGCGCTCACAAAGCGCGGTATTTTGAGAAAGTGAAGATCGCTAGCTTAGAAACGGACCCTTACCTGTTTCCTCCTGCCATGCTCACCGATTTAATCAAAACGTCAATATCATTCATTTTCTACCGCTTGTTCCCGTTAGGGGTCGCGGGTGACTGGAGCCTATCCCAGTGACTTTTGGCCTTAGGCGGGGTACACCGTGGGTTCTCCGGGTTCTCCCACCGTCCAAAGACATGACTGTGTAGGGTAACTGAGAACTCTAAATTGTCCCTAGTGAATGAATGTGAGAGTGAATGGTTGTCTGTCAATGTCTCTGTCTCTCTGTGTCAATATCATCATAATCAATATATTTTATTCACCAATTATAATTTTGTGGATGTAATATGTATTATTCATTTTGCAGGCTTGAGTCTATATACATACATGCATACATACAAGTTAATTTCTTGGCTGGATAACTAACGCCGTGCCCCGCATAACTTTGACTGTTTCACATATTCAGATATGGTTTCGTGTAAAATGTCATACACTTGTAACATTGGCATTGACTTAACTTGTAAAAAATGCTCACTGCAAATCGGTGAGTACTTGGATGGCTTCCAGTTCTTTCGATTTATTGCAGCTACCCATCGCCGTCTTCTGTCTTCATCAACAGGTATACGATAAAAGGCTACATTGGGCTTACGGCTTTGCCTGTTAGTGCAGCCAACCGCACAACAGGATATCACCATTTTACGTGTAAAATTGATCAATGTTAGCTTACTAATAGTTAGGTTTAGGGCAAATTTCGATCATTTTACCTCGCACAAACAGCGCTTCCGCCGTCCGTCATGGCAAAGTGGGCGTTCCATGACGTCACATGCAAAGGGTCAATAGGTGCATTCACACACACATCTCATGAAAACTGGGACTAAACCTAGACCTAAACCTTCAACCAGTACTAAACCCTGACTAGAACAAGACCCAATTAGGATAGATAAGTTAAACTAGTTGGAACATTCCAGACAAATTGAAGCACAAATCAGTCACTTTAAGGCACAAATCAGAACTCATACAGTATGTCTTACAATGGCAAATGTTCCACAATATGTACAAATTTAACTAATTACTAATTACTAATTCTTAATTTAATTTCTTTCCTCAAACAATCACTTCGTCACCAGTCTTATTAACGAACCAACTACCAACTATTCTATCAGATACTTGCACATTAGCCTATAGCTGCCTTTGAACTCTGGATTTGACCCATCTTTCAACCAGCGCTCCTGGTCAAGAGCTTAGCTGGAGGATCAGCTTATACTTCACATATTTTAGGTTGAACGACAAACTGGAGCGCTCAGAGGAAACCCACCCAGACACAACGCTGGAAGTTTCCCCTTCTCAGACTGAACAGGCTCCGCTGTTAAGCTCCACAATCAACTCCTTGTATTATTCTTTCATCAAGACCCTTTTAGTCGTGTTGGTAACCACACTGATAAGCTCGTGGTCTCCCTCGGCAACAATACCAACCAATCACCCATCAAAACAGGAAGTCCCCGGTTTGAACCCTAAGAGCCTTCTGTCAGCGCCAGCCCCATAGTGGGTAATAACACTGCTATGCCCACGTTCTGCCAACAAAGTGACAAAGAGGGGCTGGCAGTACCAACATGGCGACAACTATAGGTCCTAAGGGTGCCATTGTCCTCCGGCGAGGTGGTGATGGGGGCATCCGTGTGTGGAGTGAGTATAGGAGGCATTGAGGAATGTTTTAAGGGACTTGTCTATCAGTCTGGCTGCACATGATAAATCTCTGTACCTGCGGCCCATTCACGCAGCGGACAAAAGAGCAGGACGATGGTGGATGAGAAAAGGAGGTAGTGAAAGATGAACTGACGGGGGATGGGAGATGTAGTCCTCAGGCATAAAATCTGAGCACATAAATTTTCAAAGGAGTGTCACATGAAAATGGACTTTGTGAACAGGCTCGTAAAAAGTGAGAGAAGGGTGCGGTTTCATTATAGAAACAGAAGGAGCGTGTTTCAGCATCTAGCCTTGCAGACGTTACCCAGGGTTCAATTTGGAATGTAAGATCACATTGTTGGGGCTGTTGGACTTTAGATGGTCAATGGTCAATTAATAAAACAACATTTAATTAGGTGACTAATTATCATTTTATCGAGATTTTAAGTATTCATTGGGGAAAGAGCAGAAAGGGGAATGAGTTCGTAGGAGATTTGAGATTGTGAGCTTTGTCTGTCTTTTGACACATGCAATCAGCGTGTGCTGTTCAGTATAAAATAAACTGTTGTTCTTTTCTGTTAACCTCAGTAAGCTTGTGGTGTGTGCAGTTTGGTTTAGAGTTTCTTCAGCCGACTACAGCCCTACAAATTGTCTTTCCCTTGGCGTTTGGAAAATGTTTTTGGTATGAAAATATCAGTTTCATTAGTACTTGTCTAACAAGTTTCACGATCTGAGCACCCAAGAATCTTTAGTAAAACTCATTTTTTAGGGATAAGGTTCATTTCCTTCTTGCTGCCTACTGCTTTGGCTGGAAAATTCCACAGTATGGCATTCAACTTTTATATCTTTTTTTTGGTTATATTATAGATGATGTTTTCCATGTTCATGTCATTTGAACTACACATACATGGCAAATAAACTAAAAAAAAAACCTAGATCTGACCTGTGACTTGCCCTGGTGTCGTCACCTGCTTGACAAATATGTTTAATCTCTATGGAGAAAAGCAAGTGGCAGACCCTCCAACAGAAAAACAAAATAGAGTCCCTTTAAAACATAGGAAACAATTCAAAAGAGATCTGTCAAAAAAAAGAAAAAAAGAAAAAAGGTCAAGCTGTTGGTCAAGGTCTGTGCTGTAATATTTGCTTAACTTAGGGTAGATTTTATCCACTTTTTGGCCCTCCTTTGGGTAATTTCTTGATTAAAACTACTGTAGTAATGCCTGATAAATTACCAAAACGCTGTTAAAACAGCAAAGACCCAGTATATGTCCAATCTTGTAGAATCTAGAACCATAAGCCTCAGGTCCTTTTTAACGCGTTTAACAAAAGTGTTGATCCTTCTGAACATACTGGTATTCTTATTTGTGTTGTATTGTGTGACAAATTGAGTAAATTTTTCACTGACAAAGTTTCGTGTATCTGGGCTCAAACCTCCTGTAGTGCCCCAGATCCCAGTGTTGTTCAGTGTTGTAATTCTACAAACTTTGAAACATTTGAGTCAGTTTCGCCGTCTGAACTGTCCATAACTATCCGGAGCCTAAAAACTTTCTCTGTCCTCTAGACAGCCTTCCGGCCAGGCTTTTTAAGGATGTTTTTGAGTCCATTGGACCTTTTATTGTAAACTTGATAAACATGTCGCTTACAACTCGGTATGTGCCGACTTCATTCAAACAGGCCATAGTACAAGCCCTCCTAAAAAAGCAAAAATTTGACTTGTCTTTCTTGTCAAATTATAGACCTGTGTCCAAGCTTGTCCATGTCCATGTTTTTGAAAAATTCCAGTTTTAGATCCTGTCACAGCATGAAAACTGCCCTGCTAATGATCTTTAATGATCTTTTAATTTTGGATTCTGGCAGTTCTTCCATGCTGGTGCTTTTAGATTTGACAGCGGCATTTGACACTGTCGACCACAAAGTTCTACTGCCCCGTCTTGAGTCCTGTGCTGGCATAAAAGGCACAGCTCTTAAACGGTTCCAGTCATACGTGTCTGAAAGATATTTCTAAGTCAATCTTGCCTCTTTTTATTCAGAAAGAGCCTCCCTGACCGGTGGAGTGCCTTAAGGCATGATTCTCGGCCCACTGTTGTTTTCTTTATATATTTTGCCTCTGGGATCGATCTTTAAGAAATATGTGTCCTTCCACTGTTTTGCCCATGATGTGGCAGTATATCTGCCTCTTAATACACAGACTCTGTTCAGTGGTGAAAACTAGCTTTTTCCAAGTCAAGTCTTATTTGCCCCCGAACCAAATGAAAAAAGTGGTTCACGCATTGATAACGTCATGCCTGGACTATTGTAATTCACTGTACTTGGCCTTGACCAGTCTTCAGTGCAGACTACAGGTTCAAAATGCTGCAGTGCACCTGCTCAGCAGGACGAGACACAGGGCCCGCATTACCCCCGTGCTGTCCTCGCTCCATTGGTTACCTGTTTTCTTCAGGATCCAGTTTTACTGTTTCTCTACAACTCTCTAAACAATCTAGCATCGTCATATTTGTCTGAAATGCTTGTTTTGCACACTCCGAGGCAAGCACTGAGGTCGGCTGACCAACTGCTCCTGCACTGTCCCAGGTCTAGATTAAAATCTAGAAGAGACTTTTTCTGTTGCTGGTCCTAAAATATGGAACTCTATTCCACTGAACATAAGAGCTGTTACTTCTGTTCAGAGATTCAAGTTGTTGCTAAAAACTCATCTTTTCGCACAGGCTTTTAATTTTTATTATTACACTTGTTTTTAATTTGTATTTTCAGTATTAAATTGTCCTTTCCTGTCTTGTGTTATTGAACTTGTGCAGCACTTTGGGGCAGTGTATCTGTTTATAAATGTGCTATATGAATGAATTTGACCTTAACCGTGTAGCAATTTTAGACCTAGATTTGATCTTAAATAGTCCTGTTTAGGACCCGGTTCACATTTGGTGGTACTCGGAAAGCCACAATTTTTCTTGATATCTTGGTGTGAATATTTTGAGCACCACCTCTCTAGGTAGTATACTTCTTTAGGTAGTATTTTGTTTTGTAAATAAGAACTTTCCTCACCTTAATTTTGACTCGACTTGAATTACAGTCCATCATATTTTGTCGACATATTCCAACCCATCATCTGCATCGTAAAACTCTGAGGTAGGTACAGTATAACATAACACAACCTGCAGCTTACACAGCCAAGAATAGCACCTATAAGCCACGTCTATCCTGTACAGAGCCAGGCCAAAACAGGGAATCATCCAGTTTTGGGGCCCCTCTGCTCTTCTCTTTCTCAAACAGCAAACGTCATCCCAAACTCTGGCATCTGTTTCGCATCTCCCTAAACTTTTTGTCTGTGCAGCGTACACGCAGCCATGAGAGACGAGGTCATGTATGAGGTATGCGCTTCCTCTCCTACACGTGACTATCCTTCCACGGGTCACAAGGGGGCGACGATCACGGGCAAGGATAAAAGACCGGTCATAATTTAACAGAAAACTCTCCATTCTCCATGTGTGGGAAACTAAATTCAATTCTATCTGACAGCGGGGTCGTTCTCAAAGAGCGGTTATGCCAACAAGTTGAGAAATTGAGGAGATTTTTGCGATGACCTCACTAAGGGGAATAACCTCGATATAGAAACAAAAGGCAGAGAAAATGTCGGAGTATTACAGGAACCAGGCAAAGGGACCTCCACCCAGTCATCTTGCATTTGATTCTTGGCTGTAATCACTGGACTATCATCCCCATCACACTCTCTCTCTCCTGGACTGGACACAAAGGGAGGAAGGAAGCCCAGAGAACAGACTGAGGACTGGGCAGGCCGGCTTAAGGAAGTGGCCAGTGGTTTTCCTTTCTGTGAGAGTGGGAGTTTGGAGGGACCACCTAGTTCTGCATGAGTCAAAGTGAATATGGTGCAGAGTATGGAAAGTTACAGAGGTGAATGTAACTGAAAGTCTTTAATTATTTTTTTTATTTCCAGGGTTTTCTATTGCCGATTTTATTATTATTGGTTTTATTGACTTCATGTTTATTTATTTATTTATTTTTCATTCTGTTTATGCAGTTTGATGTGATTTTAAGTGATTTTAAGTGATTTAACTGATGTTCTTTTTCTCTGTGCAGCACTTTGAAAGCCTTCGCAAAACATATAAAGTTGGATTGGAAAGGCCCACTGAAGTAACCTAAGGGGAATTGCATCTTAAATCAACTTTAGAAGAATAAAAAAGGAATAAAGAATAAAGAAAAAAAAAATCATGCTGCCTCCCTCCATGAAAATACATGTGATCTATAAACAAATAAGCATCATTTAACATGGTTTGCATGATGTGTTCACCTTGTTATCTGAGTGACTCCCTTTGCCATCAAGGAGTCATAGCCCCTCCAGTGTTGTTCAATCAGTGCCTGTTATTGCTGTTGTGTCTGCAAAGAACCTGGACTTAAATTATGCTAATTTATTTAAATGTGTTTTTATCCTCGTCTGCACGCTTGTACTGAGCAAGGAATGAGCACGCCAATGACACATTTCTGCCATCATTGCATATCTATCTAATTAAGTACAAATAAGTACTTAACTGAAGTTCAGATGGTTCTTTAACTTAAACAACTGTAATTTCAAAAGACATTATAAGCTTTTTGACTTTTATTGTCACGTATTTTGGTCTCATAGCTTTTTCAGTCACAAGAAGTTTTGGCACTTCTTCCAACTTCAAGTGTCCCAAACGGCTGTATTGTATAGAAACTGTAAGCACATTTGTGGAAAACAGCTGATGAAGATGAAGAATCCCGTGACCTACTGTCATGGCAACCACAGCGGTAACCCATCCCTCACCCCAGAAAGACCTGAACCTGCTCACGCTCATACGCTGCCCTTTATCTGCTATGGCTGACCAGTAAAATGTGAATTATGCTCCCTCCTGGATGTTGATGAACTCCAGACACTTCAGCGCTGCGTGTTGTTTTGACTTAAACAGACACGCGTGTAAATCCAGGCATATTTCATTGTCCCGGGCTGGTTTTAGTCACATGAAGCTGTGTTGGAGAAATAGAAGAGATACATACTTTCGGTCAGTCTCTGGAGTGGAGAGTTGACTGCTGAAGCCCAGGGATTCCTGTCGACAGAAGGAGAAACATTATTTATATAAGGTTCTCCCAAGATATGAATTAAAGCTGTACAACTGTGGATAAATATTTATTGCGATTTGTCTGACCAGTGTTGTGACTGCGATTAGATTTGTGATTTATATTTCAATAATTGGATTCTGTTCAAAGTTCACATTTTAAACACAATCAGGAGGAATGGAAATAAAAGACTGCAATATGAACTGACAAACTAGTAAAAGAATCACATGTTTTAGAAAGTTTTTGGCAAGTTTGTGTCACTTTTAGTTTTTTTTCTGTTTTTAATCACATTTTAATCTTTTTTCATAATATGTTTTAACAAATCTAAACTACTGTTTTTTAATGCAGAATAAAACAGAATATTTTGTTGTTTGTGGAGGGAATTATTGCACTTCAACAATTTGTGCAGCCTTTGTGATTTGCAAACTTTGATTAATTGTGCATCCCTAATATGTATGCTATTTCTTACAATATATTTAGATTTGAGCTGGTACAAACACATAATCGTAAACAATTGTAACTAGCATTCTAGATCATAATATAAAAAGACAATTCAGGTTTATAAAAATATTTACTCTATTACATTATCTACGTTTATAGCCTCCTGAGTATTGAGCTTGGATTGATTGACATTATTTCTAATATGGTTCAGCCCACTGGAGTCCAATAAAAGCTGCTTTTCTTACTTGGATCTCAGAGCGTAGCTGCAGGGAAGTGGTGCTTGAATCCTGTTTCTCCTAAAACGACAAAAATATAGGTGTCAGTGTTTAACATTCAGTAACAATGGAATATGTTCAGTACAAACTGTTGGGGCAGTAATAATAATAAAGGAGGTCCAGTGTAAAACAAGAGGAAAAGGTCAATTGACTCAATGTATGATTTGTACAACAATGGTTTGATGTGGGAAAGACCTGAGGTGAGGTTCAAGTAGACACACCTGCACCACAAGTGAAAACAAACTTGAGCACGTGCAAAAGACACCGTTAAACAAGTCTAAACCTGTATTCAAACCTGCATTACCTGCCCCCGCTGTTATTAAACCACCAGGCAGGAGAAGCGCATACTAAAGACACTGCTTTTCACGCACAAAGAATAGCCAAGGTTCAGGAAGTGTAGGGATTGGTGGATTTCATTACAACTTTTATGTTGGCCTCTTCACAGCAGAGCAACACCTGTCTTTGTGTCTCGGATTACAGCGTTGTGTTGACATGCCTTCAAGTCACATTATGTAGTGAGGGTTTCTGGAAGACATTTGAGTTAATAATTAAATCTAATGATCTTCTTTTGATCTATTTGTTCTTGTTGAAGTTGGTGATTGTCAGATTTGAACATTTATTGTAGCAAAACTGTCTTTATTTCAACTATCCATGGGTTTCAGATTGATGAGAGATCAGGACTGTTGATATAGCGATTAACAATTTAAAGCTAAATATGATATTTTTGAATTGGGTAAACATCCTCAACTGAAACCCATGAATATTAGATGTATCAGCAGGCCTGTCAAAAAAACAAACAAAAGTGCTAAAGTGATAAAGTTGAAGAAAATCCTGGGACCAACAGTAACATTCAAACACACTTTACGGCAGATAGATTGTAACATTAAAACAGAATAATCCCAGTAAATCCTCGTCTTAATCCCATGTTGAATAATGTTACCTCAAACAGAACTATTTACCAGGGCTGCACAGTTTGGGAAAGAACATCTAATTGCAATCAGGTTAATAAATATAAAAAAGTAAAAGAGCAATTGACAAAGACAGGGCAAAAAGAAATACGAAGTGACAACCTAATAAAAGAATAATGTATTAAAGAACATGTTTGTGCAGATATAAACTTAAGGGTTAGCTGTTTTTATATAGACTAAAACAGTATATTTAGTTGTTTGCTACTTCAAAAATGCAGCCTTTGCCATTTGCTAATTGTGTCAATATTGGTTTGATTATGATTAATTGTGCAGCCCTACAATTAGCACAATTAAAAAGAGAGTTATTAAAAAGGTGTGGTACATTTTCGAAGGAATAGTAACAGAAGTATAAAGAAAAAAGTATACAGAAATGGTTCTATTAGTAGGTATAGGTTCTAGCAAGTATTGTGTAAACTGCAATGTTCAACGACTTCATAATTATTTCATTCGTAGCAGAACCAAATAGTTATAACTGTGCTGTGTGTATAAAGTGTAATCTTAAAATGCCTAAACATTTGCTGACAGACAGCATGAAATCTTTAAACAGTTCTTTCAATAAATGCAGACACATAGCAAACCAGACTGAAATTTGATCATTCTTTTGCGCATTGCTTCAGTGGAAACTAAGTGGAAAGATTTATAACATTTTTTTGACCTCTCCTGTCTGACCTCGGTACAAATGTCCATGATGTTCTCTGCAGCACTGGTGGGACAGACGGGGTCAGCACGTTCCCGAGGGTCGGAGAGCGGAGAGTCCAAAATACTGAGGAGACGCTGACAGACGGAGAGATCTGACCCCGGGGTGCTGAGGTGTCACTGGAGGCTAATTTGTCAATGGACACGTTCAACTGTGCACAATGAGGGATGTGTTTCCACCCAATCTGTTGAACATTGTAGTGATAATACAACTGCAGATAATCGAAAGAAGAGGTGGACAATTTATTGAATTTGAGATAATATTATGAATGTTGCTTTGAAGATATCTAAACTTTGATCAATAAGTATGTTGTTTATAGTAAAAAATGTTACAAATATAGCTGATTAACAATAGAAACATAAAAAAAAAAGGTTTTGCTGTAAACTAAATAAGGATTTGAGGTGATATTTCTACACTTTTGTGATTCATTTACAGCCATTTTTACATTTGTCAGTTGATTAAACCTTAACCTCTAACCTGATTGACATAATATTGTCTGACTATCATTATAGGGGAAAAAAAAAACTAAAACACTTTTGTAATTTAACAGTTGAAATAATAATAACACATTTGATTTATTGCACAGCCTCATTTACTGTATGGGAAGTTCTTTAGTTTGAGAAAATCCCGTAGTGTTAATGACTGCTTTCTCTTTCATTCACACGTCTATGACCCCTGCTTTCAAGTTCAAGTGAGGAAGTGAAACGGGACTTATAGGAACACAAATCACCACAACTATGTTTCAATTTTACTTTGAATCTAAGTTTTCATTGGAGTCATCTGGTTTCATTTTTACAAATAATTCAACACAATATTCAACTCCACATATAGAGAACAAAGCCCTAAACCATGTGCAGAGATTTGAAGATTCATTCCAATTGTAATGCTAGATTTAAGATGTCTGGGTCACTCAACACAGCAACTACACTGGGCTATATTTACTAGTGATGCTACAGTTACTAAACTAACAAAATACTTAGGTTAAATACACCAAATGATAACTTTAGTAATCGACTAGTCGGCAACTATTTTTTCTATTAGTCGACTAGTCCAACGATTATTTCTTTTGTAATTTGAGACTAGGGCTGCAACAAGTTAAAGGATTAAACTAATCGATTATTGAAATAATCGTCAACTAATGTATTCATCATATAATCGTTAAGTTGTGGGCACACAGGTTCCAAAACATGCAATGAGCTGAGAGAAGAAGTTTTATGACTCAAATTGAGCCGCAATTTCATAAAAATGTTGCAGAAAATATCTCTATTTTGTGTATTTGATGAAAACACACTTTGTCCATAAGTGCAAGTCCTCAAACGGCTTCACCATTATCACAAATACAATCTTTTTTTTGACTAGTCGTGATAAGTCGATTAATAGTTGCAGGACTAGTATCCACTCACTTTCGACCAACCCTCTCATTTAAATTACAGTCCAGGAAACAGTCATCGTGACACGACCTTCGCCTTAACCTCTCATTATCTCGGACAATGTAACCACCTCAGCAGGACTAAATGACCACTAATCATTAAGAGTTAGTCAGTAGTGACATGACGTCCTTTAAGAGCTCTTTTTGCCCTGGAGAGACATTGGATCTGAAGAGGTGCTGAGGCGGCTAAACATCCCTAAACACGCTCAAACCCCGTACTTATCCCAGCTGTAATCAAGAGAAGGCCCGCTGGAAACATGGAGGAGGACAGTCTGGCTGGTTTTATCTTTAAGACTTAACTAGAACAGAGGGAGGCCTGTACCTGGCTTGTTTATCTGTTGGTCTGTTATGGCAGTTACAGCACAGATACGGATGTTACAGTGGCGTGTAAATCAGGAATGCTGCTCCTGAAAGCTTGTCCGTTTCTGGGAATTCAATGATTCCCATAAGTCGGACAGCAGGTACCAGTCAGCAACATTCGCATATGCACAGGATGTACGAGTCCGGGTGCAAAGAGTCCTAAAGCATGTGGGGTATACAGTGGAAGAGATTATTTAACGTAAAATATTCATGTTTGTAGAGTATTAAACTGACACAAAACGGCTCATTCCTTTACAAATGCTGCAGAAACGACTTTGTTAGTAAGTCATTGCAATCGAGTGCATCAGGCTTGGAAAATTTAGAAAACATTTGACAACTTCATATTTTCGAGAAAAACAACATATGTTAAAATGTAGTGACAGAGTTTTCAAAAGTTTGTACACTTAAAAGGGCAGCAATCCAATCAAAATCGCTATTTAAATGGACGCAATCAGCAAAAGACTGCTTTTATTTAAGTCTTTTTTTTTCACTTTATTTGAACTGTAAACAACTAAATATACTGTTTTGTCATGTATAAAACTTGCTTGCCCTATGGTTCCGACTTTTACAAACATGTTCTGAAATAGATGGGATTCTGGATTTGTTTCGCAGTTCTAATCTAAAAATGTAAACTTTAAACAGAGTCCTACCATTTAAAGCATCAATCGCAAATCTAACTGTAATTGCAATGAATGTCAGCGCAATCACAATTAGAATGTTTCACTAAATCGATTCCTACATTTATTTGAAAGTCTCTATTTATACTCAATTAGTGATCAGTTCGATTATGAAATGAAAATATATAACATACCGGTATATAACATTGCTTTCGGCCTTCATTTACTTGACAACTTTTTTGAAATTGTGTGAACCCACCCAGAACCTCAATAATAAACCTGTGTTTTCCAGCCAGATCTGAAATAGGAAAAGGCCTCACTTTGCGCCCTGGCATCAGCTGTGTTTACAAAGGGTGGCTGTGAGAAATACCACACATAAAAGAAGTCAAAGTCTGCCCTGGCTGTCTCCGAAGTGCATAATGCGCATACTTTCACAGAGGTAGGCCAAATTGGTTTTACAATCTGATCCCCTTTGATCGCTCCCCTGCAGTGACAGAAGATATCACTGGGCACGCAGCCTGCCGTCTCTACAGATGTCTCAGGACAAGCTGGTGCTACCACAGCAGCTTTAAACAAAACCTTGGGTAAGACACTTGTTGGAAAAAAATAGTGTGTGTGTTTTTTTACTATTGCATGCAATTAAAGCACAAATTTAGGTTTTGAAATCTAGATGTTGCTCACTGGACATTTTAAACACGTCCTGAATCATCAACATTTAAGAAAAGACTGAAATATGAACAGCTTTACAAAAATGTTGAGAGTCTAAACAATAGGATTGTCAGGTTTAACACATAATTAAACCAACAATTACATATTTAGTTGTTTGCAGAGGAAACTATAAAACATAAAACAATTGTAGCCTTTCAAATTCACTAATTACACCCACTCAAACTGTAATCTTGATTCAATTGTAAGGCTCGAGATGCATATATATTACACATAAAAATCCCAGTTTATTAACACAAGCAGACGTAAACCTGGACCCCAAACAAACCCGTGTCTCTCCACACAAATGTTCACACAAAGTTGAGCGTCTCTACTGCTCCTGGCTCCTAGCTCGGTCTGTGAGGGCCATTTCTCACACGGAGGATCTGTGCAAAACAAACAGCCTACATCCAGGTGGAGTCCGTCACAGCAGACATGGAATGTAGAGGCATGTTTACTTTGGATGAAGAATATTTGCTCTTATATGTTTGGATTAATCACAGTCGAATCACAAACAGAATTCACATATCGCAAAAAAATTTAAGCCTAATATTGTGTAATGTCCAGTGAAAAGGACTAAATATTCAGTTTCTGTAGTTAAGAGCACTAAAAATATATTATGTAAAGCTTGTGATTCTTGTGTTAATCTAATATTTAATGCTTTTAATATTTTCTCAAATCTGCGTTTAAAATAAATGTGCATTGTGAACTGAATCTTGTATATTATAAAAATAAATCTCAAACCAGGGCTAAATAGTCTAGCGATTATTAATCCGTTTAATTGATTAGTTTAGAGATTTTTACTCAGTTTTACCTAGATAAAGTTGAGGTTTTTATTTTAATTTTTGTGTGATTCTCTGAGTCATAAACCTCAGCTCATGGCATCTTTTGGAGTCTGTGTATGGACCAGCTAACGATTATTTGATCTGCCTAAAACCAATTTGAAATCACCAACTTAGCATTTTTTCCAAAGCACATTTTCAACAAAAAAAGAAAAGAAAATACAGTAAAATGATTGTTTTAAGTAGAAGAAAAAATTAAAACAACAGCTGCCAAACTACAGTATTTAAAAGCGCATTAGCACTGGTAGTTCCAGCAGTAGTTGGAGGGTGTAGAACATCTTATACGCCTAATAATACTTTAACTTTTACAGTTTCGACGCACCTCGGATAGCTAAAGAGTATTAATAATGTACCATAAGCTTAAGTTGTTATAACAGAAATGCAGATGTGTGAAGAAACTGCCGCTGCATCTGACAAGTTTTTTTTTTTTTTTTTTCAAAGAGAATTTATAAATCAGTGGCTTCTGGATGTCTGGATTAAGGCAAACACACTCCCAGAGGGCCACGCTATCCTTTACATGAACCCAACAGCATCAGCCACACATACTGGGAGCTACTGGCCTACTTTCCAGCTCCTGAATGGAAGTCAATATCTACAGGGTTGTTTGGGAATGTGCAGCATTCTGATTCTGATTGCTTAAGCGTGACTGGATTGAGTTAAGATAAGAGAGAGTCTGGGTTAATGAGGAGCACAATGTCAGCTGGGAAATGAGAAGAAGCATCAAAAGCCTCGCTGTTTTAGTGTAGAAATGCATTTTATTAAGTCGTTGTTTTTTGTATAGACTGGTTATGGTAAAAACTAGCGGTCAACATTGAAGGAATGATGTTTTGAAGGATAATACAACCAAAAATGTCAACCCTAACATTTCACATAATACAGTCTATTCTATTGTCATTTGTTTTTATCAATAACATCATCAAATACAATGACTTGTACTATTGTTATAACTAGAGTTCCCCATACGGTGGCACAAATAATTTTCATCTGAATAAGTCAATATCATATAATTAGTAAAAAGTTTCCTTATTGCCAGTATTTGGGGGGTCTTTAACTAGTCCTTTTGTCCAGTATTACATTTAAATGTTTATGATAATACAAATGGCATCAAAGTGTGATTTTGTAATGTCAATGTACAGTCCAGTCATTAGACTATGAGGGACCACTGTATTCTCCACCATTTATGGGAAACACTGATTGGCCTTAAGTCGCTTAGTCAATTAATTGGTCAATAGTCTTTTAGTCAACAAACTATATTATTTCGATTATGAGGATTTACATGGGACAAAAGCATAAAATACCTGGAGCGAAGTCTTGGCAGTGATTAATTAATTGAATCAGTATTTTTATAAATTAATTTTGTCTAAGATACTTTCTTTTTTTTGGCATTACCTCAAGTGCTGTTGTGGTCTTTCAGATCATAAAGATTAGCAACCAAACATTTCTTTAGTCGACTACAACCAGTGAGTGCCGCTGTTAAGTTATTCTGAAGCATTTTTGTATGCATTCACTACACTATACTAAAAAGTAGTACTACATTTAAAAAATAAAATGCTTTACTTCCTCAATTGTCCTCTTACAAATTACAATAGTAGAAGTAGTAGTAGAATATGTTTTCATGAAATAATAGGATTCCTATTAAGTTCCTAAAACTATCCCCATATTTTGTCTTTGCTGTATATATATAAACCATTTTACATTTTGCATTCAACTCCCTCACATTATATACAAAGCCAGCTCAATGTGTTAGCCAGGAAAAGGTGGATACGGAGAAAATGCAGCTATAATCCGAGGAACCAGGAGGCTCTGGGACGGTATGCCAACTGGCTTTGGGTGAGTCTGGGTGGGCGCGGCAGGAAGGCAGGCGGAAGGACAGACACCAACTGGAAATCCTGGTCCGTATCCAAACGACACACGCACTACCCACGAGACATGAGCACTGCACGGCCTACGAAAACTCATCTGGAAGAGCCATAGAAAGCATGATGTACAAAAAAGAGAAAAGCATGTACAGCCATTAACAGAGACCAAATCTGTGTTTTCCATTTTAACTGATTTATAAGACACTTCTATAAACTTGTAAAGAATGTGGTCTCAAATCCAGGTGGTAAAGGGCAGAAGCTGAACAGAAGTAATTGTTACAGATGTAGTGGTTTGTAGTACTTTTAATTTCAGCCTTATCATAAAAACTATAAACACCAAGTATATATGTATTTTAGCATTTTTGAGAGATAAACAAGGGATAGGAGAATGATTGCTGCTGCAGTAAGAGTGAATCAGAGAATAGAGTCATATTGTTACTAGTATTTAGGGGAACTAATCAATAACTGAGGTCATTGTCAACTAATTTAGTAATGCAATTATCATTATCTGGACTAGACCGTACTGAGAGAAGAGGTTTTATGTCAGAGCAAGAATTACATTAAAGTAAGAGAGCCTTTTCTTTGGTCTACTCTTATTTTATGTTATATTGTACATTCAGAATTATATCAAAATGACACAGGGTGGGTCTAAATGTAGTGTTTTTGTCTGTAAATATCCCCAGGATGTCCTCAAGTGGCATCCCTTTAGCTTCATGTGGGTCAAGTTTAGTAATAATCTCAAATTCACCACGGGCCTGTCACAATCTAAGCATCAAATCGATTAATCAAAAGAATAAACGCTAGATTCATCGATAAGTAAAATATTATTAGATGCAGTCCTAAGTATGAAGGGAAACTCAGAGTTACGGCTATTGCAGTAATAAGTCGTGCATTAGTAGCAGTAGAGTTTGTGCTTCATTTAGATTCAGCTTCACAGATGAATCCAGTAATATTTTCGACTTTAGCCCAATTTGGAAGTGGCAATGATTCATAATACATTTCAGCTCCTCAAAAAGTGTTGCAGTGTGGCACATTCCTCAGCTTCCTTGGCTCATTTTTGTTTGGGTATTTCCACCAAAATACCAAGGTTATTACTCATTCCAGTAAAAGTTCCACTTTTCCATTTCTGACTATCATACTGAAAAATCATAAATATACAACTACAGGATTAATCCAAATGTTTACACCGATATCGGACATCATTTGAAAGGCATCTTGGAACAACAACACCCGAAGTCACGCAGTAAATAAACATAGGATTTGTCGTGGTTCAGTATTGTGGCTTTAACCCTGGTGAACTGACCCACTTTGATAAATGTGCTTGAAGGCGGCATTAGTCCATTTAGCACACTGCTCCTTCAGCCAGTGGCCAAACACACAAGTCTGAACCGGAGCCTCGACCTTCAACTGTCAAACCAAACCAAAAACTATTACAGTGAATTCCTCAGGCTACGGGATCAATCTTGTGTCGTGTCAAAAATGGTTTAGTTATGACGGTTACCAACATCTAAAGGTTTTCAGAGAACTTGCCGGATAAATGGGTCTTGTCAGTGTTGCTACGGTAGTCTATTCATGCCATTAGACTGGCCTCCAAACAGATATAATGGTATTTTGCTTGAATCAATGAATAAATTGCAATCAAAATTCTGTTAAGATTTGTTATGTGTCTGACTTTTCTTTCACAAGGTCACAAACTGAAACCTGCGGTGGTTAAATGACTTTCTGTTCCTTACGGCGACACAGAACTTCCTCAAATTCTGAGTCCATGTTTTAGCAAGTTGTAACTAGAAACATAAGCCTTGAAAAGCCTATGACATGAACAGCTGGGATTGGTTACAATAAAATGGCAAACTCTTTTGATCTAAATTTAAAAACTTTTATGGCCCGTTTCCTAAATTCAAATTGATTTTCACCAAGGCTTGGCAGAGTATAAAGAAGTGTCCAAACCTCTGTGTCCCAAATATAGTTTTCAAACCAATTTACTCAACGGAGAGTGTAAAAGGCAAACCTCTTCATATTACTTGTGGTACCTTTAACCACATAACAGATCAAACTGAACTGTACAAGTCCGAGTGTCAATGTAAAGTTGTGTGGTTTTAATATATTTGTCAGTTTCGATATCAACATTCTTACAATGTCAATTTCTGTTGCTATTGTATATTGCTAAAAGATAACAATTTGAGCTGAACAATATTGACAAAAATAAAACTCAATAATGATACTCAAACAATATTTTCAAAATGCATCGAGAAAGTGCTAAAATGTGCCTGTTAATGTCTTGTTTAAGATTTAAGTATTGCACAAAATGTACCATAAAGCAAACAACAAAAGTGCAGAAATATCACTTTAAACCCTACCCTAGTTCCTTTTGCTGTCATTTTTAGTCATTTTAATTGCAGACGATGCACTAGATTTCCTGTTTTTGCATATCCCCAAAATAACAATAGCTACATTATCATTTTTCCCCCCAATATATGTCCCACCTCTAATAGCAATTGTGATTTGAACTGCCCTACAGCTCTTTCAGGCGCTTCTAGCTGTAATCCTCATTTAACGTCATCTAATCATCCGCCAGCCAGTGCTCAGCTCAACGAATGTGTGCCACTTAAAGGAGCGCTGGGAAAGTTTCTGCTGTATAGACAAACCCCATGTCCTATATATGGAAAAGGGGAAGTTTGTTTAACCCATTTGTCTATGCATTTCATTAAAAAAACACAAAGATGCACAAGAATAACCCGCGTCGATCCGGACAGGAAGAGGTCCAGCGACAGTCGAATGAGGGAGAGCGCCTCCATCGTCGGCCCGTGATGCTAACAAAACAGAGGAGGAGCTACGGCTTTGCACTGCGGAGGCCCCTCAAACATGGCAGCAGACAGTATGAAAACAAATTCTTGAACATTGTTACTTTCACAGGGAAGTACCAGTACGAGGAAATGTGGCAGTCAAGTGCTCTGTTATTCAGAAACACTGGTCTGTTTAATGAAGCAGCAACCAAACATCAACAGCAGTAAAACACCAACAATAGAAATGAAGATGGATACCTGTTAAAAAAAAAAAAAAAGTATTGCGAATGTGGTTAGATTTGCTATTTATGTTTAATAATAGGATTCTGTCCAAAGTCAAGTCAAGGGGGAGATTTAGGAGATTTGACAAATAACAAAAGAATCACAAGTATTTCAGAACATGTTTGTACAAATCTACACCACGGTTAGTAGTTTATTCAGAATAAGACAGGATATGTTGTTATTTGTTGAGAAAATTATTTAGCATAGTCTGTACCTTTCTATTATAAAAGTTCCTAGTTTGTGAATTTTGTTCACCGACAATGGCAATAAAAACCTTTCTGATTCTTTGCTATTTGCTAATTAATTCAAACAGCTATTTCGACGTGCAGCCTTAACACCTGTGGAATGTATTTTTGGCTGCAGAAAAAAAGCAATAACAAGGAGATGATGGATGACAGGGACGGAGCAGACTGTCAAAGACTGAACTGAACTTTTGCACTGACTTTGAAAATTGACACATTTGGGGAACATTGGGACAAATGGGACAGATACAAAAGGGACATATGCCAGACTGACTTTATACTGACTACTCCTTTTCTTCTTTTAGCTTTCTCACTCTCTGTGCCTTGTTCTAGGGTTGCAAGATTAATTGTAATCGAATCAAAATTGTAATGAATGCAATAAGCAAATCGCAAAGGAAAAAGTTACATAATTTCCTCCAAAAACATCTTGTTTTATTCTGAATAAAGAACTGCAAACCTTGTAGTTTAAGTCTGTTCAAACTTGTTCTGAAATACATGTTATCTTTTAATAGTTTATCAGCCCTATTTCAGTCTTTTTGACAAATCTTCTCAATGCTTTTAAAATGTGAACTTTGGACAGAATCCTATTATTATAACATAAATCGCAAATTTAATAGCCATAGCAATGCTTTTCAGAAAAATCACAATTAGATGTTTTCCCATACCGTGCAGCCCTATCTTGTTGAATTTGTTTTTTAGTATCTTAAAACGATAAAAAGAAATAAAAATAAAGAAAATTGTTGCTAATATTGACCATATCTGACACAATATGGTGAAGAATTTAGAGCTCAGTGTAACTCCAGACTATCCTTCAGCCGTCACCACCGCCTTGTTAAAATGTGCCAATGCTGTCATAGTAAAAAGAATGAAACAATTAGAGAATGAACGCATTGGTTTGGAGTCTACGGTCGGATTTGAAGACAATAGCCGGACCTGAAGTGGGCATTGTGAGGCGCTTGTTGCATCACTACTGTCCCGTACCTTTTATAGCACTAGCCTTTTCGCTAAAGGTCAGAGCTCTCAGTTACGCCGGTGGCTAAATGTCGAAGCATTCGTGTGACCTTCCGTAACCGGCCACTAATGACCCACAGACAGACCACTGCATCAGAATATTCACCTAAATTATCAGCCGATCTCACTCAGCGTTGTCAGCGTTATAGAGAGGGAATGAAGTGCGTGGCATTTAAGGATTCAAGGGATAATTATGGAAGAATTAAAAGTAGCAGAGTCACAAATCAAATGACTAAGATTGTACTGGTCATATTAAATTATCTCAGTAATTTTATTCGAAATGGAAGTCAAATAAGATTCTAACTTTTAAAGATACAGTTTTTGTTTTATTACCTGTGAGAGAGTCAATTAACATTCATAAAATAAACCATTTAATGTTTCCACCTAATAACTAGTTAGCATAATATGACATTTTACTTTTAAAATGAACTTTGAGTACATTTGATTATACAGCTTTTAATTGATTTTAATTATTTCTGATTAAGGCTAAACTTGTTTTTGAATAGATAGCCCTATAAAGGCACAAGAAACAGGGCAGGACTAATGTAACTTATTTGCCCATTTCAAATAAAGAAAGTACAGCACCTGCATGAGAGAGCGTGTGGGTTGGAGCTGTGTTTGAGATCAGTGTTGTCTGACCCATATTCCCTCCCACAACTTTTGTTGTGTTTTATTTACTGCCAAAGTTTGCGGAGCGACAGGACAGCTGCAGGCTCCATCTCCTCGTCTCCTCTTCACATCCTGCTCCTCCGCTCTCCTCTTTTAAACATGAAGCACACAAAGCCTCTCTGCCCTGATTGCTTCCTCTTCCTCCGTTTTATCTCCCCAGGACGTACCAACAAACTCCACGAGTAGAATGCATTATTTCAAACTCACAGGTACATAATATAGGGAGCTTATACTAAAGGTTGAGCGATGTGTGTTGCAGATTAAACCAATACTGGACACTAAATAATGACTGAATGCAGGTATCAATACTGTGTTGATCTATATCCTACTTTATAAGCATGATTTTGTTATTTAAGAAATTGACAACATTGAAAATGACATACATTTTCCTAAAAAAAGAGCTGTTCATTTATCCTTGTGATATCGAAAGCAACTAATACTTAGTTACTGTAATTAAATTGCAATTTTACATGACTTAATAGTGTAATGCATTACTTTGAAAAAACAGGATGAACAAAGAGCCTGTTGAATGTGCTTAAAGTGAAAAACCCATCGCCCTGACATATCCTGTCAGTAACACCTCACCTAGTAACACCTCAGAGACAGATCAGCAGCTCCTAAGAGCTTTTTACCCGTTTCTATTGTTGGGGTTATATAAAAAAATACTATTCAAACAACATATTTGTTGTTTCTCTGTTTAGACGTGATGAATAAAACATAAAAGCACAAAACCAAGTAATGTAACAAATTACAATTTTAAAAATAATTAGGAATTTGTAACTAATTACTTTTTCAAAGTAACTTATAGCTTATAACTTATAGTGACAACATATAAACATATATATTTTCAAAAAGAAGCATTCACTGCTTTCATTCTTTAAATCTGAGTTTGGGCAGTGACATTGTTAACATTTTTCACTTGCACACTCTGTAATATAGATGTGCCACCATAAAGATGAATCTGCATACTGACTGTGGACATGCTCACCCTATGGCTCCTCTATAATCCACCTCAAGTCATGAAAAGAGCCAGACTCCAGTAAATCAGCGCTTCACCCAACCCATACCTGCCAACTCAACCAGAACCACATGGGCCGGCTGTCAAGAAGAAGAGGCCGTCCTATTAAACTGGGAAATACGGTAATGACAGGAGAAATATACGAGCAGACATCTTTGGACAGGGGCTAAAATAAGAAAGGCTTAAAGTAATGCGGCGCATGTGTGAGGGGATTATATGCAAATCATTATTTTACCAGGCTTTGCTAATTCAGGAGTGACAGACTGTTGACAAATGCAGCTACTGTTTGATTTAGTAGTCAGTAACTGTATTTTATGTACTTTAAATTTAATGCAAACAATGCAGGTAGGTAACAAGTACGCACAAAGACAGCTATTAATTCACAACTTTGGCCAATTTTCCAAGCACTTCCCTGTGTGGCCAAAGGAAGTCAAGAAGAAGAAGTGGAGAAACTCGAGAAGGACAAACAGACATTCAGATATCTCTTTCTTGCCCGAGAAGTGAACCCACAACCTTCTTGCAACCCCGGTTTTAAATTTACCATAACCATTAGGATGTTAGTGGTAGAATAACACTTGTTTATTTGAGGACCTCTATGGGGTGGCTTCTCTCTTGTGCAACATTCCTACATAGTTTGTCGTGCAACTTGGCAACATTAGAGGTGCCCCACTACCCTACTTCCTCCTGACAAAGGACTATATGACTTCCTGGTGGATTTAGAAAGACTAGTTGGACAAAAACCTTGGAGAACAGTTCCAACAGTTTTTCCTGCACACAGTTTAGATGACATTTAGTAAACAGTAGCGCTGCATGATTTGTGGAAATTATCTAATTGGATTTTTCTGACCAGTATTGTAAATGGGATTAGATTAGGGATTTATGTTTCAAGAGTGGTATTCTGTTCATTTTAAACGCCTCCACGAGAATTGACAAAAAGGTAAAATAATTCTTCTTTTAGTTTTGTTACTTGTAGTCATGTTTTTTTTTTCGCTCTTAGTTGCAAATTTTGTCACTTTCAGTATCGATTTGATCACTTTTTAGTCATGATTTTGTCAGTTTTAGTCACAATTTTGTAACTTTTTGTCACATTTGTGTTGCCTTTAATTGCATTTGTATCGATTTTAGTCACATTTTTGTTGCTTATAGTGGCGTTTTTGACTCTTTAAAACGCATTTTAGTCACTTCAGAAGATGTATTAACAAATCTAAACCACACATTTAGCAGGTTTTATGCACAATATTTGCAGCCTTTGTGATTTGCTAATTGCCTCCATTAAACTTGCAATTTCGATCCGATTTTGACTATTTGCGCCTTCCTGTAAAAAGTGACGCTTTCTTATCACTACGTGGCTGGACTAAGTATGTTGGCGTGTTTTGGACTCACCATATCTAGTTCCTGTGAGACTCTTCGTTTCCGCAGCTCTTCCATACGGTCGCTGACGTCGTTGAAGCAGGTGTTGTAGTACTCTGCGTACTCTTGAGCAAGGTCATCTATGTTGCCCAAAGAACCATCCTATAAAGACACAAGATTACAGAATATTTAGTATAAATACATAGATACACAGAAAACAAAATATACAAACTGGACCATCACAATCCACAAACAAAGAAAAGGCTTGTGCAAGTCAAGACAAATGCAAATTGCTAAATGAGGAAAGGCATAAAAAAAATCCATACTCTGATAATAATCAATGCAAAAACAAGTATCAGAACTAGGTACTCAAGGGTGCATTGATACTTTCAGAACAGGAACAGGACCACATGATAATATTAAAAAAACTATATACTATTGTCTTAAAAAAAAAAAAAAACAGTTTTAAGCACCATTGTCATAGCAAAATCAGTATGAAAAATCAGACTTTTTTTCTTGGTACCAAACATTAATCCTTTTATGCATATATCATTCAAATAACCATAAGAAATTAGAAACATTTTATCAGCCCTTTTAAGTTTTTTATATGCTTTAGTGTTGTCAAGATAGTAACATTTCAAACTCTATTCGATAATAGGAAATACACTCAATTCTCTACACCAATTTTGATACCACAAGGACAATTACAAATGCTCTTTCTTTAGGTCAAGGTTTTAGACAATAGACTGACATTTTCAGCACTAAATAATAGTACTATCTTTATTAAACATTGCGGTCTCATACTACTCAAATTTTGTCCTGTAAAAGGGATTATTTTTGTAAAGATACTTGCACAAATAAGTACCCAGTTTCGATACTTGTTTTAATATCGATTAGTATATAATTTTCAACAATAGTATGCTTTGATACAAAAAAAATAGTAAGACCAGTCCCTGAACATTAGACTCAATTAGTTTCTATTAGATAAGAACTTGTTTAGGCTTCAGCATCCTTTGTTGACTCTGAGGGCTTCATCTGCACACAAAGGCTGGAAGTGCTCAGACAACAAAGTGCCAGGAGGTCACACAGTCCATTCTTATAAACGATACAATCCAGGAACAAACTATTGCTGAGTAAAGACTATATTTCCCAATGCTTTCTTACTGTACATCTGGTGCTAACTAAATACACTTAATTAGTTCAGTAGCTATGGCAATGTGCAATAATGGCTGCTTAGCCCTGGGACATTCCTAACACTTGCTACATGTGCCTTTTACATGGGACTAATTGTAAGTGTGTGTGACTTTGTGGTTTGTAATCCTGAAAATAGAAGAGCAGCTGTGTGTTGTAATATAGAGCGTACTTAGGAAATTGACGGTTTAGCTGCCCTTTATTTAAGTATTTAAGTCAAAAGGTGTAATGCGGAATGAAAACAACTACATTTTAATAGGGCTCGACTAAAAGGGGACAGTGGCAACTGGCAAAAGCTCTCAAAACCTTTCAGTATTGCTAAGATCTGACCCAAAATGCATTTACAAGACCATAACTGCACATGACTACCTGAAAAATCAACAATTTCTATAGAAAGAATACTAGGAAACAGTGTATTTATAGATAAAAATGCTAATTAAACTCATGATTCATGCCCAAATCTTCAGCTAGATCACCCAGGCCTTTCCTTTCTGCTGTCCAATTAAAAATATGAATAATCTAAATAAAATGATTAATACAAATTTGGACAACTAAAACACCACTTACTAATTAATCGACTAAATGACTAAAATCCTACAGTCCTGGACAGACAAATGCACAGTTAAGAAGACTTAAGTAGTATGCAATTATAAATATTTCTTGTTTATTTCTTGTTATTCTCTCCAGCGCACATGAGTGAATCCCAGCTGCTGAATACTCAATGGTGTTGACCTAATCTGTGCCAGGCAGACAGGGAGCATTGAGTCAGTGTGTGCGCTGCGAACAGTTCTCCTCAGTCTAAGTCTTTGTGGACGGGGTGCTCTTCTCCTTCGGGTGCCAGGCCTCAGATGAATGGGTCCCTGTGAGCGATCCACCACAGACTCTGTAGTATACAACCACACCGGGCCGAAGGGATGGCACATTAACATGCACCACCACCGACGTGCAGGAAACGCCACCACCAAAACACCAAAACAAACAAGCCAGCGTCGCAAGAGGAGGCAGTGTTGTGAAGTGTGAAGTTTGCAGATGACCAAGTGTGGATAAAGCGTGGATGATCTGTGCAGTTGCTTAACAAATCAAGATTAAACTTTTGCAAGAGATTCCATGTGGCAGAATGTCTCAAGATCGGAGACAAATATTGCAGCTTATAAAACTTAAACAACTCGACAGTGTCTCAAAGGCCGAGCACTCGCAAACCAATCCAATTCAATTTCTACTTTTTTTGGTTGCATTTTCTCAACAGTATTCAGACGATATTTTCAGAATGCATCAGGAATGTGCTAAAATGTCCCTGTCTTGTTTGAGGTTCAACTATCGCACAAAACATGAATGGACCATACAAACAACCAAAAAGGTTTATATCCTTGTTTAGGAAATGACACTAGACGTTTCTACCTCTTTTTGAGGTCAATTTAATAGTTTTCATATACAGATGATACACTCAAGGTTATAATTTGTCATATCTTCACAACAAAAATTGTGATATTATACATTTTTCTATATCTATCTCCCACCTCTGTGCTTTGACCTATGGTACACATCGTTGTGTCCTTGGGCAAGACACTTACTTTGGCGTAACAGTCTACATTAGTGTATGGAAGAACAAACAGCTTTCATAATATTTAGTCTGGAGCGATACGGACAGAATGGAAGGTCATTGCTTAATATTGTTTACTAATGTGAGGCTCTTAATCTTGTGCTTTTCCAATCTGTGAGTCATAAATCTTCTGTATTTGGTGCCGTAATGCACAATGTCTGCAAGTTTTAATCCTCTCTATAAATCCCTAACTCTTTTTTACTGGCAGGTTACGACACAAACCATTAACAATCCTTGCAATAACCTCCACTCTGATTTTAACATAACCGTCTTACACAAATGTCTTCACCTATCATCTCCTGGTCTTCTTAGGAAATCTGCGTTCACAATCTTGTTTGCAGATGTCTGTAATTCCCACTGGGATGGGACAAGCTTTTCCACTTCACTCATGTCAAATGCAAAAGTACACGATGTTTTCATTGGTATAAACATCTTACCACCTCCTCAAATCTAAAGTCCTAGGATTGAACTCTCTGACAGGCACCTCAGCAGATAAAGTGGGACGTGTAGAGACAGGCCGCACGTGTTTTGCTGTTTTCAGATTCGGTGCGCGCTGATGTCCACATGCACGCGCGCATAGCTGGGATTCTTTTAATTCTCCGGTGGCATGAGCTCACTGGGGTGCAAGGCAGCTGACCACCTCCGCTGTGTAAGTGATAGGCCCCACTGTTATGTGGAGAAGCATCACGTGAGAATGCATGTGAAATCAGAGTAAAGATTATATCAGGGACCAGTGGAAACTTAATACTTTGATACAAGTCATTTTGAGAAATGCAAATAAACTTTGAATATTGTATGTGCTTTCACTGTAAATCTCTAAATGAGACATTTTGTTGTTTGTGGAAGAAATGATTGCACTTAAAAATTCTATCCATTAAAATTGCGATTTGGTTTAATTGTGCAGCCCTGGCCTTTAAGAGGTAAGTAAAGTCATCTGCTCAGAGGCTTTAGAGGCTAAACAACAGAAGAAAAAGTGTGTTTGAGCAGACAGCTGCATTAAAGAGAGAAACTGTGAATCACAATGCGACGATTTCACAAAAATAGCAGATTGTCACAGGGACGAGCTCACGATTCGATTTTTATAACTGCATCTCCCTGCCCTAATACAGTATGCAATATTTCTAGTTAAATAGCAGTAATAGTACTTTCTGTTCAAATTCTTGCTGGAGAATGTAGAGACTAGAGGGAACACCTACTAACAGAAGGTTGGATCACCTCTGTGGGGTAAAAAAATAATTAATGTTGATGTTGAGCGGCTGCTCTATCATCTACTGTTCAACTACAAGAGCATGTGGACTTCAGAGGATTACTGCACCATATACAGACACAAAGAAAAGCGGCATGTTATATTAATAACATAATAATTAATCCCTTTACTTTTCTGGGATAATGCTAGCTAGGTCAACAAATCCTTTAAGACTCAATTATGACTCGACTTGAATTAGTTTTCTAAAATGTGAAAAATCCAACAGGACAGGTTTTAACTACTATGTATATTGCAGACTATATTTACTACAGTATAAAGCTGATTCTAACAGATTATGAGAATGTTGATCATATAATTAATGATATAAATAAATATAATTTTGCAAGATATGCAGACATGCAAGATTTTTACATTGTTTATAGTAAAAATGCTACAAAAAGAGCTGATTAAAAATAAAAATGAAAAGTTATGTTGTAAACATTCAAAAACAGGTTTTAAAAGGTGGTATTTCTGAACTTTTTAACAGACATTTTACATTTTTCTGATTATCAAACCTCAACTAATACATTTTAACACAATTTGTTAGACTATTCATCACTATTGACAGTATCACCCACCCCTATCAGGACAGCATTAGTTGAGGGGTTAAATCCTAAAGGTGACAAACACTGAATCTGGTAAAGCATATGGTCATACAAGTTATTAAGGCGCAAACTTCCCATTGTATTCCGACATTCAGGGACTAATAGAACATATTTATGATGTAACCGCTTCTCCACCCTGGACCAGACCGCGGCCAACTCCCCACACTGACTCAAACAATAGCAACAATAGCCTCAAACGCCACAGAGAAACACCCAAGTTCAGACGAGCTTAGAGTAAAGCCATTTCACTGCCTGTCCTTTCAAGATGGCGTCTCCCGAACAGAGGACAGAACAAAGTGTCATTTCTGTGCCCAAGACTTTGCGCAATTGACAAACAGAAGAGTGATTGAGAAAACATTATGGGCTGGAAAACACTTGTGATGAGTGCCCGTCTTTGACCAAATTAAGTGGCTGCTTTATAGTGTGAATTACGGCGTTTGGGCCACAACAGTTGGACTATTTATAGAAGGAATTCAGCTATTATTTGTTATTGCTGTGGTTAAAATGACTTATTAACTATTATTGTCTATTGAGATACACAACATACTGATTGCGATATGAATGTATGCAGCAGAACCAGTTTGACAATGTGCTTAAGATAGTACTCTTTGCCAACCTACTGAAGTATCCATGTTTAGCCAAAATAGCCAATAAGCAAATGCCATGTTTACCATAATCAATAAACATCATTATATAAATTAGGGTTCTATTTTAGGCATTGTTTTTAGTTAAATATTAAACTATAAACGAGGATATGAGCCAAATCAATCAAGTGCTTAAAAATACAATAATGTTATTATTTATTTGACATTTTAATATTTTAATGCTTAGTCAAGGATAAATATGAGCAACTGATGAGCATTTACTCCCAAATTAGTAGCGCTTATGACAACAGTGATTTTTTTAAGCTTATACTTTTTACTTCTAGCATTTAACATTGTATTTACGCATCCCCCTTGACCACACACCACAAACACTATCCACTAAATTCACATTTTTCACGGATTAAAAGCGATAACATCTCTTTTCAAGCTAGAAGAGACACATTCCAACTTGTAGTGGGCGTTCTGTCCAGGTCAATGGCTGACGCTCGCATTCAGTTTTTTGGCTGTGGACTGTGGTGTACGTGGCTCGTCCATTGTTCCTGGGGTCTCGCCTGTGACTGTGGGTTCTCATGGGGAAAGAACAATGACAGCACTTTACAATACCTGTGCAGTGCATGTGATGTAATGTTAGAGCGGCAGGGGAGGCATTTCATTCGATATGCAACACCCGGACAAGACAACAGGATGAAAAGTGCTTGTGTCATGGCAAAGATTTCCTGAATGAACAGCATTTTAAGCAAAAATATCGAACAATCCAATCAAAACGAAGGCTATGATTGTGGTGTCACTTTTTCAGGTGAGGTACAGGAGCTGGTATAGTTGTATAAGTAACACTCATGTCGCTAAAAGTGGTCATTTGTATGTTAGACAGTGATTATTCAGCTGTTAGTTAGTATTTATTAAATGCTCATTCATGCTTATGTAGATTATATTGTATGAAAATCATACATTTCAACGAATACTACTTTTATTGGAAGGAAATGGCTGAATACTCCATTAATTTGTATTGTTATCAACCTTTAAACATGCTCCTTAAATATGGCATCTCATGTTTTTGAACTAATAGAAAATAATTGATAACAAACTAAATAAACATCTGTGTCTCTGCTGTTTGCTCTGACACTTGACACACTAGTTATGTTATTACTCCAGGGACTGCCTGAGATGTGATGAATCATCAGGCTTGCAGTTCCAGTGATTGTAATTAGATGGCAGAAATCGCTAAACTTACGTGTTACCGTAGTCTCATTTGTCCAGGGTTTTCATAAGCACTGCAGGCAACCCCTTCAAATCATATTATGGAAAAATCGAATGCCGAATGTCTGTGTCAAACTCTGCAATATGCAGAACTATTTAAAAGCTAAAAGTACGCCAAAATGTCTGAATTACTAATATTTGCAATTTAAAAAACATCGCAGCTCATGGCAACATTTACTTTGCCAGTACCAGGAGGGTTTGGAGGAAAAGTGAAATGTGATGTGATGGGAAAAGCAGGTGGCTGGAAATAAGAGAAGACACTGCTGGCATTTTGGCCGCTCTGACAAATTAACTTTTCTAATATATTATGAAGACATGAAATAGTAGAGGAATCCATTATGTGCCAAGCCAGTCTTTGCTCAAACGCCAGCTTGGGGGAGACTGTCGAGGAAGTTGAGACCAGGGTTCAGACACCACCCCTTTTCGGGCTCTTCCTGAGGATATCCCGGGGCCAAAGAGAGGGACTGATGGGAAATCTGCCATAACTTCAATAATCAGAGCAGTCAGAAAGTGCAAAGAGGTGATCCCCTCTCAAATAAGTCAGATTAAGTTATGACAGAATGACTCAGGAGAGCGCTAAAGCTGCACAAGAACTTCGCAAAACGCAACTTGGCATGGATAATTGAACCATATGGAGATGAAGTGTTATGTAGGAGGCAGCATATGGTTCCTAGACTGAATCGATAATCGTGTCTCGCTATTGTATTCTTAGCTCACAAGATGAACTACCAACTTCTATAACAAGATATCTTTTCGATGTCCTCATTGGAACTATGATAAAGCGGGTAGGCAGACACAAGACCTATTGACTTGAGACGACACTTGGAGACCCTGCAAGATTTAGGATTTGTTTTGGAAGAGTGTTTTTTTCAGACCATGAGGACCACCAAAGTAACTGTGCAAGCCACTCAGGAGCCCTGCTGAAAGAAATATATCAGCAATGTTTTAGAAAAGTGCCTTTGCTCCAGGAGTGCACTTATAATTCCGAACAGAAGGAAAGTAATTGTATTTTCAATCACAAACTGTTTATAATTGAATAGAGTAATAATTGAAATCCTGACTATGCGTGGTTTTACATCAAGTACCACCAAACAAAAAATTGACTCTGAGTACAACCAGATCTATTTATTTTATTAATTTATGTATTAACCTTTATTTAACCTATTAACTCTATTTCAAGGGTGACCTGGATCTAACAGGACTATTTTAGGGCTAAATTAGGGCTAAACCAGATCTTAAAATACGAATATGCCATCACCACAGTTGTTTTAATAAATTAGTCAAGTAAAAGCCAAAATGTGAATGCAATTAACAAAATGAAGAAAACATTAAAACTGAAGAGGTGGCCACCAGAATATGAATGAAACACTAGGATTATAAAGCAGTTCTGTTGTGTCTGAAATGTTTTATTCAAATATCATGCTCACTGTGTTGTTAAGAATAAACAACGCATCTCAGTTGTTGCTCACAGCGGCTGCAAATTACCAATCTACATACAAAAAAATAAATAATAATCATAATCTTTGGACTTCTATTCCAGGATTTAAGCTAAGCCTCATGTTCAATCACTAAAACCCACATCTGAGAAATAGCTTTAGACTAAAAACGTGGCATCAAATCTCTTTTCAGGCATCACTAAATCCAACCACATTTCACAGTGAGTAATGTCCCGACTGCCTTTAAACTCTTAATTAGCCCAAGAGCTATTTACACAACTCCAACCTCAAATAAATGACTGACTTGTTCAGGCATTCTTATTAACACATTCCACGACAGGTTGCAGTGTATGGTTAACCTCCGAGACATGAACCTAAGCGAGCCAAGGGCCAAGGGAAAAGGCCAGACTGGATTCTTTTGAGATTTACAGTCAAAACATGAAGGACCTTTATTTTGAAGCTACATGTGAGGGTTGCGTTTGGTTTTGCAAGTGGATTCATAAATGTTTGAGCCATATAATTACAACTTCTTATCAAGATTGATTGTTATCTTAAAGAAGTAGTTGAAGAGACAATGACAATGCTATTTGAAGTATAGTATAAGCACTTTCATTACAGGTGACAATACAGGTACGCAATACTCATAAGGAAGATCAAATAATATCCACTTCAGAAAAATCATTTTATTGCAATTAGATTTAAGATCCCTGTTTTAATTATAGGATGCTGTTTACATTTTAAACACCAGGAAAATGTATGAAATTTAAGTAATTATTTTTTAAAGTACATGTTTCAAATCATTTTTGTCACATTTTGTAAAATCATTGCCACTTTTTGTCACTTTTTGCCTCTTTTAATCACATTTCTCTCACTTGTAGTCGCGTTTCTTTCACTTTTAGTAGCGTTTTTGTCACTATTAGTGTTGTTTTTGTAGCTATTTTTTGTCGCTTTTAGTTGTAGTTTTTGTCAATTGTTTCAGAACCGGTTTTAACAAATCTAAACTTCACTGTAAGCAGTTTTTATGCAGAACAAAACAGGATATTTAGTTATTTGGAGGGATTTCCATTTCATTTTGATAAATTGTGCAGCCAAATACATGTAAACATATAAGTGTCAATAGATTTCATTTCAAAGTATTATTCCTGGTACTACAAACCATAAAGTGTGGTTACAGGACAACATTATTTGGATTTTACCTCCTCAAAGTGTCTTGTGTTTTACTGTGATGTTGGACATTTAAAACTTGTGGGTGTTTGAGGGGGATGACTAATGAGAGCACGGGCTGCATTTATTAGCACAATGGGTAGCTATTTAAATTTACTGCTCCACACTACAAAGCAGCCCAACACTACAAACAATCTTTTAAAGGGACAGTGCTTTGTTTATAGTTTTAATTAGTTACAAGGACTGGATTTCAGTGGGTAATTTGCATATAAAGCCTGCAATAAAGTGAAGTGATAGTGATGTGTCCAAATTGGGCTTGTAACCAAAGTAAAACGGGTTTGCTAGTTTGGAAAAGAAAGCACAAACATTTGCTTGACCAATCGGTGGACAGGACTGGCACTACACTAACCCAGTCTGGCACCTACATACCATTCACATCTCCAGCGCTAGACCAAACCAAATTAACACCTCAGTCTCTACACGCTGGAAGTGGCAGCAACTCTCACAACTGTCCACATCAATGGGCTGCAGAAGTCTGTCTCAGCAAACAAAAGAGCAGTGTACTGGGCCAAATGGCTACAGGAAAACAAGTCAAGTGCAGACCAACAACAACAATGTCTAACACTACATATTGTCAAGGTATTGCACTACATACTGTATATAGTATAACTTACATAGGTATAATGGCATTTGTGAACTCACCAAAAGTGCAAGTAACTGGTCCTGACTTTTTATTGTGGAAAGTACCTAAATAAACTGGGAACCAAAACTAAATTATGAAAGAATGTGGATTAGTTTCCAAAGTACTACAGGGCTTAATCAGGTCCAAACGAAAACTAAACCAAGCTACAACTAAACCAGGTCTAAACCTAAACAAAACTAAGACTAACTCTAAATTAAACCAGGACTTAAGCTTCTAACCAGGACTAAGCCAAAACAATCAAACCAGGGCATCAGTGGTACCCAAATCCAATTATTCCCCTCGAGAATAAAGACACCCTTCAACCTTCAATTTGAAAAGCAAGACAACATTAAAGTAACAGTATGTAACTTTCAGGAGGTAGCACATCAAGTTAAAAAACATACTTCTGAATATTTTCCATGGAGATGGCTATATTTTATTCCATACTATGTAATATTATTACCAAAGTAACACAGTGACAAGCATGAGCAGGCTCCTCCAGGCCAAGAGTCAGGTCTGTGGAGATGCAAGCCAGCTCAAGCTTTTTTTCTAAAAAGTTAAGTCCTTGGGCTTTAATGTGCACCTTTTTTAATCTGTATTCATTTATTTATGTGTTTGTTTTTTGTTTTGTTTTTTGGAGAGGACATGGCATGATGCTGATGACGAGTATTTTGTACTGTATAAAGTAAATAGTATTATAGTAGGCTAATAATAGTAACGATAGTAATAGTAGCCTGTAGTTACTGATAGTAACGATGGCACAGCAGCTATAGGCTCTTTATCGTCGGGTACACTATAGAAAAGTTTGCATCTGAAATAAGAGCACGCCGCAAATAAACTTTACGCACATCCAAAGCATCCACATACCGTGATCGCAGCAAAGTTGTTTGCGCTGAATTCCTCCACAAACTTACAAACGCTATAGATCAGTAACAGTGCAGGCTGGAGCCACAGCACAAAGCCCTGCAGCCTGCACCAGTTGCTTCCATACGGCCTTTGGTTAAACGAGTGCTGTTTTGATGCGTAGTTCACACGTACTTACCACATCGACTGTGGACACTATCACTCCAGCAACAATTAAATGCAAATATTGACTGTTTTTGCAGGTCTACAGTGTGTCTCCCCCATCCCCCCAAAATGACAATACTTCACTCACCAGCATCCCCATAACGTCCGTCCAAAGCTGGGAAAAGCTGTCGGATGCAGCCGCAGAAGTGCCACCAGTTTGGGCTTCCTCCGTAGAAGTCATGGTCCCTTGTTCGCCCTCCATTGTGGTCCAATAAATAATTCTAAAACTACTTCTGAGTGCGCGTTAAATCCTCGTTTTGGCGTTTCTCTCTAGACAAAGTTCCCCGTGTCACGCCGGTGTAATTTTCCAACAAGAGTGCATGGGACTGGTTGAAGCGCAGTGCGTAAAGTTTGTCCGGGCATATTCACGGTCTCCCAACAAGAAGTCATGCGTAAAACTTTGAATGAAAGTTAAACCAAGGAGCAACAGGTCCCCTATTTCTCCCTGCAAACTTCGTCGCCTCTGTTCTCCGCGTCAAGAAGCAGCGAGTCTTTCCAGGGTTCAAACCAAAGCGAAAAAGGGGGGACAAGTCCCGTGAGCAGATGAAAAAGTCTTATTACTCCTCAGAACACGGTAATGACGTTAATAGCAGTCGTTAAATTCATAAACGGCCGCGCATTCAAGCCTGTTTCTGTGGAGAATAACAAGAGAAAGAGTGGTAAAAGTTGCTGCCCAGCGGCCAAACTCTGCATTTCCCCCGCCTCAATCTGAGCGCTCGCACTCTCCTCCTCCTAAAAACATTACCGCAGCAAACACACGCACATGTCACCGCCACAGAGGACGTGCATCCAGGCGCAGGCCCTCTATCGGCCTACAATCACACTGACTCGGTGTTACTTTTACCGAGGCTGCTCCTACAGTTACATTTACTTGAGTAACTTTAAATTTGTACTCACATATTTATTTGACATTGTAACTTTACTCTTACTTGAGTGTAAGTTTTGGTTCCACTTCCCAGTGTGAGTAAAGTGACAAAACGTTTATGTTGACCATATTAAATTATGGGAACATTTGTGTGTTTTTTTCACTGCTTTGCTACTTCAGACATGAGTTAGTTTTTCTCATTTTGTGGTCTATTCTTTGAAAATATCAGATCTGTAGCATCATTTAAAGTTCTGTTTTTACTATTACATTAACTTATAAATTATAAATTAGATATTGCCCAGACAGTTACTTTTATAGTTACTCTGGGTAGTACTTTTTTTACTCTTACCTGTGTACTTTCTCTCTTGTACTTTCTCTTACTTGAGTACATTTTGGCTACTCTACACAGCTCCTGATATAGGCCTACAGTGTCAGAAATCAACAAAAAGTACATTTAGTAAATATGATGCCTGGACATTTATGTGGTTGTATGGTTACTTAGTCTACTACTGTAAAACAAACAGAAACAGAACAGAATTTCCAAAATGTATCTTGTGCTGACATTGCCACGTCCCTTGTATTCTGCACCGCTTCAATAGAAACAGTGAACAAAGCACATTCTCCACACAATTGTATGCAAAACAAAAAAGCGCATGAGAAAAATGTTTGGCAGGGGGCGCTTGCATACGCCATAAATCTATCTCAAAATGCACACTGAACTAAGCTTGACAATATTGAGTGAATTATGAAATATGGCTGACATATAAGTCTAAACGACAAACTTGAACAGAAATAATCCAGAGCACTTTTGATATAGTGAAAGTGAAAGGCGTTATGTCTAAGTGTGAAATTGCACGGCTCTCCTTTGTTACGCTCCTCCAGTGAGCAGCTGTATTGTAAATATGGAGATGTGAAACTCGTCTTGTTGTTGCATGTGGAATTTTATTTTCTCGGAGCGCCAACAGCTGCTCGCTCTCATGACAGATGCCGTAGATGGAGTGAGGAGAGAGGGGAGAGAGAGGCGAAACAACACTTTTCTTCATGGTTAACAAGATGATTAGACCAGCAATCACGTGTAGAAGTACAACCAGGACCACACGTATGACGGGGCGTTCCGGGCTTGTAATGTTAGAACTATGTGAAAGATAATCGGTGACATGGTCAAACCCCTGCAAACATCACAACATGAGTTTTACATTCTCAAAGAGGTCTGCAGTTAAAACTCTTCAACATATGTTACACGCCCTCCTGTGCATTAATAAACGTGATTTTACACGACATTTAGAGTCCAACATTGAACTTTTGTTGTCTTTTTCACAAACTAAAATATGAAGTGTTATAACGTTTAGGGCTGCAACTTATTTTGGTAATTGTCTCGTCATGATTTTTCCTAAATGTGACCCAGATCAAGCTGAAGTGAAGCTGTTTGAGGATCCTGGCGGAGTACATTCATGGACAAAAGAGTGTTTTCATATACACTGAATATACACAGTTTCCACGTCATGTTCATGCATTTTCGGTTCCTTTTGAGTCAGGAAACCTCTTCTTTCAGTTAATGGCATGCATGGACCAGTCAATGTTTATTCAGTTAGTTAATTGGCGATTATTTCAACAATCAGTTAGTTGCAATTAATTGATTAACTTGTTGCAGCCCTAATAAGCAAAGTATTCTTGATGTAGAAACATAGGTAATTAATACCCCAAAAAAGGAACTATAAAAAGACAGTATGAATGCAAATAGTGTATGTTAATGTGTAGCCACGATTACTCAACTAGTCAGGTCTAGTTGACAATTAAAAAAATACTTGTAGTCAAGTTTTAAAACACATACAAAAACACCTTACTAAACAAACACGGTGGCTTAATCAAAATTTCACGAAAGAATAAACTCACTAATACACGTTGTTCATATAAATTGTATCTAGAAACCTTTATTTGGTTAAAATCTATTTAAAACGTTCCAGTGTACAACAGAAATAATTGTTAGACAAGTCGGTTACTTGAAAAAATAATCGCTGACTAGTCAACTATTAGAATAACCATTAGTTGCAGTCCTACTTTATTAAAAATAATAATAACTTCAAATATTTAACTTCCCCCATAAGAAGTTAGAAAAGTTTAAACATGAGCAGCTACAGTGTAAATTCAATGGTATTATACTGTGTCAAGATGTCTTTCTTGTGCTCCAGGACCATTCATGGACAGAGTGATCCAGTTAATGTCACTGATGTTTTCTTACTCCAGTCCAGTTGCACTTCAAACCATATGAATGACTTGACTTTGGGCACGGCTGAGTGGCAGCTGCTCACAATCTAAACACTGGAGCACACGTCAGGCACAAGAGCCGCTTTGTCCACAGCGTCTGAGCTCCACCGACTCTCAAACGACATGTGTGATCCACCTCAGTGTATATGCATTTACATCATCACACTGGCCATTAATCTTTACTAGGGGTCACGTTGTTTCTTATGAGCTACAAAAAGATCATGTTTAATTCAAATTAAAATGTGTTCACTATTAGTTCTAGTTTAGCTTCATAATTATTTTTTTTTAGCAATAATAATGTTAATTTTGCCTTTTAAAGCTGTGGGAAATGCAAATGTGTTACGTTTTTCAAAAAGCAACTATTTTGATTCAGGTTTATTCCAGGGATTTTCTTGTTTGTTTCAAAGAGTATTTGTCTCCTTGAAAACAGCTTTTTTTTGGTGTGTTTTGTGTCTGTTCAAAATGAGTGTGTTTATTGGGTAGATGTTAAATTGTAGTTTTTATAATGTTTCAACAAGAGGTTACTTTTTATACACAATTGTTTAAATACAATTGTGTGTAAAATTGTGTGCAGCGTTGCTGCACTTTAAAAAAGAGCAACACATAATCTCCATTTCAGGAAATGATCTTAAACATTATGGTTTAATGAAGTAACACCTGCAGCAATTTCAAAGCTGGATGGATTGGGTCAGAATGCTTTGGACTTTTTGTATGTCGTTTGTTTTTCTAACATATTTTTTCAGTGAATACAAGGAATTTGCCATCAAACGTCTTAAAAGATAAAGAATGATGGGTTTTACTTTAAGGACAACGTTTGGAAGTAAATATACATGTACTAAAAATATTTAATATAGATCATTTGGAGCTTCTGGTACCGTACAGTTATTTTTTCATTTGGTGATACTCAGAATCCAGCTACTTTCTTAAATTCAATTTAGGCTTCAAACTGCAGTGAGAAAAATAGAAAACACAGCTCTTGGGGTGCATACATGTGCATTAAGGGTGACTTTCTTCTTCTCTAATCAGTGATACATAAATGCAAAACATATAACGAAACATGTTACAGAACACATTTTAACACAGGTTTTCAGTAAGTAAATACATTTTACAAAGAACTTTCCTTTTTATTTACTGTATGACTCTAATTTGCAAAGGTCTAATCTAAAGCAAACATATTAACACATTTTCTTATTAACCACAACAAATAGAAATAGCATATCGTAGTTTTTTTAGTTAATTTTTGGTATGCTAAACAACTTGCAGGAAAAGTTTCAAGCGATCAAGAGTTCTTTTATTTCCCTTAAAACCCTCTGATAACTTACAAAATTGTTGAACATATTTCAGACTTTCCAAACCATAACCTATAGAAGTCTTTTATGTAAGAAGATATGACATACCATTGGAGAAACGTCTGAGAGCCTCGAGACTGTAAAGAGCTTCATGTCAGGTATAATCATTATTTTGACACATCTACTTCTTTTATCTTTTTCCTTTCATCTGACTTATCTATTATTAAAGCACTGGTTTGATTGTAATAGTTTTCTTCATCTGAACGCCATAATGGAGCACATCAGCTGTGACAGACAGAGCTTCAAAGATGTCATTGCCATTGAGAGACATTAAGAACATCTGACGTGGATCTATTCACACACAACAAGGTGGATTTGGCCAATGAAAAAAAACAAAAGTTGAGAGCTTTATAAAACTTGATATATGAAAGTCTTATCTGTTAATTTGTCTTCTAACTTTTAATGTAACTGCGTCCATTGTGTTCTGTAACATGCCATTTTGCAGTGGATTGATTCAACAGTCCGCATTGAAAAAAGGTATATCTCATAAACAGTAGATAACAGAACATTTTGCACATACCTCAACATTACGACTAACCCGGTGTGTAATATGTGACAAGAGATGACTCGGCCTGATTAGGACAAATGTAGTGAAAATGGCACCGAGATAGAGGAAGAATGCAGATGACATGAGAGCAGGAGATAGAAAGGCGACCTGGATCCCCCCTGATAGTGAGAGTAACCCTTTCTGGAGGGCAGTGACCCACATCTTTTAAAAATAGCCCCTGGGGGTTGCCGCGGTGCACGCTGGCAGCTGATTAACAACATGGTGGAAAGACATCAAGGGCAACACCAACAAAGCAGAGGAATACCACACATGAAGGCAACATCAGATCAGAGAGTGAGGCGTTCAGTATCAACAGACTCTACGCTCTGGCCACGCTTCACATAATGAGTCTTTTAGTTATGAGTTTACATGCTACAACATTATCAAAGAAAATAAAGAATACTGCCGGGTTTCAAATGTAATCACAACAGTCTGTAGGCCAACATGAATATTGTTAAATTCAGATTTGTGTTGTAATTTTAGTGAGTTATGGCCTAATCCCTGATATGAATGATCAGGTTCAACATTTTAGTCAATCAATCAACATTTATTTGTAGAGCTCTTTACAACACTCAAAGTGCTTTCCAATAAAATACAAAAAGTACAAATTAAAACGCATAAAACCATAAAAAGACATACAAAAAACGTGTCACTACATTACTGATCGTTAAAAACCAGTGTTTGAGTCTGGCCTTGGGGACTTCCAGTAGAAGTTAGTTTGTAGATCTTAAGGCTGACAAGAGCTCGGTACATTTACATTTGTACATTTTCCTACATGGGTTTTAGAATTATCCAAAATTAGGGCCATTGTGAATTTGAAACAAAATTATATGGGAAAAGAGGAAGAGGTAGATAAAACCCATGAATTGATATTTCTTATGAGAATATCAAGTCAATAGAGAAAATGACAAAATCCCATTGAGAAATCTGAAGAGATAGAAATCCAACTACATGTCCAACTCTGACATATACTATAAATACCACCACCAAGACAAAAGTGCTCTTCATTTGAGAATTGCACATCATTAAGTTTTAGTCTATACTATTGCAAGTAAAATTAAAGAATAATGTCTAATGTAAAATGTAAAAAATTGAGAAATTATAACCTAAACTTTTATTATAAAACATCAGTTTTTTATAACCCTTTTAAACGAGAGACTCCACCAGCTGATGGATGTCTTCTCCAACTTCATCGGCTGCCTGCAGAAGCTCCTCCCAGTTCTTCTCAGTGCTTTGGTCTGTTCTGGCCCAAGTATCTCTTTCAAAAGCCAATTTCAGTCTCTGCACAGCATCTAAAAGCAACTCCTCTGGACATGAACTACATGACCCATACAACTCTGCTTCTTCTTCTTCTTCTTCTTCTGCGTCTTCCTGCTGCTTCTGTTGTTGTTCTTCCTGTGCAGGTGGTGGACTGGAGCATTGCCCTGGCCCCTCCTCTTCCACAAACAGGTTATGTGACAGCGGCGATCCACAGAGAACTGTTGGAGGCGGAGTCACGTCATCTTCATCTCCCTCTAGAAGTTTAAGCTCCTCCTCTTCTTCCGTTTCCTCATTTTCTTCTTCTTCTTCATCTTCCACTTCATCCTCTGTTGTGTCAATGTTGCGCTGACTTTCGATTTTCTCCAAGGCCTGTGTTACAAAGCTTTCCAACATGGAGTGATGTCGTCGGAGCGTTTCCACAGTAACCTCCACCTGAGAACACTTGTCTTCCAAAACGCTGTGCTCTGATTGGACGGTTTGCCTCAACGCCTCAAGTTGCTCTTCCAATACGCATTTGTCTTGTTGCAAATTCCGCAGTTCCTCCTTCAGAGCCTCCCTTTCTGATTGGTCCATGTCCCAGTCCGTTTGCTGGGCAGAGTCTGATCTCTCCGGAGTTGGTGATTCGTCGGTTTGCTGGGATGGCGATTCTGGTGCATCTTGGGACATATTCAAGCTATCCTCTACTGGCAATTGAGGATTTTGTGGCGATTCCATTAACACTTGTCTCCGCCTCCTGCTTTGTTTGAATCTCAGAGCGTGACGGGCGTTCTGGACCAACGACGACACCGATTCCTTAAAAGTGGGCGGGGCACAGAACTCAATCATGGGATGGTGTTGTTTGTGCTTCCTGGTTCGACGGTTTGTGAAGAAACACGTCTGGCAAAGCTGGACGTTAACGCACTTCTCACAGCGGAACCTCAGGCCACTGAAGGGACGTGTCTTGCAGCAGTGACAGCGCACGTTGTGAGAGATATTCTGACTGACACTTAGCCGATACACTGTGGGTAACCATAACAACAGACGGGGTTCACTGTGAAGCCATGAGATGACGTGATCACGGGATACAGATGGCGACAAAACGCTTTTAAAACAGCCCTTAACAGCCACTTCAACGGAACCAAATACAACCTCCTCTTGCACTAGTTTTGGTATCATACTGAGGTTGTTAAGTAAAGTCCGAAGAGAAGATCGATTGACTGAACCAGGAATAGGAGATGTTCCGGAGGCAGCTAGCGACACCAACGCTAAATACTTCTCTGTGAGCGAATCGGCACATAACGCAACAAGAAAAGTCTGCAAAGAATCCACATCAACACTTCCTCCTTTGTCGAAAAGTGTAAAGATGGCGCTACTTGTTTCCTCTGGCGCCTCGAGAGTCACATGACCGGGTATTTCCTGGGACACGTCGACAAACATCTTGTTTAAAAGTTGAACTACTTCCTGTCTGCTGACGTCTCTGGCCCCTCCCACTGAGCGGAGGGCCGCGGTCACGTGACGCACCAACACCACATGGAGGTGTGTGAGCCTCTGGACAGACTGCAGTTTGAGAGCTGATCTGTAGACCGACGCTTGGACCTCATTTAAGGCTTCAATGCTGTCTAGATCCATGACGAAGAAAAACAGCGTAATCTAAGTCAAATTAAGAATAATTAGCAAATTGCCGATGAAACCCCTTGTGCGTGTAGTCCAAAGAACAGGTTAGAAATAATGGGACAATAGTGGAGCACAGCGAGCTGACCCGCAGTCGATAAATTATGAATGAACTGTTGCCACTTCTCGCCTGTCACCTGTTCAACCTACTGTTCCTCAACCAATCACAGGCCTTGATATTGATCATGTGATAGACCAGAGAGGGAGGGGATTGTTCTTTTACTCTGCAGACTTTAGACCATATGTACCGGCTACTATTGCATGGTTTAAATATTACCATAATCCATTGGTCTTGCATTCTTTATTTGATATGGACAATAAACAACTACCAATGATTTAAAGGGACATTTTCTACACAAACTTAACACCTGACCTGTACTTGGCCTGGCGTTATCTGCCTGTCTCCATGTATAAATACGTTTAAAATCTACTGTGCCACATTCAAGGCAAAGCAAAGCAATATGAATCTGAATATAGTTGTGGCATTTGGCTGCTTTTTATTTACCCTGTTAAGTCTGTATTTTCTATATAGTGTGGAGTTAACATTAATTGGCCTCAGCGGATTGGTCAAAGGCCTGCAGTCCCTTGGCGTTTCATCCGCATCCCTCTGGATTAGAGTGGATTTATGTTTATCGATACGTGCTTGTTTAAGCGTGTGTGTATGTAATGAGTGGGCAGCAAGGGCAGTGGAGCCAGTACACTTTCCACACGGCTCCCATCACGTGTGGGAGTTTTCACACAAGCCAATTAGCAAGACAACTCATTAATGTTTCATCAGTTCTTCCTCCAATATGCCGAGAATAAAAGGCAAAGGTGTATAGTGCATCAAGGTCAAATACACCAAGCTAGATAGAGAAGAGCATAATACAATACAATGCAATATCCTGTAGCTGTTTCAATTGTGATGAAGGAAATACAAGGATGTACTACAATAGTCCAGGTTCAGACCATTAAAGAAGACATATTATGTATTTTTCTAGAATCTATGACGCACACAGATTTTCATTTTGGGAAAACATTAAAACCCCTAAAAGTTTATTTTAACCACATTATGTCACATTGCAATGATAATTTCAAATGTGACACAGCTTTTCTAAAACTATAAAGCAACACATAGGACAAAAGCTAAAAAAAAAGATTTTGGACACATTTTAGTACCTTCACCCCCCAGCTGGTCACATATATTCAAGTTGATGACATTCTCTTACTCCGCAGTAGCTATTGTATATTAGCATGTCATCACAAACATGCATTACTTGGAGTGTTCCGTCCAACACCTACCTGAGTTTTCCCTTTCATGTCTTGTTAAGAAGCAAACGCTAATCTGAAACCAAAGCATATTTGCACTAATCCCTGGCTTCCCGAATTCTTCATGGTCTCCGCGCCTCTCAGGCCATGTGCGAGCTGATAAAGTTACACCATTGTGAGGGCGAGATTCCTGGGTGTTTCTGAAAAAAGGACAGATGTTGTTTTGGATGAAAGTGAGACCGGGAAGCTATGAGAAGCCATGCAGTGGTGTAACTTTAAAGACTTTTGACATGCAGGTGTGTCAACCAAAACATGAGAAAATTCAACAACAAGGTGTGGAAAGCCATTTTGGTCGTGTTTGAGATCATGGGAATTTTGAGTCAAGTCATTCTTCCAGTGGTTAAGTTTGTCTGGTCTGGTCAAAAGTACTTTTTTATTTATTGGATGATTTTATTAAATTAACATGAACAGAGGTTATGCAGGTGACATGTAACATTCTGAATTTTAGCAGTGATGGCCAAAAACAAGTATTGAGGAAATTAATTGTTGTGCAGCAGTTAAAGTGTCCTAAATCTCCAGCTGCTGCTAGAAAACAAGTTAGCACAGTTGCAGCAACAATGGAGAAACTACTTTCAGCTTTACATCATATAATGTTAATTTGAGCAAAACAAAAGCACCATAGGAAAAAAAAGGCCAAAGAAAGCAAGAAAACACATTTCATTAGTAGTTCTGCCCACAAATCTGTCATTTAGTTTCACTCAGTCATGATGTTGAGGAGCTTTTTTCAGATATAATAATGTTGGCGCATAACCTCTATTGTTAATAATGTTTTTTTTAAAGTAACTGATGACCTAGTTTCAATACCTGAGTCAACTTGAGTAAACATCTTGTAAACAGCCTCCAAAATGTCAAATGCTGGAATAAGCTATATGACAACGCACTTGATTTAATACAAATGATACAATGATGTACAGGTTCAAACTGTGTCAATGTAAATGTTTTGTTCCCATTGCCTTGGTGTGTTTACATTCACAACATGACTCCTCCATATGTCTCCAATAAAACACACAGTGGCGCCCCCTTCTGATAGCCAACAAAGACCTTTCATTCCATTTACGACTCAAACTTGTCATTGTAAATCGAGTTGCATTGACGCACGCCTCCATCATAGAGCCTTTTACCATATGTTCACAGTTGTATTGACCATATGTGAAGCGAAAGATTCTTCTCCATTAATTACCAGGACTGTATGTACAAGTGTATACTCAAGAGGGAGTTGTTCTATGTTTACAACACTCCAGAGCTAACAAGACAGTAGCCGTTGGGCCTGGCTTACATTTACAAGACTTTTTACTCCACCTAACCACTCTCACCTGTTATGAAGCGCTTTGGGCATCTGCGCTGGGCTCCCATCCAAAATACTCAAGTGAAATTTTGGCCTGTATTTTGTTGCCAGAGCCGAATTGCCCAAAAAATACACAAGAACCGCAGTTTTTGTATCATATTTATGTGAGTACTTGCAGTATTCTGACACGCAGTGATGAATTGAACGTTTTAATAAGTTGTTTCTCGGACCACAGAGGCTGCTCTGTGGTGCGGCCCACTATAATTACTGTCAGCATACACACAGACATCATATATCTCCTACATAACCAACATGACACATGAGCAGTATGAATAAAGATATGTTATGGCATTATATTAGCTATTTCACAGCATCAGCAAAATATTATTATTTTCTTCTCTCAAGTATTTCCCCGGCAACACTTAAAGGCACCGTATCTAACTTTCTGGTGATGGAAAATCCCTTGCAAGATGGAAATAGAGAGTTAAAACCGTACTTCAGAACATTCTCCATGCAGATAGACACGCTTTATGCCTCACTATGAAATATTAAAGGAACATTTCGAGTCAGGACAAGTAAGGACACAGTTTTTATACATTTTTAGAGCAACAAAACTATCCAAAATGAAAAAATTAAATTGTTAAAAAATTTACTGGGACAATGAGATACAATATGTCAAAAGCTTTATAAAATTAATCCTAATCACCTTCTACAAAATTCTCACATAGACTAAATGCAGTGCTTTGACATTACTTTTTACTAGTATACGGGCATACAAACCTAGAATATTGTCTAAAATGAAAATGAATCTTTAATCTTTAATTTAGCACATTGTTGATAGATTTAAAAATACTGTATAATGAAAAACAAGGTCCAATTGTTGCAAAACTAATATCAAAAGTCAACAAACGTCTATCTGGGTCGCAGCAGGACTTACTAGAAAGTGTAGCACAAGTCTGACCACCTTCTCCTTCCTCTCCGCGCAGAACTGCTTAAGTGATTAGGAAAATATACAAGAGTTGTTTTGGTGGATGTTTTTGCGGTTTGTGTTGCCTTGAGTTCATATTTTGCTACAGTAAGCACCATGGTCTGGACCGAACTGGGGAAATTCCTCTGAGAGTGGAAGGACAGCGGCGGCAGTGGTTTCTTGAGTTTTTGTTGTGTATTTCTGCGTACAAAAGTAATAAATAAATAGTCATCGTAGTTGTTTTTATGTTTTTTTTTTTTTTTATAGCATTACAAGTATTGGCTGCAAATAAAACTGATTTCCTAATGTGTACATATCATTGCTCCAACCTTGAATCGAGTTAATATTATTTGTGTTAAGGATTTCTCATTCCTCCCTGCTGCGTGAGGTGAAGGCTGCGCTCGTCCTGTTTGTGGATACGGTTCATTATGGTGCCATAGTGAGCCTGCAGTCTGCCCTAAATCCCTGGCCCAGACGCCTATTACTAAACAACCCACCTAAAAAATGTGACTCACTGCGCTCAACAACATGCAAACAACCAAGATGGCCGCTGTCGGAGAACTGTAGGTGAAGTTTTCACAGGATTGTTGCTCCAAAATGGTGTTGACGTTTTTCTCATCGCACATCACTGGTCTTATTTTATTAGACTCTGCTGACTTCCACATGCTTCCAATAGCCTCTAGACTTGATTATTTAACATGTTCTGTCTCATTGTGCCAACTGCATCGCCCAGTATAAGTATTTCCGTGTGGTTTGTACTAGTACATGCATTCACAATGGATATCTCCTTTGTAAATAGGCAAACTATCCGATTTATCCACGTGTTTTTGTTTTGTTTTGCAAATGATAGCAATTGCTTCTGACTTAAAGGAGCCGTTTAACTGTTCTCTTGGGGCTCTCCTGCCTGTTTATTATTGCTTTGCCTAAAAATTTTGCGGTATGACATTTATCTTACAATTTTTGCACAAAAATACGTTGAAAAATATGAATTCTGCTGTTAGTGGACTCGCCTCTAGACATATCTGACCTTTTATTAATGATGGCGTCACCTGCTTGTTTTTATGGAGATAGGTAAGTTTACTAACTATACTGTGGAACATTTCAGGCATCTCCATGAAGACAAGCAGGTCCCTCCACCAGAAATAAGCAATAAAACATGACCACCTTATTTACTCTTTAGAGTTGTGTTTTCTCTTACAAATCGCTCTAAGATAAATTGCAAGGTACATTTTAAACAGTTACTTTTCAGTGTATTTATCCAGTAAAATCATCTAATTCAAGCAGTCTTTTCCCTCACAGAGATATACAGTGATCCCTCGTTTATCGCGGGAGTTGCGTTCCAAAAATAACACGCGAAAAGTGAAATCCGTGAAGTAGTCACAGCTTTATTTTTTATTATTTTACAATGCAATACTGAACTATGGAATGAAACCAAAAGTCAAAACCTGTTTTAAAGCCCAAAATTTGTTTAAAACAATAATTTTAATATAGTAATACAAGGTTGGAAACATTGTCACTCGCGTATTTCACGCGTATGTCCCAGCTGTGCCTCTTCGTCCTGACTCCGCTCCGCTGTAGCCTCTGTTTCTACTGAAGGCGCAGGTTAGGGGGAGTTGTTGGCGCTCTTTCTTTTTCTGAGCAAGAAGATTTCTATAAACGGATATGCCACCTTCGATTATATTTGAGAACTGCAATGAACGACTCGTCAAAGGGTCCCGTTCTTGTGCCGTGCGCTGTAGTTCGGTAGATGCACTGTAAAAATATCCGCACTGTAAAAAAATCCGTGAAGCAGCGAAGCCGTGAAAGATGAAGCGCGATACAGCGAGGGATCACTGTAGTGCCAACATCACCAGACATCCCAATGAGTCAGTCTGGCACTCTCCTGCACACAGTCTGTGTATGAGGTGGGTTAGCAGCATCAGTATGGAGTCTACTGAGGACACAATCCCCACTCCTCCAGCCTTATGTAGCCTCCTCTGCCTCTGGGCTCAGTGTGTCTGTGCGCTCTTCTCCTGCAGGGCCTTACGCTCAGCTCAAAGGATAACAGCAGACAGTCTAGAGCTGGCACTTGGCCCAGGCAGAGGTAGCTTTTCTCCCATTATCATCTCTCTTCTCTGGAGCATCTAACTGCTTGACATCAGCATTACAAAATAAAGATATAGGTTTCTGTTAATCTGTGACATTTTGGAGGACGTTTCACCATTCAAAAGATGGAATATCGTGTTGGAAGTCTACTCTGAAATCCACAGACCGGCCTGTTAGAAGGAAGATAATATATTTTCTGCACAATACTCCTAGGGATGGAAAACATGATAATTAAACTAAACTTAAACAAATGGGATGCCTTTTCTTGGAAAATGTATCTGATATTGGAAAAAAGACAAGCGATTCATTTTAAGTATGAAATCATGGAGAAATATTAAACAAATTATCAAAAGTTTGGAAAAAGTAGGCCCTTCACAAATTGTTCACACCAGAGTCTGGTTAACTAACAGTAGTATGGCTATCAACAGCAAAGCTATACAGATTATATTTAAATTAAATGATTTATAATATCAACTCAAAAAATAAATAAAAATAACAATTTCCTTAAAACTTAAACTACTTATCACAAAAGGAGAGCTCAGAACGCTTCTTCCTTTACCCTTTTGTCAAATTTGAAAATATATCGCCTGACAGCTGTGGGAAATCTGCACAGGATGAGCGCATCGAAGAAAAAGTCCAGCACATATGGTTGTAAAGCACATTCCAAGGATTAGATGGTTTAAACCCCTATATCTCATGTGAAAGGGAAAACCCAAATTCTCCCTCTCTCCCTGTTGTTGTGCGTGTGTGTGTGTGAGCGTGTGTGTGTGTGTGTGTGTGCGTGTGTGCGCGTGTGTGTGTACAGAACTGTGTGTTTTGGCGAAAGGTATCTGGCCGGATCTGGCACACTTCCCACAGTCTGGAGGAGGTGTAGATGAAGAAATATGTAACCATGACAACCTGAACACTAACATCGTATGTACACCGAGAGACGAGTTGGATTTGTGACTTATAATAGCTATTGAAAGTAACACTCCCATTTGTTTTGCTGCATATTCAGTAATGCCAATGCTACTTAGCTTTATTCTACTGTCACTGGTTTGTGAGTGTGACCCTTTGGTTTAAAGGAAATATATGCAAAACTGAGTCACAAGATTGTTCCCTCATCAAAAACATAAGTTATATTTAGCTTCATTCACGTTTGTTTAATCAGTCTTGTTTAGTAAGTCCTCTCCTCTCTAAACCCCAAAAAGCACTTCCAAATGTTAGTTTTGTGACTTTATAGAGCCCTGACGTCTTCTGTTAAGTCCATAGATCATCACTGGAGTATGTCGCGCTCATTACAACTGCATGTGTGTTTATCTCCCCTATTCCCTCTGCAGTCAGTTGATGGAGCTCTAACTCAACTCCTGATGTGAAATGCTTGACTGATATGAAGTCATGTGTGTGTTTTCTGGTTCTAAGATGAGATGCCAAAGTAAAAGTACTTAAATGTATGTTTAAAGGCCAATAACAATACAAAAAATGCACAATACTGTATGTGTCATGTGTATGTTCTGTATTGTATTTTGTTTTGTCTCTTGTCTGCAAAGTAAACTAAACTATGAATGATTCAATAAAAAAGACTAGATGGAGGATTTAATGTGTATGTTTTGAGTTTGACTGTACAGTAGAGTTTAGAACAACTTCAACTAACTCAAAACTTAAAAAATGGTTGACTTATTTTCAGACAATATGGAATTACTAACACATAAAGATGAAGATGTAGATCGGAAATGTGACTAAAATACACTGGAATAGAAGAGTTGATTATATTCTTTTAAATCGAAAGCAGCACTTATAAAATCCGGCAAGAAAGTGTTGAGGAGTGACAAATGTAAAGTCGCACTGCGGTCCTGCCACACACAGCGCCTGTTCATAGGAGAGTCATAACCTCCGCCTCCTCCCTCACCCTGCACTGTTTATGAACCTCAGCCATGTGGAGGAATCCTGCTTACACATAAAGGACATGTAGATTTTCTGATCTGATGAGAGAAGGTCCGACATGTTGAAGTGGTTACAAAAGAGAATGGCAGGAAGCAGAGGAGGAGTTCTGAGAGGTTAGCTGTGTCTGGAGGCAGGACGGGCCAAGTCAGGATGGGGTGAAGCTGCTCAGAGGTGAGGCAACAGCTCCCCCTGGGGCAAGGAGCAAAGAATACACACACAGGGTCAGATCCATTTGTCCTAACAGACTTTAAAGAACAGTGTAATGTTCTCCGACCTCCTGCTGGTGCCAGAGTCAGGACTAAACATTGGGAATCAGTGTTTCAATTTGATAAAATCTTGAACAGTCCCCCCTGAAAATGTGAGTCAGGCCTCGGCTCTAACAATGTTCAAAAAAAAAAAAAGATCTTCTCGTTTTAAGTGAATTTTTTGTGGTTATTTAATGTTTCTATCTGTTTGTATTGGGATTTTAAAGCATCTTTTAATAATGCGTGAAGCACTTTGAATTACTTTGTGTACAAATAGTGCTCTACAAATAAACTTGCCTGAATCACAATCTTTTTTGACAGTATTGAACCTAGGACCAGCTTAAAAAAGAAACTTCATGCCATTTAGCCCCATCATAACTATTTAGAATAAATGCAATATAAAATTATATATTTCTGTAGTGATATGTGTTATATCAACATATAAATTTGAATTATGAGGATAATGTTTTTTTTCCCTGCCCTTTATTTTACAAAATGTGTGTTATCTTACAACTGATGATTTGAGCTTTGGAAATTCTACCCATTTGTTCTGTGGACGTTAATAAAATATTCCTTTCGTGGGTCATCATTTTGAAATATAATTTTATGTTTCATTTTTTTGTCTCCTTCTGATTTACAACTGAGAAGAATAACATGTACACACTGTTTTTTCCCTGTCAGTAACAAAAGCAGTGCTACTTGACCACTTAGGATTCACACATCCCAAGAAACCATCATAACATGTTTCTTTCCTCCCATTTTTCTCACAAACATTTATCATCTCAGCGCCTTTATGTGTTTACCAAGCATCACTTTTACAACACCCATTAACCAGGGACCTTTGGGTGCAGAGCAACTCCAGGGCAGGAAAATACTTCACACCACTGATTCATTACCGTAAGTCTGGATCCCTTAGCACCTCGTAACAGTTCACAACATACACAAGTAAAGCTGCCATCTTGGACATAAACTCCACACACATTCATTCCTGATCACTGTTCCGTGGATGCGGTTGCACCTCTGTCATTATTTCTCCATTTGTGGCCGGTCCTGCAGCTGTCCCATGTGCCACAAGCATTCATTTAAGACTTCAACTAAAAGCAAGTTTAAGGTAAAGGATGGTTAACTTTAAAACAGAAGTTACATTTTGGGGGTGAATACAAAAGTGCACTCCATAGGGGAAATTAAGCTCAAATTGATTTGTATATGTTAGTAATGAGAATGAATGTGACAGGAGAAACGTAGTGTAAAATGGTTATGGGACGTGCAAGCCAAAGCCACAGCAGGATCTGAGGAGCACAGACCACAGAGTTACAGGAAATACACCCTTCTGGAAAGACAGTCCACCCAGACACACGGACATTTTGGGAACTTACTGTCACTGTTGGTAAATGGTACAAACATATACAGTGGTGCTTCGACCAAGTATCGTCTTGTTCAGGGGTAAGTGCTTAAGGCAAACTGAGGATTAGGTTGATAGAGACGAAGCCCATTGGGAGAACATGCAAACTTAGTGCAGAAAGGCTCGGGAATCAACCCTGCACGTGACTGTCTAGCTACGAGACAGGAAGGTGTGGTGACCATAGACTGTATATAAAGCTTCGAGTCTGGCTCCCATTCAATTTCTATTGACACATTGGTGTCTATGTTTTTATAACTGTTGTTATTCTCGTCATTCTAGACAAAAATGTTAAATGTTCATTTTAAAATGCTCCACAACTCCAAAAACTGACCAATCAGGTGCCTTCTTTTGGTCCTCTAAAGCTTGGCAACAGCAATGTCCTTGCTCCTGATTGGCTCTGTGGTCGCCATAAAATGCGCAGGTTACCAAATATGGAAATCGGCTCCACATTATAACTGATTGGTGTCAATTGGCTCCAGTCAAACAGTATGGCTGCCCTATGTCCACTTCTATATACAGTCTATGATTGTGACATGTGGCTTGTTAGTATTTACAGTACAGTAAAATACAAAACTATTTTTCAGGTAAGAAATTGGTGTCTTTTCTGAGATAGCGTAGATCCAATGAAAATATTTGGGCTACAACACAAGTAAAAACATACTTTTTTACTTAACAATTTACCTTAAAAACTGATAACTGAAGTTTCATTTTGATGTCATACAGGCCCCACAGTCATTAGGGTTTATTTGGAAATGGAAAATAAACAGCCTCTTTACACTGGGGGCACACATGGTCAGGAGGTTGCCAAACTCATCTTGTCTGTGCAAAATATGTAATTCTGGCGCTAATACCCATTCATCCACGGATATGATTTTGGCAGTCCCAATAACCTCTGTTGCCAAAATTCTCTGAAACATGTCTGTTTTGCCTTATTTTGGATTAATTTTAGTTAATTTAGCAGTAAATTCCTTCATGAGCGGTGGATGGGAGGTGGTGCAGTGGCGTGGGGTCGAGGAGATAGCGGAGTGTGAGAAAGTGTCTGGTGCTGCTGATACGGCTCCACTGAGACCCCTTTGAGCTGAGGTCATCCCCTGCTCTGTGACAATCGTACATCATGCCTGACTTCACCGCACCATCACACCACAGTCGTCAGGGGCAACGGTAAACAGGAAGCCCCAGTGTGTGGATAAGGTTGTAGACAGTAGTCAAGAGTTTGAGCTTGTTCACCTTCTAGGATGATGGCATAATCTCAGATGGAAGAGTAAGGGCCAATATTTATTGTTTTCAGAAGAAATATTCAAAATAGAAATCCACAAACATTGAACCTTTTCATGGTATTGGGTCCACAAACCTGCAATATTGAACTCATGTTGTGAAGTCCTTCAAACTGACAACAATAATGTATTTGGAGTTGAATATTGGCGCCACTTTCTGAGGCTAAAAATATATTTCACTTTTCTTTATTTATATTGACAGAAAAGACACTGAACTTTGTGACATTTTTTTCATATGGATAGGACCAGTAATTACAGAGATATGAACCATAAACCTGGTTAATAAATCTGCAATCTGACAGTTAAACAGCAAATTATACCATACAATTCTGAAATACTCCAGTTGCATTTTAAACTACGGGCAGAGTAAAGTGTTGTGATCTCACTTGAACACAACTTATTGGGTATCGCCCCATAATGTACACCTGAACAAGATTTGAGAAACTGAACGCTCAAGATCTGGAGAGGGGTTTGCAAGTGTTGCCTACTGCTCACAACAAGCTTGTCCATTGCAAAATAAGTCAAATATGTGTGAAAAACTGTTCAACTCAACAATGAAATCACAAGCATTGAATAACTTTGTAACAAAACAAAATGTGTTTTGGAACGTTTGCTCATATTGGGTCTATCAAGTGTCTATAGACTTGTGACTATCACAAGTCTGCACAAAACCAAGTCCAAATAAGAGTTTTTTTTGTTGTTTGTTTTGTTTTTCTAAGATAAAAGATACGTTCTCAATAAAGCGTAATCATGTGGCACTCTCATTGTTTCGAAAAATCTATAAAACATGAATAATTGCTTGAAACACATCCATAGAAATTGAGGCGTTAATAATTTTCTCTGCTATGTTTGTTTCCTGGTTATGGTACTACACTGGAGCGTTTCCTGCCCCCTGCTGTGCCAGTGTGTGCCTCTCTGAAGCTGAACGGGGTGACGGTGCCAGCAGCAATCACAGCTCTTTGTATCCACACACCCAACACAAAAAGGGCCGGCCCACAATCATCAACGCTTATTCTAAACCAAACCAGTAACAGCCAAAATCCTCTCCACACAATCTCAAGTAGAAGACAAGGCACAAACATGGAGACAGTAACATATTCATAATATAAACAAAATATCAAACACTTTGACGATTCAATAAAATGGTGAGTGAAATAATGAATCTTGTTGTTGAACTTAACAGAGGCCCAGTGTCCTCATAATCAATTCAAGTGTTGTTTAAGGAATTTAGATGCATATGTTCATGTTTTTGTATAATTGTAAAGTTATTTAAAGGAGACATATTGTGCTTTTTAACATAGTTTTGAACAAATACAGAAATAGATCATCATTTTACACTTCATTCATTCATGTAAATTGCACTATTGATTATTTATTTTAGTCATAGAAACAGGTTCATTAACTTCCTGCTCAAAACTGCAGAATTGATAAGCCCCGCCTTCATAGGGACATTTCAGAGTTTTTATTTTTGAAAAGTAGCTATGTGACATTTATAACTACATATCTCTCAGAGTTTTAATTTTTCAAATAATCACAACTAAGTACAGGGATGTGGGCAGGGATAGGGGGTAGGTGAAACACAAACATGCAGGATTCAATCAAAATATGAATTGTTGTGAGAAGGTTAAACGCTCATTAAAGTTGATTTTGCATTATACTGCATGTCCCCTTTAAATGTTTTGTATTCATTATGTTGAAAAATGTCTTTTTTTTCTAACATTGTCAGCAGTTACGTACAGTATGTGTGTGTAATGTGCCCAGGGAGACATGGACTTAGGTCAATTACTGCTATTGATATAATGGAACTATCATCACAAAAAACTCAATAGTATTTCAGACATTGTACTTCTAAAACATCTTAGGGTTTTCATAGTTGCTTTATATCATGGCCAGCCCAACTGTTGTCATAAAAATCTATGTCATCTAATGGGGGAGCGATATTTCTACTTTGTGTCATGACACGTCTTTGAAAGATTTTAGCCCAAACCAAGAAAAAGGCTGCTTTGATCAAAACCAAATGTAGCGTGAATGATGTGGGCATCCAAGTGCATCCAATTCCCCACCGCAAAGTCATTCAGGGCAGAAACCCAAACAGAAAACTACAGAATAGACAGGGTACAAAATTCTTCTAAACACTGAAAATGCACTCTATTTGTTTTGCACATTCTGACCCGCAGTGAACTGACTTTGACTGATCTCTGAGTCAAAGGAGAGATGTCTGTTTGTCAAGATAAGAGCCTGCAACATAAAACGCAGAAGATCAAAAAGGGGGGGAAAGAAAATAATATTTGAACACATCTACCCTTTCAACAAAATAGTATGAAATAAACAACAGAACGGCAATAATTTTCTCCAACTACGTCAAAAAATAATTTGATTTTTGAAGATTAGAATTGAAAACCGCCTACACAACTCTCTCCGGTCTTTGACTTCCTTTCTTGCAGCTGTGGTCACCCCTCTGTTCTTACTTGGGTGCTGTACAGTGTGTCATTGTTGGATACGGAGTGTTGACATCATTGCTGAGTTAATGTTTTTGCCTGCACCCAAACAGACCACAGCTTTGTCACAACTCTCCCTTCTCTAATGCCATTTGTTTAGCGTGGCACCGCTGTAATGCCATCACGACCATTGGCTCATGAATGAGGTCAGAGACGCAAACTGGAATAAAATCAACACAAAGCTGGGGGCTGCGTGAATAGTGCACATGATCAGGAAAGTAATGTTTCTTTTAATCTTTTCAGTGCTTTCAACTAATTGGTCGGGCTATGTTCAGTAAGTTGTTTAATAGACTACATTTGAGTGCAATAAGCATTGGTCACTGAATTGCAAACTGGTGATTAACCAAATGCATGTATGTAAAATGAGAGCCTGTGTAGCATTAGCGGGTGAAAATGGTTGGCTTGTTTCACTAAATGTCACAATTAGCATAGGCGCTAAGTTATGGTGTTACGGCAAGCCCAATTGTTGTTAAATCACATAGGTCTACTGTTAGTACAGATGAAAAGTTCATTTGCAAAAACAGATAAGTGCCATTTTTAAAAATCCTCAAAAGCTTATACAACTGATTCTTTGTCTAGTAGCGTTTTAAAAAGCTGAATCTATTTTAGTGCAATAAATGTTACACTTCTCTTAACACTATATTAATAAGATGTGTAGAAGATGATATCAAAAAGTAGAAAAAAAAAGTGGCAACCATAATTCTACTATAAGCAAATAGGTACAAGCTAATTGCTGCATGGGTGATTGTCTTTCAGCTGCCAAATGATGCAGAGAGTAGCATCTCACTTCTGTAGCAACCTTGGGGAAAGACAAATCCTGTAGTCATGGAAAACAAGTCCAGGTGTTTGAGAAGGGTCAGATTATTGGCATCAAACAGAGAAAACATCTACGCAAAAACGAATCCACTTCAGATCTGATGTAATCCCACAGAGAATCTTCGGGATGTGCTGGAGAAGGCTGTGTGCAGTGATCACGCTCTCAAGTCTTCAGTACGAGATCTTGGAGAAAAATGATTGCAACACTGGGTGAAAAAACATCTTTTGACACTGCAGAAGTTTATTGAAACAGCGGCACAGCGAATGTGTGCTGGCATCAAAGTTAAAGGCGCGCCAACCAAATATTAGACTGTGTGACATTTATTTTCTGCTGTGTCTTTTTTTATTTTGGACAGGCAGTGTATTACGCACTGGTTTTGCCTCAACCTTGGCCCTCTAGTTCTTGAACAGTGCCAGTCCACCAGTTGGTCTTGGCCTCCAAAGAGGTGTGGTCTTTGTAAACGTCTCTTACCTCAGCTTATTTACTCAACCCCGACGTTCGCACTGAGAAATAATAACTTGTCAAAGAAACTACTGCCACATGCATCGTGCCATCATTTTAGCTCGACTTGGCAATTTTCGGAGCTCGTAACAAACATGAACGCGCTGAATAAATCTACGCTCCACATTGATGTTGTGCAGCTGGACTCTCAGGGAAATCACATATGGCTGAAAACCAAACAACTGTTCTCTCATCTCCGTTCCCATCACAAGAACCCCAGCAGCAGCAGATGTGAGGCGGACCCCGTGTTGGTTAGCCTCGTGCTAATGATGTCAGCATCCACCTGTTGCCATGGCGCTGGTCCCTGCCCCGCTTTGGTGGGACTGCGCACAGTGAAGTGGCATTTCAGCTGGCAGGAAAGCAAATGACAAGTACAGAGACAGTTAATCTGATCCAGTCTGAGTCCATCTACGTATTTGGGCTTTTCATTACGGTTTGTGCAGAGAACAGGCTTGTCAGTATTAGACCTCGGATGAGCTGCAGGAGGAATGACGGCAGACAGGAGTAGTTTTGACAGCCAGGCAAAGTCGTTTTAGAAAATGTGATTTGAGGTAAAGTCTGACTAAGAAGGTAAGTACTACAAGGGTATGCATGACTTAATTTCTTCTGACGGATGCATGTATTTGCATATGTTTAACTAAATCCAATGGAGATTCCACTCATTCCTGCAATATCTCAAGCAGTGTGGAATAATATGTATATTTGATATGTTCACAGTTTTATAGCTTCATCCATTCTGGAGTTTGGAGAATGAATAAGGCCCACAAACCAAATCTAAACCATGCACGTTTAAAATAAAATGGGCATCAGAGTGCACCAGCTTGTCATGATAATTACTATATCAACTTCAATGAATATTAGCACGCACACTTTATTTATCTTTGCACTAGCGGGAAAGGTTTTGTTATATATATTTTTTTTGCACTATAAGATTTGAGCAGTAGATGGTCGAATAAGTAACTCCCTGACTAATCATAGACACTTACTATTAAAATATTTCAATATTGTATTTATTTATTGCAGCTCATGCTCATTTATCGTGATCTTTTCTTTGACAATATTTTGGAATGAGTTATTATAAAAAACACGATATAATATTATAGTAAGCCATCGTAAATGTTGAGTCCCAGCAACTTGTCTGCACTCAAGTCCCCTTGAAACAGCAACAATAAAAGAAATCACTCATGACCTCATCCACAATACAAGCTGGCAGCTGCGTCTTCGCCGACATGTGTCCAAGGTTGTGCGGGTTCAAACACATCCATGCAATTGTGTACGGGACCACTTCCTGTCTTTGCCCCCTGCATATCACCCGTTCACAATGACGACGTTAAGAGCTTCCCTTCCTGCCCTTCAGACCAAACCCTGCGCAGTGAACTCTTGCCTCACACCCTTTCCTCCTCATCCCTACCCCTTCTTCCTCGCTCCTTCCGCTCCCTTGTTCCTTGTCAGCTGCTGTGGAGGTCCAGATGTGCGTTGGACAGGAAAACCGAGAGGAGACCCGCACCTCCCCAGTGACAGACTTCATTGTGCAAGACCTTTGGACAAAGTTTTGAGATGCAAACGCACACACACTTATGCATCGCAAACAATGGGGTCCCTCTAGACAACAAGACGCAATTGTTCAATGGCTGTATACAATTTCATATCAGGCCGGGAAGCAAATCAATGGACCAGATCTTGCAATAAAAGTGTTGATATTTAGTTGGAGTAGTTACAAACGGACTTCGCCAAGGCTTTTGTTCGAGGATACGATCAATATAGATGATGAACGGCATTGCTGAAATACAGAATGCCAACGAGAATCTTGGCAACAGTCCGTGATCAAGCAGAAGCAGAGCAATTACTTACATGAAAAGGTAATCGCTGTAAACCATTTGAAAGGACAATGAAAAACACATGTACAGTCGCACACCCACTTTGCCATGTGGAATAAGGCAAAAAAAGTGAGTCAGCAAAGATGGAAAGTTGAAGAAACAAAGAAAGTAGAATTGTAGACCTTATAAACAACCCACTTTCAAATATGTAAACCTTGATAATAAAGTGACAGCATGGTAACAGATCCAAAACATCAATGAAAGTTATGTTGGTCATGTAAGCACTTACCCTGAGTTGGACCAAGGCTTCAAAAATCCGCAAACTTTAGTCTTAGAATGGCAGCAACAAGTCGTTTACAGTGGGGAACAATGCATGACTACTGAGGCACAGTGGTCCAGTCATTCAGCTCCGCTCACATGGGACGTCCAGAGGAAAAGAGGGGAAAGGGAGGGAAGGAGGGAGAGGGAGGAGGAGGGCTGGACTCAGGATTGACTACAGCACTGGGTTAAGGGGAGGGATCAAACAGAATGAATTTGGGCATTTCTCTTGCTCTGGTTCACTACCCTATATTCTCGTTTTGGTGCTTGTCCCACTTTCCACAATAAGTATATTCTGTTATTTCTGTTAAGGTAATTATGTGTAGAAGAATGATACAGAACATGATTTTTCCCATGATTTCTGGTTGGCTCTTGCAATGCCGGGAATCAGAAGAGCTGGGTAAGATTTTCCACAAGGCAGTGTCCATAACCCGCACAAATGTATTGATTTTATGCTAATTTTAAACGAACGTAGCATCACATCAACTTTATGAACCTACAATAGGGGGCCTTATATTTTATTTTCCTCTGGTACAATGTTGTGATGTCTTCAAGTATATGTATGCTATATATTTATTTACTGTCATTTTGATTATTGTTGGCACTGCCTTGAAGATTTTATATCATGAATGAATTTCAAGTGAAGTCAAAAGTATGTTTATAAACGTCAAACCATCTTCATTCCTTTCTTTTAATAGTCCATTCCACATCTCCCATGACCTTTGGAATTCCTTGAGACTCGGCATATTCCAAAGTGGGACAATTTTCTCCTCTTCTTTCGCCTCTTTGTCCCAACTTAACATTGAATCTTATACCGGTGGGTGACTCATTCAAATAATTGTTGCTTTTAGCCGCTTCAGGTTTCCCATTCTCCAAATCGTCTTCCTGTCCTGGTTCGATGTAGAATCTGGGACACTTGTGAATTGGTGCCTTTGAGAGAGGAGAGGACCAGAGGGAAAAAGGAGTCCATCCCAAACCAGAGTAGCCCTGTAATTTTCAGTTCTATGATTACATGGGTGACCATCGCAGACAAATAACCCAAATGGAGATTGTCTATACACTCTATTCAGCCAACTGGTGCATTTATTTAACAAAAACATTTAGTCTCACTGCGCTTTGGCAGGTGCTGGTGAAGATGACGATGAAGATGTTCTATGGAAATTGGCTTAACTAATGCAAACACTGGTGAACATCTGGTAACAAGGGCACAAGGAGTTTTGGTGGAAATCATTTAGTCAGCACTTTTAACATTATTGTTATAAAGACTAGATGCTATTAACTGCCCTCTCTTTCCAGACTGACTCTAAGTGTGAACGTAAGTACTAGTCTAGATAGATATTTGTAAAAAATATTGTGGACAATCAAGCAGCTATTGCATAAACCATATAAATAATAAATTATATGGGGGAGTTTTGCTTGGACTTGGTTTAGTCCTCTTTAGACATTGCGGTGTAAATGATGAATTTTTGTGTTGATCCAAATGTTATCCCATTGTTTTACTGAATTTGTATTCAAACTAATTTGAGAAAAAAACAGAACTAAAAGAAAAATCTTGTTTGAGACATGAAAAGTTTCCGATACATAGATTTAAACTGTCATGGGTTGTGCAGTTGCCAAGTATACAGAAGATTTTCAAAGCATAAATTGTGCGTTTTATAGACCACAAAGCTATCTAAAAGCTGAACTAAAACAATTGCAGATGTACCAGCAAAACAAACCCTTTGATCACAGACTAATGGGCCACTGAGGACGCAGACTTCTGCCCATGGAAATGCCAGACTAATTCTGAGGGTTTGATGAAGAGGTCAGCATTAATATCCTTCATCAATGGTTTAAAGAGAGGCCATGTAGCCTGCGCTTTAGGTTTAAAAGCAGAGGCTGCGCTAGCTCAGATTCATGACTGGCTGCAGGGGCTTTAAGCAGTGACCATTCACATCAGAAGAGGGCTTTAAGATTGAAACCAATTCTATTTCAGCTTTGAAACTGGCAACCCACATGAGAGACTTGTGTGAGGCTCATTCTGCTTTCTGGTTGGATAATATCAACAACTCTCCCTTCTATCAGGGGCACTGGTTATGTTCAGGAAATCTGAATTACAAATTCTACAAACCTTCACTTTAAGAAGACAATATGTCCACTTCAGTGCATCTGTAGACCCACTGTCTATCAATATCCACCACTCGTATGCAAATCAAGAGTACTAAATGAAATATTTAGCATTTCCACCTCTTGTCACTTATCAATTATTTAAAATGCACATTAAAAATAAGGTGATGAAAACTTTGATAGGGACCACTTTATAAAAAGCAAGAAAAATAATCAAGACGAACTTTAGAATTTTATAAACAGAAAAACACCCAGATTTAGATAGATAGAATCACCAGGTCTTTAATGAACTAAAACACCTTGTACACTAACACACGGGTCCAGACTCAAACTTGAAATAAAGATGACATGTATTTAAACTCAAACTATGTCCAGGTGCTTTCTCTGAGACAACAACACCAAAGCCCTAAGCTGCTATATCTATAGAAGTAACAGTCATTATCATTCTTTGGTCTTTGTATATTTGTGAATAATGACCATTCATCCTCGTCGCTTTGGGTTAAACAGTGGAGATGATGTGATGTGGGCCCAGTGACACTGTGGCCATCCTGTGTATCTCCTTCATAAACCAGTACAGCCGGAGCAATGCATCCTGTTTAGAGCATCAGTCACAACATTTAGAGAATGAAACGCACAGCCGAGGTCAGCGTAAACAGGCCAAGCAGGGATTACAAAGAGGGACTTTCTAAGATGAACACTTTGGCCAAAATATATAAACAACAGTGTACAGGCATGTGCTGGAATACAGATGAGGGAGAAATGCGGTCAACATTCTTCGCTCAAGTGGTCACTCAGGACATTTCCTGTGAGCAAAGGAATTTGCAATATAACTAATAATATAACTGTAATAAGATATACATATCTATGCTGTAAAAAGTTGTTGGTAAAACCTGAGGAAATATAAAGTAAGTATGGCATAAATAAAAGTAACCATGAAGAAAATTAAAGGTGCACTGCATAACTTTTCTGGAGGAGGGTGCGAATACATTTTTTCATCCACTGCCCCTTTGCATAGTTTATCTTTACAGAATTAGGGTAAGGTTAGAGTTAGGATTAGGTTTAGGAACCGATAATTTGGTTAAATTATCGGGATTATTAGGGATTTGGGGCAGGTAAAATAACCAGGACACGGAAGAACGGCGATGTAGAAAAAAAGGACGCAGAAGGTAAAGTTCTTGCTTGTTCCATTGCTTTGCTGGAAACCAGTCTGCTCACAGAACAGATTTATGCTTTTCAATATATTTTTGATCCCTAAAATAACCTGTAACAAAAGAAAAGCCGTGTGTATATATATATTTAATGCCATACATGGAATATTACAAATGGCAAAGCAATAAAATCTCCATGGAGACAAGAACTTGTAGATCAAACGTAGATCCTCAACTAGTTATACCATCCATCCATCCATCCATCCATCCATCCATCCATCTTCTTCCGCTTATCCGGGGCCGGGTCGCAGGGGCAGCAGTCTAAGCAGGGACTCCCAGACTTCCTTCACCACAGACACTTCCTCCAGCTCCTCCGGGGGGATCCCGAGGCGTTCCCAGGCCAGCCGAGAGACATAGTCCCTCCAGCGTGTCCTGGGTCTACCCCGGGGCCGCCTCCCGGTGGGACATGCCCAGAACACCTCCCGAGGAGCGCCCAGGAGGCATCCGGAACAGATGCCCGAGCCACCTCAGCTGGCTCCTCTCGACGTGGAGGAGCAGCGGCTCTACTCTGAGCTCCTCCCGTGTGACTGAGCTCCTCACCCTATCTCTAAGGGAGCGCCCAGCCACCCGGCGGAGGAAGCTCATTTCGACCGCTTGTATCCGCGATCTTGTCCTTTCGGTCATTACCCAAAGCTCATGACCATAGGTGAGGGTAGGAACGTAGATTGACCGGTAAATCGAGAGCTTCGTCTTTCGACTCAGCTCTTTCTTTACCACAACGGTTCGATACAACGCCCGCATCACTGCAGACGCTGCACCGATCCGCCTGTCAATCTCGCGCTCCATCCTTCCCTCACTCGTGAACAAGACCCCGAGATACTTAAACTCCTCCACTTGAGGCAAGGACTCCCCACCCACCCGGTGGGGAGTCCTAGTTATACGTTCTTATATTATTCTTATTCACATTCAAACCACATTCAAACCAATAGCATTTGTGATTTATTATAGTTACACATTGCAAATGACATAGAATCTAAATCAAACTTAGTGCAGGCTATTTCCCTTTATTAATATTCCCTCTTGTTTTACTGTCTCTCCTCTCTTTTGTGCCCACACAGAAAAACTCATCAAAACCCTTGGAATCAATTAGTGGAATGTAAATAGGCCATTCAATTACCGTGGGCTGCCAGTTCTGCCCTGTTCCTCCTGAGGCAAACAATCAGGCTGAAGACACAAATTAACAGTGAACAAGGGCACTTTGTCTAAACTGGGATCGCCCACCAGCAACACGGCTATGACACCGGGCAGAGACTGGGGCGCTGGGATGACATACTGCAGTGTTACATGTGGCTATGTAGCTCCACAGAGGTACTATTTCACAGCAGAACTCTTTTGAGGGTTAGCTGGCATCAGGGCTAAATACTCAATGAAGGTGCCAAATCTTGATGTCTTAACAATGATCCAAACAAAATAAAAGTTCAATTTTGAGAATTCAGAACAGAATAGAGACAGTTTTCTGGGTGATTTAACATATAACAATCTGACATACGCCTGAGCACGTATATTTGGACATTGTACAGAAAACGTATTTATTCTTTTTGCTAGCTTTTAGGGATAATTTTGAAGATATTCAAGTAAACAACATGAATCCAAGTCCAGAAATGAAAGTCTGAACACCTGTGAGGTAAGTGATTTGTGGCTAAGTGGATGAAGTGTTTAGCTTTGAACTAAAAGGACAAATGTCTAGTTAAAGATCTCTCTGATATTAACACCGTATTAGATGTCCAATTATTTCCATCCATAACAAGGTCCCTTTGTCCTTAAGCGGGGTGACAGGCTAACAAGGGCTGGGGACTGCACACTGACTCAGAATACTGATCACTCCTGTGCATTGGAGGACTTTCTACACAGCAGTCAGGCACACAGGCATATGTACAGGGACAGGCCAGCAATCGCCATCTGTTAGTCGCAACACGCTAATGAGCCCAAATGCTACAAGAAAAATAAACAAGAGAGAGATTGACAAGCTGTAGACAAATCACTTTAACCACAAACTTTCCAGACAGCGGTAATAAATCAGACTTTACAAATATAACAAACTGAATAATATGGCTGTGCGTCTGTCCTGGACATACAGAATCTAAAGCCTGTCCGTCCATGTGAGTAGATCTCATTCACTGTGGGTCCAATCGAAGTTTTTCCTTTTGCAGCTGGTTTTTTGGAGGTTTTCCTTGTTGAGAAGGAGGGTCTAAGAGCAATTATTTTCTGTGAATGCTAGTCAATTCACTCTTTATTGGTTTTGGTCTTTGGTCTTTATTGACCAATAAATGTTTCTTTGTTTGATTTTCAAACTTCACAAATCAACAATTTGTGAAGCTCTGTGAGACCACTGCTGTGTAAGAACTGGTGGCACGTTGCATCAGACTTACATACTGTACACTTTACAATAGAGCTAATTAAAAACAAACAGAAATCTTCTTTTTGTCCAAGGATGGAACTCCTTGGACACACATAGGGGATGCAATCCCCATCATCATGTTATCCTGGGCAAAGGGAGAACCAGTGGTACAAACGTATTGTAGAATCCTCTCATATAAGCATTGAGCAGCCGTAGGAAATAGTATAATAAACCATTCTGAGAGGGACAAAAACTAGGTGAACATATCTTTAATCCAGATATCCAAATCTTCGAATTATCCATTGAAATTAATTCACAGGGCTTATCTACACCCCAGGAGACTACATGAAATGAAAATAAAATCTAATCCACACTGTGATTATCAGATGGTTGGAACTTTTCTGCATACGATTTGGCAATGTCCTGAGGTTTATCTTTTTTTTTGAAAGCATCTCAACACATACATATTGCACATCACAGACTCTCCACACCCCTTGGTCACTTATATTAAATTATACTTCTGGTGTGAATAGATTCATCAATGAAACAATTAATGAGCATCCCCTACTATTTGAACAGCATTTAATATTCATTTCCTGGTCATAAACTACACAGATGTTTAACAATTGCTATTTAACATGAAATACTCAAATCTCTTCCTTTAAAGTGACATCTGGATTAAAAGCCCATGCTGGTCAATGACGATTAGAAATGATTGAATCTAGATTTACTTTACAATTAGCACCATCACAACTGCCATTAAGCTAGTACTGCCAATATGTAAATACTGTTTACATTTACTAGGCCTGCTACTAAAACTACCATTACTCTTTATACAATAATTCCCCACATAGGCGTTTGGGCCCTATAGTGATATTACAAAATGTTCTCCAATAGAAAAGTGTAATATGTTGCTTGTTGGTACATTCTACGTAAACTCACCAATACAAACTCCAACCACAGACAAAGCAGCGTCAGACAGAGCATACACCGTAAATCTTCCAAAGGCTAAAAGCTGCTTGACCTCACTGACTGCTTGCACCACTAGATGGCAGTAATGTTTTGGTCTCACATGGCACACACACATATAAATACACACACGTGGAGGAGTAGACATGCCAGAATGGGGAGTGAACGTGATGAAAGACCGCAGTAAAAAGCAGACAAGCAGACTCAACCACAAAGCACGTATGGCTGAGGGCTAGACACAAACCGTCCAAGGTCTCTTACACACAAACTATCAATGTCAAAGTTTTTCTGCTCCAAAAGGAAGAGTGCCAGTGCATTTAGCAGCAGAGAGGTTATCAAGGCCGCGAGATCAGACTGGATTTGTGGGGAAGTGCTCTGTCCTTTCTGAGTGGCACCAGGCGAGCTTTGCCAGTGAAAAAATTGAATGATGAATAAAACGAGCAAGCCATCAGTATTCGGGATTTATTTAGCTGCATAAAAAGTGGATATTTATGAAGATTAAAACAAAGGGAAATCTAAAAGCTCCAACCTCAAGCACTGACCGCAGCTTGCAATGTTACAAGCCCACAATAACATAGACATCAATTCTTTATCTTTGCAAATGGCACACTAAAAGACAATTCCATATACAACATAAAAAAGGAAAATTAGGGAAATATCCCAAAAGTATTCTATTTTGCTATGGTAACACAAACACACAAGTTATTTTTAGCACTGGAATAACTAATCATTTGGGAAATTACTAACCTTTCCTCAAGATTAAATTGAAAATATTCGTCAACAAGCACTTTCATTGTAAGCCGAACAAACAATATTTGTGGCTAAGTCCTCTTGTTCACTTTTGGTGGCACCGGGTGAGAGAAATAAAATGAACAAGCGCTGTGTATTCAGTATTTGTTTTAGCGCCGTGGGGTATATCGAAGCTGTTTGAGTGTTGATGAAGGGAGACAAGAGAGCTGGTGGAAGCACAACTATTAGATTTAGCCCTGGGCTGTGGTAAAAAGAGAAAAAAAGCACGGCCATCGACACATAAAGCTTTCTGTGAGATTTCTGAGCACAAGAAAGCAGAACTGCCAGCATGCTGTCCCCACCAGAGGGTTAAGGCACTTATAGTAACAGTGGAAAAATAATGTGATTTTATTGACTTCACTTCATATAATGAGAACACATTACGCTTTATGGCAATTTATGTAACATTAGCCTGTAAATGCAAAGGTGTCTGCTGATGTGCATGGCATTTATAGAGGAACATGAGACAAAATGCAAAAGCCAGAGCATTAAGTGGAATTTTTCAACCATTAGCTATTTGTGAGTGACAGGCTACAGCAATATATGTGGTTTAGTTCTCTCTATTGAGTAGTTGTAAGGGTTGAATAATAAAAAAAACATACTTATGCATAATGCTTCATGGTTCAAGATGTGTTAGTCTGCATTAACAGGATAATTAAACTAATTGCAACTTTGACTTAATATCGAGTTATATAGAAGACTACGGGATGCTGATTAGCCATTCAAAAAACATTTATAAGACTTACAATCAAAGCCAAACTGCTGTTCCTTTGACGAGAGAGATAAAAACAATAAATCTGCTCTCTTTATATCATCCCAGTCTGATAATAAACCTAGCCCGGTGTTTTCCAACCTTTTTTTAGTTGCAGCGCACTTTTTTGCTTGAAAATATACCATGGCAGACCACATACTAAAACCTTATCAAATCAGACCTTTTAGTAAAAAATTGTGGTGATTTAGGGAACAATGTCAGCGCCACTGTCTGGGTCTTTAAATTGAGTTATTTTGCGTTCTAGTTCTAAAAGTATGTTCAGGACAATTCAAAATGGTCAAATAAATGAATCCATTAACTCAAATCTGACATTTTTTCAAGGCACTTGGCAATACCTCAAAGCGCAGTAGTCTTCCTCAACAGAATGGTGGAAAATCAAGGACCTAGACGACCTTTACTCGTCTGTCTGTATTTACAGTAGTCGTCATGTTATATATACGATATCTCATGCGTAATGAACAATAGGAGTGACAAAAGACACCCCTGCCTTGCACCTCTGGATGGTTTCATATCAAGATGTTAATCCCATCTCTTCTGTCATTCTAAATCAGCCCTTTTACATGCAGAATAGCCTCCGTGTCTCCAGTGACCCCTAAAGGCAAAGGCATAAATTGAATGAGTGATATAAAATGGCTATGCATGTTCAATCTCCTCCCTGTATTGTCATTCCCCCCGTGTGTCGTCTTTTGTCTCCATCTACCTCGCAGCGCTAAAAATGGCAGGTTCATGGGTCACGGTGCATTTCGGTGCAGTGTGGTGATTGCCTGTGATTACGCTCTGAATTGCACCCCTCTCTATCCACTGAGCACCTCCTTTGAGCTCATCTGGCCTGGGCTGAGGTTTTCCACGCTCGAGTCATTAAGAGCTGGAGAGAGCTGGAGACAGGAGGAAAAAAACTCACTAGGGAACCACTGACACGTTTCCTTCAACCTTGACATTGCCCGGAGGTGAGCCCGTTCATTCTGTATGGTTGTGGGATGCTACAGTCGTGTGAATTAAAGCTTCAGGAGGCGTAAAGGTTATTCGGTGTGCGAGAGTCCAATTCCCAGGGCATATACTCAAGTGTAAGGACGCATCGAAGGGAGGATAAGTGTAGTGGAGTAAGTTAGAGGGGATCATGCTCCAATAGTCCTCATAGTCAACGCTTTTTATGTAAATGAACTTTCCATATTACAATAAAACAAATGTTTATCTTTTAAAAAAATGATCTTAGACTTTATTTAAAGACTATAAAGACAATTTAAGACTTCGAAGACTATCATGTTTGTAGAATTATGAATATTTATCATAGTTACATTAGTCAAGTTGCAGTTTGTGAGGACATTTTGAAGAATAAAAGTTTAAAATGACAGGAAGTAGAGATGAGTTCTTAAATGGAATCCCTCTATCTATGTCATCAAAAAGCGACGTGCCATTGAACATACAAGAACATAACTGACACATTTTTCTGACAGTTTCAACCACCATTCATCAAAATAAAGCTCTTACCGAGGATTATTCATTGTAAATTCCTCACTATTGTGCAATATATATCAATTTTGGCCCTTGTTTACTGTATGGTTGCTAGGTAACAGTTGTAGAATTACCTCTATGTCATATTTGTTGCCCATGTCCAATCAGGAAGTACAATTATAAACTTCACAAAAACTGTCAAACTGAGGACGAATGGGCAAAATGTTTAGTAAAACCTTAAATATAATCATGTTCACCACATTTTAGCGAAATGTGTCATCTAACCTGTCATGTACACTTTAAATGATGCCTTGTTATAGTTATTTAAGATTTTAAACAATGTACATGATGAGTACATGTTATAATATCCACATTCTTGCATGACCAGCCAAGACCATGCACATTGACAACACTTTACCGAGATGTTTTGGTACGGAATCATATCGAGTCTCCATGATTTCAGAGAAACGCATGGTCTGTTTGTGTCTAAACAAACACTGTGGATTACGAGGATCAAAATAAACAAAAATAGCACAGAGGACTGAGAAATGGAGTGGATTTCTTCAGAATCAACACGCGAAACACTAAACTCTGTAAATCTGAGGTAAATGAATTTGTACATTTTGTCCTGAATGTTACAAAAATATTTGAGAGATGTCTTTTGCGTTTAAGAGATACATTAGTAGTTGTGGTTGAACCCTCCCAAGTTATGTTGCTTTTTTGATGCCCCCTTTATGGTTTGATTCTAGACCTTTCTTCATTGGAACATGACGTAGAAGGGGCTGTCTGGTCAGGAACGTGAGATGCAGCACCACACACTTATATGTGCACTTTATAGAAATACTCTTAAAAAAAAGCATTAAATCAATCAGTATTTCCATCTAGAGTTTTAGAAGATTTGGTTAAGGTGTGCACAGTTGAGCAAGGTAACCATCTTAATATTCAAAAGATACAAGCATGTCTTGTCTGCGGTTTGATGTTCTGACACTAGCCATGTCGGATAAGTCAGTCTCAGTAGATGTAACCTGACAGTGAAGCAGTCTCCTCCTGTTAGCCCAAAACTCTGATGGGGGTTGTACAGTTTGACACGAGAACATGACAACTGACAGTTTAAACTGTCATCTGAACTGGATGTTGTTTACAGTATAATTCTTACTTCACATTTAAATTGTGAGATTCAAGGTCAGACAAAGACAGACAAAGATCTGCTCAAGGATAAGAAATATTTAGAAAGGAAAACCAATAACAAAATTGTCTTGAGTGGTATTTTTAACATAATGATTCTCGATAATTTTGACATTATTGTGCAATCAAGATATAATACAAATATTTCAACCAAGAAAGACATCTCACACACAGTCTTATCACTGTGGTGAAGAGAAGATGAAATGCTCATTCTGCTGCTGTGGCGGTTTGAGACTGTTGAGCAAATGAGCAAGTTGTGAACATTACATTCTTCTTGGTTGATTTGATGTCTTATTTCAGGAGTGCAGACTGAGATGTCAGCCATTCACCTCAGGAAGTGGTGTCGCAATTATCTTTTGCGCTTTTTCTGGTTGTGTAATTTTGTTTCTGATCTAAAAAGCAAATAAGTTCTACACAGAAAACAAAGCCGTTTTCAAGTGACCCATATAAACGGTGCATTGTTGACTTGTCAATGCACATGAACATTGAACATTTTACACAAATCAACCTATACTTTTCTCTTATTCACCATTGAAATGAATGGAATTCTTAAGCGGAAAGTGCGATACCAACAGAAGTGCGGGTCAATAGCAGAAGAGGCGCAGGGTAGAATGAGAGGCAAAGGTTGTTTTCCAGTCACCAAGGCATACATTTAGACCTGGAGATGGTTCTACTCCGAAAAAGAGTCTTGTACAAAAGCAGTGAGTTCAATATGTCAACAGTTGCTTTCGCCGCATGCCTGTGTACTGCTGAAGAATCTCTGACACTCATCTGTAGGCCATGTAACTACAGCTGCTGCCTTCCCCGTCTGCTGCCCCGAGCTTTGCCTGCAGGCTCCTCTCGCTCTGTCTTTGGGCTGTTTATGTTGGGTATAATAGCCTTGTGCCGGTGGAGTGACGGCTGATCCTGATGTATGCTGTACCTCTGATCCCCGGGGGAGATTGGAGCGCAGCCAGCCCAGCGTAATTAAAAAGGCATAAAGACAGATCAAGCCCTCTGCCGCTTGCTTTGTTCAGGGGGGCGCCTGCGGGCCGGGTCCACTGAGCGTCCTCCGCTGTCAAGCCACGGGGAGCTCATTTATTAAAAGGCTCAATAGCTTTATTCTTGATTTTGATGAGAAAATCTGGGGTGGAAGAATAAGCACTCATCGTGTTGGCACGAAAGGTGATAGACCACTAATTAAACGGTTCATGAGAATTTGTGGTCCCAGGGATACATAAAAGATTTTCATAGCTTCACAATGAAAGAGTCGTGTCTTTGAACAAGTAGCCATCCTTCAGTCAATTCCAAGCAAAGTGGATGTAGAACCTTTCACTTTTAAGCAATTTCCTGCTGAATTAATCCAGTCAATCACACCCTAATCTGAAACGGAGTTGCCTCAGAAGCTTAAATTAGTTTTATGTATCCGGGTTTACCATAAAACAGAATCTTAAGCTTTTTCCTAAAATGCCTGACAGAAATGAGCCCCAAGTCAAACTGAAGCTGCTTCCAAACCCTTTGGAGCACAAACAAATGTCTCGACTCTTTGAAGCTGAGATTCTTTTGACCTCTCATGTCTTATTTACTTAAATTACAAGTGTGAATAAGCTCTGCACAGAGGAATATCAGACTTTCAATTCTGGTGTTCCATGAAATGTAGAGTAAAGCTGGTGTTGGAGGCTGGTCTGATTGACATTAGATTAGATTGGTTGGGTTTTGACATTTCCTCTTTCAAAGCTGAAGCTAATTTCACTAAAAATGACTTTTAGGCAGAAAAAAATGTGTGAGTTTTAGAGAACAAACTGATCCTAATTCATTCCAGAATGGATGATTTGATTGGAAATAGGAAGGTTACAGCATTCAGTTTATTTATAACATGCCCAGCAGCAGATATTTTCCTTTTATCAGATGATGGAATAACTAAAGAAAATAGTCAGAGAAGTAGTATAATTTTTAGTAATGCGTGCAGTTGTTGACTCCATGGTTTTGGCAAGTATTTGGATTGCTGAACCACTGAAGAATGCAATGGATTAAAACTGACAACTTATTACAATTTCACACTATTTTTAAAGGGTCAAAAAGTCAACCACATACACTGCATTCAACATGTCCTGACTTGGCGCGGTAAGTCCTGCCACACAAAGAAGGGATAAGCCTCGTATGCCAGTTGCCGAATGTGTTAAACCCTTACTTGCCGCTGTTGCAAATGACTAATTCAGTTTCCTTTTGGTGCACTGCAGATCCACGCTGCTTATCAGAGCTATAATACACAAGTTAAAAAATTCAATTCTCACCTCCTCTGACTGGCTGCCTTTTCGTCACAAATCGGATTATCTACACCCACAGTGAGCGCAAACGTCAAAATGATCAACACAGTGGAAAATACATTGGTACAACTGCTAAAGCGCAAAGTACTGCAATGTGAAGTCGAGGGAAAGGTAAAGTAAAGTTCATGAGGTTGACTTTGATTTTAAAAGTAATGCTGGATTTGTGCGGCTCAAGGCTCTCCTACCAAGAACAGTTCATCCAAGACCGAAACCACGAGGAACTGTATATCTATTCAGCAGTGATTGTTGATTGTGGTTTGGGAAGTGCATTATAGAAGATAGTTGAGTAGTGCTTTTGTCAATGAACTGTGGCTCAACTGATGATGCAGGACTAAATGATTATTATTATGTTTCTGGCTAAGCTAAAGTTGGACTGTTTTCCATGGTTGAAGTCATTATAGTAATTGGTTTTGTTTGGAGTCGTGTGGATTATATCAGATTTGTAAGGAGAGGTCATACAGTCTAGAATGTTTTATACAATGACAGTATTATTTGTTCTTCTTTGCTCAGGTGTTGAGAAAAGGAAAATCTATTCTACCTGCCTCCATGCCTTCTTATATGTATATAAAAGTGTACATGTGCATTGTAAAACTTTTCTGGTGGATGGTCTGCCATGGAGACCAACGGATGACGTCACAAGGTGGAGTTACAGGTCAGATCTGTGGAGATGCAAGCTCACTCACAGCTAGGGATGCCAAGATTATTCGGTTAGTCAGGGAAGTATTCAGGACACAATAAATCTAAAAAATAATAATTGTGATCCGTTCAGAAGTAAAGTTAAGTTATTACAGTTAATAAACCTGATTGTAAAGGTGTCTCTGTCACATTTAGAGTTTGATTTCATGAAAGTGGTCACATACTAGAGATATACAGTGATGTACAGTATAATTTGAAGTATTTTACTGTCATTTGGTCATGGTATCAATAATCATGAATAATTGTAAAATGTTTCTTCTCATGGTAACTGTGATACTCAAATGTAATATCGTGACACTCCTACTCACAGCAAAATAATAAAATAAAACTTGCACAGTGCACCTTTAATGCAATCGTATACATTTACCAAATCTTAGGACGTGCACAACATGGCCAGCACCTTGAAAAATTATCAAGACAAGCTTGATAATATTGTGCACACGCTCATAATAAAGAGCCTTCGGGGGATAAACAAGAATTCATTTTCATCAAGCATGCTTTATTAGCCTTAATGGGGTTGCATTTTTCAAACCTAAATCGAAAGATATCAGGCTGAGGATGTGTAATCAATGTATATTTATGAGTGTAACGCAATGGCTATTTAAAATAATCAATGTTCAGCTCCTGGGCGATTACAAGGCTGTTTGTTTATGGCAGCTGAGGTATGCCCTTGAGGCTCCATTCAAAGACCAGTGTCCTCATACATCACTGAACACCATATACTGGTAAATAAGCACTTTCTACTTCCACGCCCTCAAAGGAGATGCACTAAGCAAAATATAAACCGCACAATAATGACATGTTTTCATACAGCTGTCCAGTTCAAATAGACAGTGACCGTGAATTTCAGCTCTAAATTATACGCTGTTTTGTCATATTTTGGTCATTTTGCTAAACTGATCCTTTATTTTTCACAAGCTTCAAACTATCTGCCTTTTAAAAAACTACTAAATATACAATCTGGCCATAACTAATACACTTTTTTGACGAGGACATGAAGTCGAGTCTTATTTCTTTATGAAAATAATTGCGAAAGACATGAAAAGTCAATTAAACATTCAAAACTGGAAAACAAATCAAGAACCGTCAAAGAAAGTTATGCACTGCTGATGCATGTGTTTTGGGAATATGTGTCACCTTTTTACACTGAAAAAACGAAAAATAGGGGGTTGCTCGTTTTGTAAATGAAAATCATGCTACCATTTCATATTTTATTTAAGATCTTCTTTGAGCATGACTTTGTCATAAAACAGCGGAATAAATCTCATCGATGCTAAACCTGCATGTTGTAATCACGGCAGCTCTGCATAAAAGTTATGCTGCCAGTGAAGCCACACCACTTTTCAAAATAACTCCTCCCTTTCTGTGACCGGGAAAACGTTTAACAGAAAGCTGCAGCAGCCATTTTTTCCTTCTGTTTGCTGTATTTTGGGACTTTCCGACTGGTTTAAGTTCGTTCCTGGAGTCCTCGTGATTTCTAAAGGTAAACTTGTTTTATTTGGTCCTAAGAATGCAACGTTACTACGTTAGAAAATTAAGCTGTTAACATTTGTAAGTTGAGAACTATTGGAACAAACCAAGTCAAAGTTAATGTTAACTAAACAGGTGTAATGTTAGGTGCAACAGCTCCACCTGCTACTTTTAAGTGTACAAATCAACCTTTTGAGTGTTACTAAATTTAGTAACTTAGCTGTTATGTTTAATTAATTCATTAATTTAATTTTAGAATGTATTGTGCTAACTGGACATGGACTGGATTAAGAGTGCACACAGCAGAACTCCGTTTATGTCACGATACTGTCATTACAGTGTGGTACACCAGCTGCTGACGCTGAGCTCCATCCATGACAGAGGAGACGACACTCACGCTCTGCTCAGTCCAGAGGTAAAGTTAACACTGTTCACCAGTTCAGAAAGTTGCTTCTCTGTGCTAACCAAGCCTCCATTTTTGACTCTGGTTCTGGTGCGCTGTGTGGATATTTGCCATCGCTCTCATGATCGCCAAGAAATTACAACTCATAACTACAAGAAATAAAACACAAGAGTTTAGATACGCCACATGTGGTGGTGCCTCATCAATGATTGGACCACAGAGAACACGAGATAACGCAGACTGCTTCTCTATTATTGACAAAATTACTGTATCATTGTTAGATTTTTCTAACTTGGTTTATACAGTAATTACTGTTCTATTCACCTTTATTGCAATTTTGAAAATGTTAACATTTACCATTTTTGTCTTTCCAGATAAATGCGGAGTTTAAAAAAATTACAACCCTCCCACTCCAGTCCCGGTTCGTTCCACAGTTAGACTTTTTGTCTGACCAGCTCCATCAAGAGGAAAGGACTCATGGGACAAAAACTGAAAAAACCTCACAGATCTGATGACAGAGGTAAGATGAGAGAAAGAATTTTGGATACCTTCAAATTTGCTGTCGAGAGTCTTGAGTGGTCCCCACTTTTAACCGAGCCTGAAATTAGTGAAATATAATTTTTGTCCTTTCAAAGCTAATTTTGTTATTTATTGAGCAAAGGACATTTGGGAATATGGTATTTATGGTTATTTTTTAAAGGAGGTCCCTGTGGTGACAAATGTGTCTTTTGTTCCACATTTTGAACTGAGCATGTGAGATCAAAAAACACTGACATTTTTAAATTTGAGTTTTTAAATTTGAGTAGTTTCATAATGCTTTCCTGATAGTGACTTCAACACTGAGAGAAATTATCATCTTTCTTTTCATATACAGCTTTATATTTGTTGTCAAGAAATGTTTCTAATTAAGTCTTTACCACGTCACCAGAATGAAGTAGACATTGGATGGGAGTTCCTTTTGAAAGGGTTATCCCTTTACCTTCATGAGGAGCCTCAAAGCATGTGGTGAGTATACTTGATGATGTTATGATAAAGTTCTCCCAAGCTCTCAACAACACTTTGAATTCCCCAGGTTCTGTGACGTTACAGGCAATGAATTGAAGCTTTCATGTGAATTTCATTGTGCCAATATAAATTTATAGAAATCAATTAAATAATTGTGGGTTCGAATCCTGGACCACCCCAACATCACATGATCTCTCTGGGTGGAGTCTGCATGTCCTCCTGTGTTACCGTGGGTTCTCTCCGGGTTCTCCGCTTCCCACCGTCCAAAGACATGACTGTGTTCAGGTTAATTGGAAACTCTAAATTGTCCATAGTGTATGAATGTGAGAGTGAATGGTTGTCTGTCCTTGTCTGTCTCTCTGTGTTAACCCTGCGATGAGTTGGCCACTGTCCAAGGTGTACTCCGCCTAAGGCCCAAAGTCACTGGGATAGGCTCCAGTCACCCGCGACCCCTAACAGGAATAAGCGGTAGAAAATGAATTAATTAAATAAACGTATCAAGCACTAGGACCTCAAACACCCAACATCCGACTAAGCATGAGAGAGAGAGAGAGGCAGGCAGGGGCATTCAGGAGCCGACAGGTGCAATTCACCTGGGCAGATTAGCCAACTGCACTGCTTTCAGCTAATGGTATACAAAAGGCTCAGACATCAGTTTGTAATACACAATTCATTCATTTCTTTAAATTCAAAATCACCACATAATACTTAATGATATTTTTTGTAATGTAATAAAGTACTACAGTGCATTGTTCCAAATAAAGTTGATATTTTGCTCATATACCTTTTAAGTCCTACATTGAGTTTTGATGAGGTAGAGCAAGCATTTTAAAACTATGAGGTAAAAAGGTTTTTGAGGAATGTGTTTTCTTTCTAAAGAAATTCATGTTTTAAAGTCCTTTTTCAGGGAGGGCATGGACATACAAACGTAATAATTAATGATCTTTTGCCTTTTTCTAGAAACGATGAAGTCCTCTTTGAGATGATGTGAAGATTGTACAGTGGGAGATTTCACCGATTACGACAAAGTGAGGGTTAGAGGAGCCTGGACCAGGTCTGCACTGGGCGGAGGACCAGGTTGTCATGAAGTGGACATTGCTCTTCTGTTTGATCTCTGCATTGAATATGGACTTTCCACCACATGGACTTTCCACCAAACCGGAGGTACTTTTTTAAGGTTCTTCAGAAAAATGTTGATGGAACTTAATGGATCCACACGATCAAAAAAAACTTAAATGCTGAAGAAGTGTTGAATAGAGCACTGGATTGTGACATCTCACCTAGAAGTGGGTCATATAATAAAATGTAGGTTCTATTATAAAAGGTGTTTTTGAAGATGTGCACAATTTGAATACAGAGTATATTGTTGTGCAAATGCAACAAAAATAGCTGAATAAAAAAATGAAAAAAAAATATTTTTAACTTTTCAAATTAGAGGATAATGTGATATGCATTTGAAATTTTGACAGACATTTTTGATAATTAAACCTCAACTAATACGTTTAAAGACGTCTTAACACAATGGTTGGATGAATGTCATTATCAGGAAAAAAAAAGTCTTCATTTTGTCAACCTGTTTTGTTATATCTTTGACCTTGTTATACTTGTCTGCTGAGTTTGGTATGTGTTTGCATGAATTTGAACACTTTTTATTGTTGACAAATGACATTTTTGTGTATTGCTGAATTTATATTTTTCAGAATAAATTAAGTAAAAACAAACATGTTGTAAATATTTGAGTTTGAGTTGGTAACATAATTTTAATGGAGGTTTAGTTGTGAAACAGTCATGCTTGAATGGCATATATTAACAACTATTTTAAACATATAAAAGTCATGCTCACATGGCATGCAATTCTATTCCCAGAGAGCATAAGTAAAATGTAAAGCAGTAGCATAATGTTTTTGAAAGTTGTGATCATTAAAAAGTCATGCTCACATGGCATGTATTAATATCCATTTTATTACTTAAATTTGTCTCTAACCAAAACATGACTTTATTGCTTGCAACCGCTTTCCATATCTTTTTTATGCAGAGCTAGTAACCTTTTTTTTTCAGTGTACTCTTAAAGTTTTATACTGCTTTTTGTTGCCTTAGAGATGAATATAAATTGCATAACAGTGATCATATCTATGTTGGCCATTGTATAAAACTATAAACCTGATGCAGCATGTTTTAAAAGTCAGTTTTATTCTGAAGACTTTAGAAACGGCTGATCCAATGCATAGCCAATTCAGAATAACCCTACATTTTGTTCCCCGAAAATGGCAATAACGTTTTTCCAGCATGACTATATCCTAAATCTGGTCTAAAAGGTAGGCCGTAGCGTCGACGTACGTACAATTTTTGTCTGTTCCTCGATGTCCCTAGATTTTATTACAAGGGACAAAAGACCCACAGTCCTTTAATGTGTGCGTTTAAGCTGGGTCTCTTTTGGAAAGGAAATCAGTTATGCTGCGTAAGCTAACATGACCCGGCCCACCTAAAGCTAACCCACGGCAACATCCGCACGCTCAGGTCCATCCAGTCTATAGCCCCTCACTCATACAGCCATAAGCGCTATAGTAACCGTCTTCCCCCTCTGCAAAGGAACTGATCCAAGCTTTTTCCCCACGCCATTAAATATGCATTAGTCGCACCCTTTCATGTGGGGGTGCCGCGCTGTGTTTTGTGTAAGAAGTCCTCGGGATATTTTCTGATACTTGCTGCGCACCAATTTTTATCTTCATCTTTTAATTAAGCAGGAGAATGGGGGCTTGTGAGAAGAGAGCTAATCTTTATTAAATGGAGTTTCTGGGCCACTGCGTCGCTTCGAGGCTGGTTAGGAAACAAACCAACGCCAACAAACACCTCGATCCTCTGCCTCAATCTCTCTTGATCCATTCTTTTTTAATCAATTAACCTTGAAGAGTCACATTAACAGCCTCAAAGAAAAGTGCACAGGGATAACATAGACACAACATGAACAAAAGGCATAATTAATTTTCCTGCTAGGCCTGGTCTGTTGAAGGTAACATGGAGGAACACAGTCGTGTATTTGAGAGAAGATGTAATATAAATCGTCCATTTTTTCCTGAAATGTTCCACAGTATGGCATTACTTACATAAAATTACATACATACATAAAATCAATCCAGTTCATTGTAGGTGTTTTTAGTGCTTAAAATACCTTGAAAAACATACATTCTTACTGTCAGTAGCATAGTGAAGCCACCTGCTTGTCTCCATGGAAATAATGACATACTGTGGAGCTTTCTTGCCAAAGCAATAACACCAGGAGAAAAGAACTGCAAGATTTATCACAATCGAATCGAAATCACAATTTGAATAGATGCAATTGGCAAATCGCAAAGGCTGCAATTTCTGAAGTCCCTTAATTTCCTTAAATATCCTGTATACTGTGTAAAAATGGCTGACCCTGTAATTTAGATTTGTACAAACATGATCTGATTTACATTTGATTATTTTAATAGTTTGTTGGTTCAAAGGCCTATTTCAGTCTTTTATCAGTTCTCCAGAAGATTTTAAAATTAGAACTTTGAACAGAATACTATTACTACAACATAAATCACAAAACTAATCGCAATCGCAAAACTGGTCTGAAAAATCGCACTTGGATATTTTTCCCAAATCGTGCAGCCTTAATACCCTCCAACAAAAAGCTGCGCAGTGCACCGCTGCATAAAAGTAATATTTTTTCATCAAAAATATGTCATTTTGAGGCAGGACATAGAAATTATTGCAATCTATTTCTTATATCTTACATTTACCACAATCCTCTGCATCCTCTCTCTTCAGCTTTGTCCTATTCATAAAATATATTTCTCTGCACATTAAAAATAGCAATGATGTAGGCTATGCAAACTTACTCCTAGGTCAGGGATACTACTGTTTAACACAATTTTTACATTTTATTGAAGCACTTTTTTTTCCTCATGGCCCATTACATGCAGAACTAACACACAGTCCACATTAAATAAAAATGCGTTATCGTAACACAGCGGGGTTATAAGAAGTCTCCCATTTTTCCTTTGTTCACAGTGGAGGGCTGTATTAAGCAGTTGTGAGTCGTTGTGCCTCCAGTCTGGCTCTGTCTTGAAGTGGGACCAGGGAATCAATCATTTCTTGACAGTCTGTATAGGAGGTCTGCACTGGGATACCTCCGCTGTGCCCACATAGCTGTAGCAGCACCTTTCACCACTATACTATTTCGATGTTCCCCTAGTGGCCAGTCTGCCCCAGCACTGTCTGTAATTAAAGCCAGCCAAGGGAAACGGAGACAGATCAAAAAGGTATTGACACACAGAGGGAAAGGCTGTTGAATGGCTCTGCTGATTGCCCAAGGGCTCCTTCTAATGATTATAATGGGACGAACCTTCTATACATGCTATCTAAAGCGTGTTTTATAAGTTTGGTTCGTTCTACTTTGGAATTTGAGTCAACAAATTGAAAAATGTGATGAACGGCACAAGGAATGGTTCAAAGATCTCTAAATGATGATGGAAGAGATCAAGAAAGCAAGAATCCGTGGGTTTTAGAGTTCTTTATTCTGGATCTGCATTCGTTATTTCACTCACTGTACATTTAGTTAATAGAACTTAAACTACAATCCCCAAAATACTGTCCATAAAAAGGAATTATATTATGTGACACCCATTTTCCAAAGACTTACTGTGTTCTCTGGCACCACACAACCTCATATCCGTAATGCCATTTAACTGGAGCTGTTTAATCTGCATGTTCTCACTCTGTCTCCAGCTTTCTCGGGCTTCCACCCACAATGCAATATTACACAGTAACTAGAGGTAATAAATTGCCTGTAGGTGTGAACAGTTGTCAGTGTCCATACGTCAGAGCTATGATGACCTTTTAACCTGTCCGTGTACCTCCCGCCTCCAGGCCCCTTCAACCAGCTACAGATGAGTAATGACATAGAAAATAAATGGTTGTGCCATAGGGCGGTGCATCCAATCACAAACAACATGGAGAACCTGGGAAAATATACTCTGACATCAAATATAGGTCCATAATACACAGGCATTTGGCAATTTGGAAGATTTTATGCCAGATGCCAGAGGTGTGGACTTGAGTCAGATTTCAGCCACTATTTATGACTCGAGACTTGACTTGGACTTCGGGCATTCTCTTCTGACTTGAGACGACTTAATGCATTTTTTTTCTTTACAGTTGATACTTAGATGTGACCAGGGAGTTTAATTATTCACAAAAATCATACAAATTGAAAAAACATGATCCCTTTTTTTCTCATTTTGGCACAATGACTTGAAAGGACTTGAAACTCAAAGCAGAGGACTTGGAGTGGACTTGGGACTTAACTTGGACTAGCTTGTCTTTGATTTGAATCGGACTTGAAACTTAAGACTTGAGAAGTAAAACGCGCTAATGAACTCATTATGGTGAATAGTTAGAATGCTTGGAATGCATTCAAAATATCCATGACTGTTGTGAAGAGTTTAAACATTTTAAAACAGTAAAATCAGGTATAGCTACTTTAAGGAACCAACGGCAGTATGAAATTCAAACCGTAATGTTACAGCTCACATGAAACATGCTACACAACGTCCGGTCCAACTTTTTCCACTGCATTTGACCAACAGTTGAAAGTTTAATTACAGATCCCCATCTCTACTTTACCCAGCAGTATACAGCCATATGGAGACAGACTCTAAAGGTCACAGCATGGGGACATCCGCACCACAGAGCCCCCCCAGCAGGTGGCACTCTCCTCTCTGGGGGCTATAAAACACCAAAGAACATCTGTTATACCAAGCCTCTCTCTCTCGCACACACATCTCTACACAGCTGTATTTCGGTGGATTCTCTCAAAGCCAGTGAAGCCTTCTCCAGAGAGCCACTAACTTCACTTTTGATGCTCAGCAAATTCTGTAAGCAGCGTGCCCTTCATGTGATTAAGTGCGAGCAAACAAGCGGCACTGTGAGCGACGCTGTGCAGAGAGGAGCCCGATGACATTTTGGGAAAAGCTAACAAGAGCTAATACAAGAGGCTGAAGGGGCACCATGCAACCCCCTCTTGAACTTTAATCGACAACATATCCTTCCTAGTTAAGGATGTTAAATGGAATAGAGGTTGTGCACTAACATTCTTATATTTGAAAAGTGCTTCTCAACATTGGAACACAACTGATAATATGTATTTCTTTGTTTTTTTGGCCTAAATTTATCCCTGGAGCTTTTATTTTGCTCAAATTAACTTAATTCGGCAAAGTGTAACCTGACAGTAAAGTTTTCCATTGTTGCTCTGTGCTAGCTTAGCTAGCCAGCCAATGAATAGGGGAGAAAAAGGGCACTTCATCTCACCCCACAACAACTAATTTCTTCAATACTTGGATTCAGAAACATCTTATTTTATCAGAAAGGTTATCACTTCAACGCTCTGTCATCACAAAGTCTATGTAAGTGACAAATGTGAGCGTAGCTGCAGTGTTTTGTTCTTGTATGGTTTTCTGCAACTGTTTACATGATTTTAGTTTTTAGATATCAAGCAGAAACTAAATATTCAGCAGAGGTGTAGACCTTAATATTTGTTTGTTGTGTTTTAAAAGAAAAATATTATGGATTTGTTTTATATTGTTATTACCCTTTAAACTCTTGAGCTCTTGAGTACCTTAAGTTTGGAATCTGATGTATTAGAATTAAACAATAAGAAAAACTTCTTCTTTTTTTTTTTTTTTAAATAAAATCTGTGTCTGGGCTGTTTGCCCTGGCACTAAGTTTAGGCGCCATCTACAGCATAGCGGTTACACAAGCTAAACACGCATTTATAATAAATGTAAGCTACTTAATTTGCAGTTATCGTGTTTGGAAGGCAGAAAGGCTCAGAACAAGTCTGGCAATGATTTAAGGACTTAATATAGCTAAAGATTCATGCATTAGTCATGACGAAAATGGGAGAAAAATGTCATTGATTGAGGGAGTTCAGCAGGGAGTGTTTTTGACACTCAGAAGGGAGGGGATTTTCTAACCAGTGTTCCTTAAAACAGAGTGAATGTAACTCCAGGTATGTTTTTGCTCACCATTGAGTCTCACATTTTTGCAACCAACTGCTTAAATTCCTAATGCTATGATGTCATCTGCTTAACCGCTATAGTTTGTGGGTTGTGTTCAGTGTATAGTCTAGAAATCATACAGTCAAGCGTCTAGGCATACTGCACATCTCACAACTATAATGAACTCTCTATTAGGCATTGGAAGTTAGCGTTTCAACAGTTTAAACAAGCTAAACATACTGCATATCTTTGTCACAATCAGCCACCTTTGGCTCATAACCAACCAACTTAACCCTCTGATACCCAATCTCTCTCCTGCCACCTCAGCCTCTTCATCTTCACCCCTACCATTATAAATGATTTTACATAGTCTGCACACACTCTGGCACAACCACTCATGTCAATCCAGTCAAAAAAAACATTTACTGTACATTACTGTACCAAACTATCTAAAATTCACAATCGTCTCTGGAGACACAATGGATTATGTCAAGACCCAGTTCCTGCTCCTATCCTTCAACTTCCTGCCAATTATTTCAAAAATAGAAACTCATTAACATGTTCATAATGCGACCTAATTTCTTCAAGATTGGCTGCAAAAAATGGAGATGGCCTATGAGGTTTGACATCGGGCGAAATACTAATTGCCAGTGCATAAAACTGTTACCAATGTTGAATGCAAGATCAATTGATGCTAATGTTCATTCCAATGTGCAAAGTGGACTTGCATGCTAACATTAGCCAGTTGCATGTGGGCAGTGAGGCCTGTAACGAGCGTGTGGGTAGCAGAGTCGTGCTGCGTGCCCGGTATTGATCTGCTGCACTGCTGGGACAAAAGGAGCAGGATAATGATAACTATCTGTGATCTTTCAGTCCGGCCCAGTGTGCCTCTGCCTCAGTCTGCTGCCTGTGCGTGACTGGGAGAAATACAGGAACACTTTTAATGGCCAAGATCAGTGCTGTCGAAGTACATGCTGGTGCTAGACAATAGATAATGAGCATGTTTAGAGGCAAATGGTTTTATTCAAAAGGTAACTGCTTTTTATAACTGGGCATTTGTATGATTCACGCTTCACGATTTAACCAAACTTTTTAAAAACTGCTTAACCCAGGAATTAGTTTTATATTGGTTTTGTTCATTTACATTTTTTTTATTTTACAGGTGTATCTTACAAAAACAAAGATGTAAACATTTTCAAAAACTAACTAACTAACTAAATAAATTGTGTTTTTAACTGATAACAATCACGCCTTTGAATAATGACACCAATTTCAGAAGCAATTGTGAAAAAACAATTTCATTTTTGTTTATTTATGCTGACAGAGAAGACCATGAACTCTGTGCCAATTTTTTATTCATGTGGATAGGCCCAGTAGCATCAGCGAAATTAAAGTCTGTATGACAGATTCAACGACACATTTCACTAAAGTGTAGTGAGCACGATTATATTTAAGATACTGGTTGGTTATGGGGAGCAAATATGACATAGACAGAAGCAATTCCACAACTGTTACCTAGAAACCATTTTGAAAACTAGGGCCAAAATCCACATAAATTACACAATAGCTATGATCTGACAAAGAATAACACCTGATAACACCTTTATTCTGTTGAATGACAGCCAGAAAGATGCATCAGTTGACTGTAAACTGTTTCCTTATTTTCAACTGTACATCACTTTTTGATGACATAGGTAGAGGATTTTAGAACTCAGCACTACTTCCTGTCATATTAAACTTTTATTTTTCAACATTTCTTCACAAACTGCAACTTCATGGATGTAAAACTATGATAAATATTGCCCTTCTATCAAACTGTCGTAATCAGAATATTATGAGAACTTGTCATATAGACTTTAACCACAAATCCAATCAACCAATCAGAAGTTATGACATCATCCGAGGACACTATTCGGTTGCTGTGGCTCAGAGTTTTAAACTGTAACTTCTCCAAAGTCACTTTCTTTTCTTTCTCTCCTCTGAACTGTGCAACAGGAATACTTTCATTTTACAACTCAATACTCTAAAGTCGTGTATTGGCTGACTTTTGTTCAACTTTGTACTTCTAAACTGTGCAAAAATGCCACAAAAAACCAAGAGGTGCAAAAAGGGAGGGCAGCCTTTGAGTGATGGAGACGCGTCCATGGAGTCGCCAAATCTTTGCAACATCGTTAGAGACGCCACCAGTTTATCACACAAAGGTGGTCACGCCAATGAGGACGCAGCCCTTGAAGTACAAGCTGGATGGACCATACATCTTGTAACAAGCATTAAAAAAATAAAATAAAAACACATTTCACATCTTGTTTAATAGTGGTACTGTAAGCTTTTTACTTTTGCAATCTCACTTTTTTTATTCAATCAAAATAATTTAATGTGATGTGCAAAATGACAGTTTTGTTGAATGTCCACTAAAAACTAAAGTAAAATTTTAAAAGTTAAGGTATTAGCTAAGGGAACACAACAGAATGTTACACGACAAGGCAGTGTTACCATGAACAAATGTACATACAAAGTATTATTCTGTTTTGTCAACTGTTCTCTGGTGAAGTTACATCATTGCTTTGTTCTTTTCTAACAATGACCATTAAGTCACAGTCCATTGCTCCGTGTCTGATCGCTAACAAGATCTGTACGTTATATAAAATTAGAAGACACAAATCTTGCTTGATGATACAAAATAGTTATCATGATAGTGTGAAGCATTCTGGAATGGCTATGTGGACTTTCATATTATCTCCTACCAAAATTCCTTTCACAAATGATATTTTTCTTACACAGTGAAGCCGTGCTCGTCCTGACAGAGTGCTGATGTCTGAATTTTTTTCTCTAAAGCCTGGTGTCTTCAAAGTGCGCGACAGCTTTTATGTCCCCTTCACTGCAATACTGGAAGTGCTTTATACTCTCCCAAAGCAGCCAGCCACCACTCCAGCTTTAAATGTCTCCTCTCTCCTCCTTTCTCTCCAGCCTATTCATGCATACAGAGGAATCTCAATCAGTTACAACTCCAATGCAGATGCAAAGGATAGGAAGAAGACCTCAACATCAGATATGACCTTATATTTAAGTAACAAAGACTGCTAAGAATCTGATTAATACATGAGACTGGAATTCAAACTATATGACAATGTTGCTGGTTATGGCACGTTTCTTATATCACCAAGTCATTATAAGAGTTATATTAATACAGGCGCTTAAGAAATATTCCCATACACATTATCAGTTTTATGTGATTAAAGTGCTCACACATTTTTCTTATATTACATTTTACATTCTGTGTGGATTTCCATGAAATGTACAACTTTTGCAAGATTTGGGAAAATATCTAATTGCGATTGTGATTAGATTTGCGATTTAATGGGATGCAGTACAAAGTTCACATTTTAAACGCTACAAGGAGACTGGACAAGACCGAAATATGAGCTAATAATTTGTTTTTGTCATTTAAGTCAAGGTTTTGTCACTTCCAGTCATGTCTGGGTCACTTTTAGTCGCATTTGTGTTGCTGTTTGTCACATTTTTGTCACTTGTTTCAGAACATGTTTAAAAAATTGCAGCCTTTGATTGCAATTCGATTTTGATGAATTGTACAGCTCTATATGGCCTTCAACCTAATATGTAGACAAGCAGGTGATGCCACTAGGCCAAAAAACAGGTCACATCTATGGAGAGGCGAGCACATTCAAAGTAAGAATGCGTGTTATTCAAGGATTCCTTTTCATTAAAAAGTGTTACAACATGTAATCTCATACTCGCAAGGCTAGGCAAAGCAATAACCTCCGTGGACACCCGCCAAAAAACGTTACATAGTGCACCTTTTACGAAAACAAATAAACAGAGGCCTTGACCCATGTCCGCAGATGAGAAGCAATCACGACGGGAGACAGCTGAAGGTAAACAATCGATCTAAAGACTTATCGACCTGCCGCTGATCAATGAAGCCTTTTTGCACACACACAAACTTCAGACAAATTCAATCGAGACGCCATCTTAAATCCAACCCCTGTCTTTTAAAAGTGCATTATCCATTCAGACACAGACGAGCGCATAACACAGACATCAGTCCTCGCGGTCATTTGTCTCGGCGGTTGTTCGGCCTGTTGACAACCCGCTCCCACAGCTCCACACTCCACTGACTGCTGTCCGTCTAATGTGCACATCGTGTCGGCTCCATGCTTCAGCGCATCACTCATTAATTGCCAGGACTTACAAAAAATGACTGGAGAAGTATGATTGTTGCGGGTCACCGGCAACTGAGCTTTTCACATGTGCTGTTGTTGATGCAGTTTTGAAAGAGGGATCTTGAAATCGAACACTTTTAGATGATCAAATTAAAGTAATATGAGCTTTGTTTTTCAGCCTGTTTCTGACACATTTGGACGTTGTTTGCTTTACCTTAAATAACTCAGGTATTTGTCGATAAAGTGGAAAAGTTCAACCAAAAACTAAACAGAAAAACATACATATTCATTTCACTTCCTCTAGATCGCTTCAGTCACAGATGTACTTTATATAAGCCCATGTAAAACACAGCTTTGGTCTCTGTGGTGCCTAAGAGTGGAGCTGGTGATGATGGCTCTTGCAGATGTCCAATAGGAAGTAAAATATTCCCACATGTTTAACCTATACTCAATCTTACACTAAGTACTAAAATACACAAAGTACAACGGCCAAATCAGGACCTCAAAAATCCACTTCAATGTAATAACAGTCTTTCACTTGCAATGTTTGTTGTTTGTAATTTGCAATTTATTAAACTAATGGCAAATAAATTGCTGTGATGAGAATGCCTAGTTTCTACATGCATCTGTCCAACAGTTTAGATTTAAGTGAAACACAAAGTAGGAAAAGTATTAATACAGACTTTATTTTGTCACAAAATACTACTAACAGTTGTGGAGAATTTAGACTAATTTAGAAGTCTGAACTGTGCCCTTGACACAGTTCAATTATGGGATTACCTGGTATTATTACATGTAGAAATCAGAATCATTTTAAATATATTCATAAAGCTGTCATAAATTACACGTTTACTTTGCTGCCTATACAGCTTTAACTATTACTGGTCGATGTAATCCCTCATTGGTCCAGGCGCGTTCCATCATAGAAAAGGTTTCAGGGGTTGTCATCTGTTTTGACGATCGAGACGTTTCGACTTCTAGTCTAGTCGAAACGTCTCGATCGTCAAACAGCGTCCGGATGACAACCCCTGAAACCTTAACTATTACTACTACTCCACTTCTACTCCACTTCATGTTTTACTAAAGTAAAAAGTACTTTTCTTTACTGTTTGACACCTACTGATTCAACATGCTCATACTTTGAACAAAAATATACAAATATTAAAAATGGGTAGAAAAAATAGGACATTGATTCAGCTGTTTCACTTTGATTCTTTAATAGTTCTCAAAGTCTGTCTGAAATACTTTCACTAAGTATTACTTTTTGCTCCTGTGTCTGTACTTTTGCTTAAGTAACAGGACTGGGATTGAATCCATCCCCTCCTGGCTGAGAAGCAGAGGAGGTGGTTTAAAACAACGTCCTAATAAGAAAACGATAACACATTTTAAAACTACCCGGAAAACGGAAAGCAGTGTTAAAATGGAATGCATAAATCTATTCCTAATATTCCAGAGGGCAGGGCTTTAATACCATCACCACAATTAAAAGCTTATTCTCAAACGTAACCATGCAGCACGTATGGGCCCGCTGTGCACTTGGGCAGAAAATGGCAAATTAAAAGTGAACATTTTTATGCTAATACATAAATAATCTACCTGGGCGTGCGCGTGTGCAGGAGAGTGTGCGCGGGTCGCCGGTCTGCTTTAAGTGTATGTGTAAGTGCAGTGGGTATGGCTTGTGTCCTTGGGGAGCACAGGCGTGTTATTGCAAGAAATAATCTCATGAGGTATTGGAATATTCATGAGCAGCAATGCCCTTAAAACAAAGCCCTTTAGAGTGAGTCCCATTCAAAAGCCCTTCTCCATTCGGCTATAGAAATGTAGGCTGGCATTTGATAATAAGAACCAAACACCATGAATAAATATTAAGTGTGTGTGAATGTCAAGAGAAGGAAATTGATTTTGAATTCAGACTGTCGCAAATTGAAAGAAGTTGTAGTCTTGGTTTGGCTTGAAATGTAGAGCAGCTCTTATTGAATATCTCGCAGGTAAATTGAATGTGAGACAAAAACAAAGTGCAGTTTTAGGATAAATTTGTCAAACAGCGAGCAACAAAAAGGGATATGAAATTGAGTTACAAAATAGGTATAAATGGTGCAAGCGCAGAGAGCATTTAAATTGCATTATGACTAAATGTCCATTATTGTGGATTTTGTCTATGCATCTAAAAAACTAAATCAATTAGTCCTCCTTGAACCACTTCTCAAAAACACTGAAAACAACAAACTTTTCAACTTATTCCGGAGGTTGCCATGAATTGCGTCTATCCTTGTATACAAGCTGTTTTCAGGCCACCTCTGTGGCTGTGCAGTGTTGCCTTGTTGGTGCACATGAACGTTGAACATTTGAGCAGATTTTTTGAACATGCTTTGACCTGGTAATGTAGTCTTTTAAATTTGTATTTAATCAAAATCAAAAGTTAATCCACAAAATCATAATGCCATGCTTGCCTTTAGTGATTTTAAAGGACAAATATGAGGCATTATTTGTATTGTTATTAGCCTTTAAACATGCTCTTGAGTATCTTTAATTATACATGTTTAATAACTAAAATTAAAATGTTACTTTGTCACAGCCTTGGGAGACACTATGGTAAATTAGCTTTGACTCCATCTACTGGCTGCAGAGGCAATTACACACATTGTATGTCCACAGTGCTTTGTAATGTGAGCAGTACTGAGATGTGATGCACTTGTAATGATCATGATTAGCCGACAGAAATCTTCAAAATGAGTCTGGTGATGCTTTATGGACTTAAAAACAGAGCAGAAGATTCTCGGAGCAACGTCACACAGAAAAATGTCATACATCGAAGGAATTCAGAACAGTGTTTTTGGCAGAGGATTTCCAAAGCAGGATTCATCAAACTAGCATGAATGAAGCTAAATGCAACTCCAGGTATATTTTTAATGATTTTAATTAAAAATAAAATAAATAAATAAAATAAAAATAATTTTTAAAAAGGCAATTTTGCATAATATTTGTCCTTTTAAATTGAATGACAAAAATAAAGTGCCACTTTAGGACAGACTATCTCAGATACAGGACAGACGTTATTGCTTACAAATATCTATGATAGAGGGAAACGGGTGACTTAAATATAACCGTATTAGATGTGTTTTAATGTTTTTTTATTTAGATACTGTTCATGTTATTTTGAAGAATTTGGAGTATATCGTTTATAGTAAAAAATGCTACAAAAACGCGTAATAAAATAGTTATGTAATAAACTGTCAAACAAACAAGCCTTAATTATAAGGTGATATTTCTGCAGTTTTGCAATTAATCAGACAGACATTTCATATTTGTCTGATAGTTAAAGCTCAACAAATACGTTTAAAGACATGTTTTAACACATTTCTGTTGGACTGACATAACATTGTCTGACAATTCTTATTGGAATAACGGCAAACATTCTGGAATATACATTTTTGCCACTATTTCCCACCCCAAAACAGTATAAATGAACATATAGGCATAATAATTGCTGTAAGGGAGAAGATTTAGTGGGGTTTCATGAATTTCTTTTGGCACTGAAAATATCAGACTAATCAGAGAATAGATTGTTTAACATGTTTAAAGAATGAGGGAAAAAAAAAACTAAATGACATAAAATGGCAGGCACATATAGGAAACAAAATTGAATACATTTAAATATAGTCTTGAATATTGTAACCTGGCACAGCTAAATTTACTCCATCATTATCCCGAGCAGGAAGCAGTATCTTAGCGCTCTGCTCAAAATAATGACGGAAATATGGTTCAACAATTTCATATTTTTCTCCAAATCTAATCTCTTCCTTTTCACCATCTCCGCCACTGACAAAAACAACCAAAGGACTTCAGCAATTACCCCTGAAATAACCTCGCTTGATTGATATCTCAATTACCCACAATGCCATTCTTCGGCGTTATCTGGTCCCTCACGCGCTCGCCATTCTGCACTTTTCCACAGCCACAATGGGGTGACCTTGTTGTCTGGCGTCTTTCCCCGTCGGCTCTTTGTCTATCACCGTTATCCTATCCAGCTCTGATCAAATTCTACTTTGATCTCTATAATTGCGTGGAATTTTAACGCAACATTTCCCAAAGTTATTATTATTTTTTTGCAACATTTTTAGTCTTACCTGAAGTCGTTCATCGCAGCCACATCCGAAGACAAAGCATGGAAAAGAGAAAAGACAAAAGACAAAACGTTAGCGTACAATTCATCCAGTATATCATTAAGACAATTAAGTAAGCGTTACCCGAGCATTAACAATTAACTGTGTTTTGAATAAGTAATGCTTTCCCCCGGTGAAAAGTATAAGCAGCTAATGATGCAGAGGATTGCTAATTGATTTAAACGAATTGGTGTAATTACTCTCAAGTCGAGTGTGTCAATAGTCCGGGCGTTAGATCCAGGACGAGTCTACAGTTCAGGGTGAGAAAGTTCACAAAGTGTTTAAGAAAAGGGTGAATCTGAGGCAAAGGTAAGTAGATTGGGTGGAGGTTGAATCATTAGTGAAAGAAAATGAAAATAGCAGCAAGAAGCAAAGCTATGTAGATGTGTGAAAAACAAACAAACAAGAAAAGAAAGAAATCAAATTGTCTTTTTGGATTTAATTGACAAGATTGGATATGAGATGCTGCATGTATTATAGAAACTGTAAACATAGTTATTGCTACATTTATTAAGCCAAAATTCATAATCGCACACAAATAAACACCAATAATGTGTGTAGCCTACAACATATTATTAGCACAAACACTTTAACATTCTCTCTCATCTGAATTCTCACAATTACAGAATGGATGCGACTGGAGGGAAAATTAAGCACATTTTCAGTTATTAACTGGCATCTGTCTAAATGTTGGTGGTTTTAAGTCTTTATAACAAAAACAATTTTGAATTTCCAGAGTAGAAATTAAGTTCTCTAGCACAAAAAATAGTCAAAATAGTTTTTAAGCTTCACAAAAACTATCATTTGTGGTAAATCACTATACCTGTTTGAAGAATTTAAAAAAATATATTGTGTCAAGATTTGTCCATTAAAACCTAAAAATCAGTATTTTGCTTCTAACATAGATGCTAATTGTAACATAATTTCCCATTAAATAAATGTCTTGAAACATGAACCTGAGTGGTTTTCATTTGACAATACCACCTTGTTTTTTCATATTTTGTCATGTTCTGAGCTTAATCCCAGTTTCCACATTCTAGCATTGGAATGCATTTGTTTCCAAACTTTGACAGGGTTTATATGTTTTTGTCACCAAGAGAGTCAATAGAGTCATTTCAAATAAATAAAATAAATGTATACATTGAATTATTACTGTGTATGGAATATCTATGTAAATGAAAAGGGCACTGGAGAGCAGAATACATCAAACCAAAATTGTACAAACGTGTGGCAGAACTGGGTGACACAGTCACTATAATCCTGAATAAAAATACACAACACAGAGCCTACATGCTCCTGCTGAGGCCAATTGCAATTTCATGCCGCCATAGCAACCAAATCCCTGTTCAGACACAAACACACTTCTTATTTAGCCACAGCTACTCCTCCTCTCATCACCTCAACTTAATTGCTAGAATCCGTACGAGCGTTTGCATTTTCTACAATTCACTAAAAACCCAATTACACTGAAAACATGCAGCGCTAAAATGTGACAATAATTTGCGGTAGATTTAGCAAACACTTTAGCACATAGTTACACAGTTTACTGGAACATTCTGCTGGAGCACGTTCAGTCAATGGTTGAATGAATCACAGCAAAAGCAAAAGCACATTTTACTATCCCTGTTATCTTGTATCATTCGACTGTTTTAACCACTTTAAACAGACAGGTTTAGTGTTTGGTGTAACGTAGAAGTGCACTGTGTATCTTTTCTTGAAGAGGGTCCGACACCTGCTTGTTTTCATGGTATAGCTTTTCCTACAATGCTCCACAGTATGACATGTGTACGGCACATGTGCGGGCTCGCCTCTACACAGATCTAACTTGTGACTTGGCCTGGTGATTCCATGCAGATTTAATGCCATACTTGTTGCTGTCAAAACAATGCAATCTCCATGAAGCAGGTGGCAGACCCTCTCCCAGAAGGTTACATAGTGCACCAATAATAATTCACGCTATGCTCATAAGATAGGCATGTAATGTTTATCAGCAGCAACAAAACAATAACAGTTAGTGCCCAAAATGCTAAGCCGACTGGAGTTATTTTGGCCGTACTGACAGTGCACAATAAAGGTAGGAATGCTTAGGGCCCCAAAGCCACCAAAGGACTCCCAATGTACCTAAACTGTATTAAAATTATGAAAAATGTTCCACAGCATCTAAAAAAAGAAATGTCCAATATGTGGCTACTGGTTTTCTTAGCCTTTTACTATTTCTTTCAGTTTTTTTTGTATCTTATGTTGGTAATACAAACACTGTGGATGTAAATACAGGTGCGTTTCAGTGAAGTGGTGAGGACCTCTTAAGCCATGTCCACTGTACGATTTACGACTGTACGACGAAGACAAAGACCAAACTTAAAACCGTAGTGCAACCAAAGATGAGCAACGATTTATATCAAACCTGTGTGATATTTTGGAATCTTGGTCGCAGAGTGAGCCCTCCTGTTGTTGAATCTACTATCAATCTTTGTCAAAAATGTAAACACAAGCACTGCAAAGTAACGCAGAGGAGCTCCGCCACGAACAGGACCTTATATTCTCATTTCGCTTTCAATCAGCAGCTTTAACGAAAGAGTACAGTGGACACCCGGCCTTAGGCATTTTGCTAAGGGCCCTCTGAAGGCTTGGGCCGGCACTGCACACTGGCTGATGTGAAAACACAAAGGAGCTTCATTATAACACGCTTGTCGCCCCGGGCCAAGTGGAATCTGGAGAGACAGACTGAACGTGCAAGACTATATGTGCACAGATGAAAAACAAACAAAACTCCAGGTATTTCTGGTCAGGTCAAGTTAGCACAATGTAAACATCTTGACCACAGATTCTTCTCTCTCTCAAGTCAGTTGGTATCCCCACCAGCAGCACTGCATTTTCCACAGTCCTATTCTGAGAGACACTGTGCTCTGCTCTGGTGCTAATGCTGTGCTTTTTGCTGACGGCTGCAGAAAAAATATGTCTTCTTCACTCTCTTCGTCGTTTCATTTGACACACATCTCTTCAGTTACAGTGCCCCCTCAGGCCCGATCATAAATTTTGTGACATTAACATAACATCAAACCTCGAGGTCAACTGTTGAGGCTTGTCCCTCCACCAACATGCTCCAACCTGAACCAGAACCAAACACACACATTATAATAATATTCCTATTTAAATGCATGGGCTGCGATTTTGCTAAAGGCCCTGTTGTGCTGTGGGGCAGTTGAGGGAATATTTATTCACCTTGCTTTACAGGTTGACATTGCACATTAAATAATAAGAGGTGAAATTAACATCTCACAATTCTGATGAAAATATATGCGTCATGTTTTAGTAAGAAACGGTGGAGTAACTTTGATTTGCATTAGCTCAAAATGTCTGTTGAATGCCCTATGTGTAGTTTAAAAAGAGCTTTTTGTATTTTTTATGAGTCTGTATCATACAGAGGGGACAATGGGGCCAATTGTCCCGGGCCCCAGGGTCTTAGGGGCCCAAATTGGACTCTCTTCCTACAAATTTGTATTAGAGGGGGCCCATGTGAGGCTTCTTTCCCCAGGCCACCAAATTTCCATTGACAGTCCTGGTCTAATACCTCATTCGTCCAACAGTGGTGCAGTCATCCCCAGACAATGTTTTTGAAATCAAGACTTTTCAACACTAGTCTTAGAAGTATAATTTTCAAAAATGACTTGAAATTATCTTTCCGGTGTCAGTCAAATCTTTCAAAAACATTGTCCAAAACCCATTATTTGAATTTTAAACCTGAAAGACAATAACCCTCTAACCTAGAGTTTGCCAGTTCAATCCTAGCATCCGGTATTGCACATATTGTGTTCTTAAGTGGCTGGTAAGGTACTTTATTGTTAACTAATATTTGTAAAAGAACTGCAATTCATCTTAAAATAGCACACTGAAAGATATTTTCTATAAACATTGAGTTAGTAGGAGGCATATTTCATCACACAGCCACCAGAAAATGTTGAGAAAACAGCAGCGCCGCATGAGGGAGGTCAGAGGTTACGGACATCCATCAGCAGAGTTTGTTTACCCCGGCTGTGTTGGAAATAACAGCGTCATAAACCACGGCGTCTGGACAGTGAGTGTTTAACAATAGTGACTGTCCTCATCTCCGCGGGTCGCCTCCGTTTTCTGTCCTATTCCAGACAGGAAGCACCAGCGGGAAGCATCAGCGACCGCATCTCCAGGCGCGCCCTGTCATCCCGCAGTGAGCAGGCATGTTTAACAAGGAGGCTATAGTGTGCATTTTTAGATTTTTTTTAACACTTTGTCCCCTTTGTACTTATTTTCATAATATAACTGGTGACAATGACAAAAAACTGAATATTTATCTGAATATTTTTGAAAAGAGTCAGGTGATATTTTGACAATCCATCAAAAATGTTGTAAGACATGCTTCGGTTGAGGTTTAAATGTCGTGATTTGTAAAATTAACCACAAAGTTAATTTGCAACAGCAGATACGCGTCAAAGGCTTACAATGTACTCTTTGTCTAGCAGTGTTTTCAAAAGCCAAATATGTTTTAGAGCATTAAATATATTTTGAGCAAATCCTCTCAACGGTCATTAATGATATGTGAAAACGATGGTATCAGATAGAAGTTAGGTTCTTTTTAACACCATCTTCTTCCCATTGTTAGAGCTGTTAAATTTTTAATGTGTTTTCAGCTCATTAAAACACAAATTACATTAAATTCTACTCCCACATCGTGCTACATCCTATGAGTGAGGCTGAGGAAAGAAAAATTGCATAGAAATCTGATGGAATTCAATCCATGCTCCAAATCTGCATTTCCTGACTAATATCCCACTGCAGGAAGTGAGTCAGGCTCGTCGGGCGGAAGCTGATGAGGTGGAGAGCAAACGCCGGGGATGCAGTGAACTTCGACCTCGCTGGATGGGTAAACATATGGCGGCGCCGCGATGGGCCAATGGGGTGTGAGAACGGAAAGGGCAGCGTCAAGTGGTGTGTGACTGGGTTGGCGCTGGGTTGTTGATGGTTGGGACTGGGGGGGAGGAGGAGGGAGGGCGGTGTATGTAGAATGGGGGACAGGGGAGGGCTCAGGGAGGGGTTAAATCTGTCATCGTGACCTTCACACCTTCGCTCGGAGTCGCCAAAAGAAAACAACATGTGACCACCTGAAACATAACCTTCCCACAGGCACGTTTGGACCATTTAATAGAAGTCTGATGCAATGCCACATGGATACTCAAACGCCACACTCATGGGACAATGTTTAGGAAGAAATATGTCAAAATATAGATAATATTGTGCATGTTGTTTATGATATGCACATTTTGGATACTGAATATTGTGTTTATAGCAAAACATGCTACAAAAAGAGTTGATTAAAAATGAAAAATGAAAAAAGCCATGTTGTAAACTTTCAAAGGAGTATGAGGTGAATCGAAGGACCACACATTTAATTTTAAATCACATTTTAGATCTACTCAAGTAAAAGTATTAAAGTTCTCCTTTAAAAATGTATTTTAAGAGTAAAAAGTAATTCTTCTTGGTTTGGCAAACTATTAAAACCAAAGTTAAGTTTTGGTCGTTACAGGTAACTTTCCTGGTTATTTTTCTCTATAGAGTCTGTTTTGTTTTACTTAAGTTACTTTCCACCACTGCTGCCTCCACAGAGCCAACACCCTCCTGGAGACCCATCCCTGTCATCATTTCATCTGGACGCCGTTTTAGATCCACTAAAGCACAGATTTCTGACTGAAGAACAGCTTTGTACCTAAAACCATTATTGAACTGAGCTTACAGAAATGAACATTTGAATGAATAGAGTGCATGGTGGGATTGTACAGGTGTCCTTTAACCACAGATGCACAAACACATTTTGTTGTACTTGTACAATGACAGTAAAGGTGAATATTTTTGCACTTTTGTGATTCATTTTTCAGACATATCACATTCGCCTGATATTTAAACCTCAACCCATACGTTTAAAGGCATTTTTAACACAGTTCTGTTGAATTGACATAACATCATCAGACTGCTTCGGGAAACTCCCCCAAAAATATTGAGATATTCATTTTTGTCAATGTTGTCCCCCCCCTTTGCCCTTGTGCTTAGTACACTCTTTTTGGCCAATTGGACATGATAACTTTTGGTTACTTCTTTGCTTACAAATAAATAAATAAAATAGGAATTCTAAATTTGTATTTGACAGCTAACTATAAAACATGAATGAAACTATTTGTTTGTGGATGCAATATTTAATGATAAGCTCCCTGGTTGTTACCACTCTACATGCCACACGCTGTAAACAAAACAAAGATAGACGCCATGACCTCACAGCCACAAACCTCCACGCTGTCACATATTTCTTCTTGACTTCTTCTGACTTTTACAAGACACTTTTGTAGTTCTTAAGTGTGCATATTAACCTGTAGGTCACACAACACACCTGAGCCCGTGCCTTTTCACCAAGAGCCGACAACGCTTGCACTTCCACTTCTACTTCAGCTGCCACTGCCCTGAAAAGTGGAAAAGTGCAACCTATCCATCATCATCCTCCAGTCATTGACTTGTGACAGGTGATGGATGTGCTATAGCGCTCACCATGAATGTAAATGACATTTCTTGCATGTTGTATGTATGTATGCATAGGCTGTCGGAGATAAGAGGACGCTCTATCATAGTTTATCCTATTATGTTGCTAACACAGTTTCTTCCAGTTCTTTCAAGGTCTACTGCGCTGTCTGGAGGCTTTCAAACGCTAGCCGTGTAAACAAACAATTACATTCATCCCAAGGTTACTCCTCACTACCGTCACAGCCAAATGTCTTCAAACAATAATCTCCAAAAGAGCAGTGCATCTTGGAAAATAAACAGCAACATTTTACATGTGGCTTCTTTGTTCAACAGCGATGTCAAGGTAATTAGTCATGAGTTGGAGATGAAGCAAAGAGAAGACAAAGCCACGTCGCGTGAAGTTGAAAACGGTGACACATCAAAGAGCCGCGCCCAGGTAATGTTGGAAATGAAATAAAACGGACTACATACAGAGATGCCCCTTTCACGTGACTGTAATGTGGAAAGAGCTTTTCTTTTTTCCAAACGGTCGCTTGGTTTCTATCAGAGAGGAAATCTTAAAATAGCTTCAGCCATTGCCTAAACTGTCGAGTAGATTAAACCAGGTTAGATTTTATTGTTCGTATTGAATAAAAAATATGTATCTGCCAAACTGATAAGAGCATTTTATCAACTTATATCCAGATAATTTGGGATGAGAAGTAATTACAATGTCAGAATCATCAGACAGACAGACAGATATAAATAGATAAACAGATATTGATGCCAAAAGAAATTGAAAAATGGCAACAACAAAATAAAAAAGATATTTAAACATTTGAACATCTCAAAACAGTACACGGTGACATAGTCTCAGTTCATCAAGTTAATGATCCTAAAATTACCCTTAAAACTACTTAATAAAAAGTTATATTCTAAATTCCAAGTCATTTAACCTTTGCAGCAGTGTAATAAAGGGAACTTAAATGGCACTGTTGTTTCATAGATGGATTTGGCCTTATCCCGTATGTCCAAGAGTGATGTAATGTAATTAATGTAAGAGGTTTGAAAGGTAGTCATCTGGATAGAGATGTCGAATTTCTCCGACCAGTTCCCCAAATTGAAAACGAGTTGAAATGTCTTGATTTTTAAAACGTTGTCCAGATGACTACCTCACAAACATTGTCCACGGTTTTGGTCTCTTCATATCTTCCCCAAAACACTAACAAAAATGTAACACTGCAGAAAACTATTTGCCAAGCTCTGCAAAACACAAGCCAGCAGCCTTATAACGCCAGAGGGAAAAAAACGCTGGACACGTGACAGAGCTATTGGCAGATTCAGGAGCAGACATTTTGTTCCGAGTCTGGATCCAGTCCAGGCCCGAACCGCACTGATCAATGCGACGTCTATGGGGAAAGCTTGTAACCCACCTCTTTTCATCACATTATCAAAGTGGTGAATAATCAGAATGGATTTCACCCCGTGGTTAAAACAACAGCCGGAATACAAACACGGTCGTATCAAATGCCTGCAGCACTTATTGAGACGTCGAGGTGCCGTGGAGGAACTTTGATCTATCAGCGCGCAAAGGCTCTAGGACGCGTCACATCCTTCAACGTGCGCTACTCAGATTTACTGTCAAAACTGCAGGGCAATACTTTATCGTACTATCAACAATTGGTGCAAGTGAGAAGTGGATGTATCAACAGCTCTTTCGGTCTGATGTGGTTGGAAACAGAAGGAACCACATGGCATCAGCGTGAGTGAGGAGGCTTGGTCATGCCAGTGCGGAGCTAGTCCAGACAAGTTACACATTGTTGAAATATCTGCGTTATCTTGTTACTCTTATAAAGTCTATCCCCATGCTTAAGTATCTTTTATTAAGCATTTAACCACTCAATATGTTACGCATTTTCTCGACATTTAGACAATATTTTAACTATGCGTAAAATGTCTTGACTACATCACAGAATGGGCCATAAATATCAACCACAAAATAGTATAAATACACCCTGTTTGGACAATTGCAGTCAATGTTTTGGTCTCTTTTTGGATTTTTATAGTTTTAGAAAATAACAAACAATATACTGCAATTTGCAAATCTCCAACAATTGCGATATTATCCATTCTACGATCTATTGCCCACCTCTTATCCTTAACAAAAACATTGCGCATACTCGGAGTAATTTCAGTTGACCTCATAAAGTTTGGAATAAAAACATAAATGTGAATGCTTTAGAGATCCGTGAAAAAATGGGGTGTAGTTGGGTCGATTTTACATCATTTTGCGGGGCCGTGCTTTAAAAATCGTGACATCTATATTGCTGAAAGAGAAATATCTGGGGAAAAAAAACATATTGGACCATCCCTAACTTAAATACAGGCCAAAATTTGCAACATACTGTAAATCCAAACTGCTAATCCAAGACTTACATTAGCGCCGGCTGACAAAACCTTCTTTAAACATGTCATTTTATGTTACTGTGCATCCTCTCGGCTCGATATTTCTTTGTCGCAGCTGGGCCCACTCCTCAGAATTACCATTCAGAGCTGCACAATGGGAGACGCAGCGAGCTAGTCATTACAACTCTATTTAGCCGGGCTCTGAAACGCCACGTCCACTTACTTTGGAGAATCGATACAATCCCGTTCCATTAGAGGGGCAATTACACACAGAAGTTTGATTTATGTGACGCTACTAATGTTTGTCTGCAAGCCTCAAAGCCGGCTCAGCCCAAAGACTTTGCAACTGAACGAAATGCACGAAGAAGATCGATTTTCGCAAGCCTGAGATAGACAGGCTGTGTAATTAATTGGCACGTGTGAGTGGAGAATCTTGCCTGCTTGAGCAAGTTTGTTTGTTTTGTTGAGACTGTTGGAGTAATGACAGTGGTTAGCGGTTAGCTCGAGTGCTGCAGGTCTAAATAGCAGTGTGCATAGCTCGGTGTAATTCTGTAATTAAGTGCAATAAAAACAGTGTTGGAACTTTTATACAATGACTGGGGATAAAGATAGTGTGCTCAGACCACCCTGTAATGTGAAGCATGGCAGTAGACTCAGTACTGTTATATTATATTATACCAAATACTGTATATATTTGTACTATTGCCACTACTACCACCACTAAAATATAATCAATCATATTACAAGTCTATCCCGTTTATTCAAAATACACTGAAAGCATGGATTTTGTTCCATTTGTACAATAACCACCAGCATAACAGTAGCATTTTTTGAAGGATTCCAGATTCAGAAGAACCAAGTACTATGTAGAGTTGTCAAAAGTATCAAAAATCAGATACTAATCGATACTAAAACTAGTATCAAAACCAGATACACATTTGAACAAGTACTGATACTAAGAAGTCCCTTTTACAGGACAAAATTTGACCTTTTGAAAACTGTTTAAGAATGATCTTGAGCTTTATCAAAACTAAGAAAGACCACAATGTTAAATAAAGAAAGTACTATTTAGTGTTGAAAATGTCTATTTTCAAAAACCTTGAGAAAGATCATTTGTAATTCTCATTGTGATATTGAAATCGCTATCAAGTATTGAATATATTTCTTTAGTATCGAGATTGAAATTTTAGTGCCGGGACAACACAAGCAGCTCTTTCAAATTTACTTTAGAAAAAGAGTTCAGTACATGTTCGTAAGTAGAATTGGTTTGCAGTTGGAGTTGTTTCCCACACATAAAGTATACAAGCAATAAAAACAAATGTAGGATTACAACAAGGTCACAACCCATTAGTAAGTGCCCCATTGGAAAAAGACACTGTTAGTTTGTCACTGTAGACGTGTTAGTTTTGGCTAAACGCTGTCAGTGCACTGCAAAAAGTGCCTTACTAGAAACAAGAAAAAAAAACTTAAAATTGGACTAAAACTGCTTGTTTTAAGCAAAAAAATGTGCCAATGGGGTAAGCAAAAATTTCTTGCTTAGAAAACTTGTTTTAAGATTTTTTTTCTGATGATCAAGAAAAAAAACAGTCAAAAAACAAGAAAAAATGTCTCAATTTAAGCCAGTTGCTCCCTGTAAATGGCTTGATTTAAGCCAAATGTTCTGAATGAAGGGGAAATTCAAGGAAATTATACTCAAAAAAAGAATAAATCAGTAAAGATTTGTTTGTAAGTTGCTCAATTTAAGAATATTTTTCTCATTTTAAGACTAGATGTTGGAAAAATATCCTTAAAATTGTAAAATGTAAGCAATAATTTCTTATTGGATATCACATTTCAAGGAAATTTTGCTTGATTAAAGTAAAATTATCTAATTTATTCTCATATGAATTACAGCTTTTTTCTTGATAATAATATCAAGACATGTTTGTATTCTTACTTTTTCTCAAATTAAGAAAAATACTCTTAGTCTACAGTTAAATAAGATTCAAAATAACCTTTGTATCTTGTTACAAGCAAAAATATAACAGATTTTAGCAAATATATCTTAATAAGAAAAGGCTAGGTTTTATTTCTTAAAATAAGATTTTTTGTCTTAAGATTTTTTTCCTAGACGAGATTTTTTTTCTTTTTAGAGAAAAAATAAGAATTTATGTCTTGTTGTAAGACTTTTTTACTTTCTTAAAATCCACTTTTTGTAGTGTGAGGTTTGCACACACTATACGTCTTGCTGTTGCTCCCAGTGTGACCACATCACAGTGATACACGGCTTTGGTTTGTGAGTTTACGTACATAAACGCTGCCGCTGCCAGTGTTTGAAGCCTGGACATGGCCTTTGCAGCACTAGGGATGTCAATATCATTTGTTTTGTTATGTGTCAATAATAATAATAATCATTACAACGGGATGTATCTTCTCACAATAATCGTAACAGTAAAATTTGACAATATGACATCCCTAAGTACTCAGCTCTTGCATAATGTTAACTTAAAATGTGCCAAATTACGCTTAGTGGCAGATACGGAAGAAAAATATCATCCGACATTTTTAGATGTAAAAAAAGTCTGTTTCTTTCTCTGGCACAGTTTGCTTTGTGCTTAATAATATTCACAAATTTGACATGGGACCAGCACAAATATAGGCCGTTACAATCCTATACCAAGCGTCTTCCTTATTCAGGCTGACCCACATAAACTGTCAAAGCAGAGTAAATCTTCTGAGGCAACTTGCAAGCTTCATTTACATTGGTGCAAAACTGAAAATGTCAGATTTCCCACAGTACCAATCTCCTCGCTCTCGTGTCCAATAAATATTTTAGCTGCGATTCCTTCCCGCTCTTCAAAGCTCTGATCTTTGAGCACAGACGATGATGATGACTAAAGATTCGCCTCTGAAGAGAAAACTAGTCCACAAATGGAATAGCTGATTACACAGAATGACAAATCCAAATTTAAGTCAAGACATGTAAATAATAACATTAAAATTCAAGTATGTTTCGTCTGAATCAGCTTATCGAGAAGGATAGGGTCTCAAAGTTGGATTTTTTTACACAAATCTTTGGACTTGCTATGACTTTATCATTTCTGTCAAGCAATAATCAATATAAACAGGTGATATTGGGATCAAATTCACTCTTCAAAACATAATTCTATGTCACAAATATGTGCTAAACTGAGTCGACTGTGTTCTGCTAACTCAGCTGTAAAAATAATTGTAGTATTGCTCTTTTTTTCATATTTCACCTCAACTGGTGTCTGTAAACATTTCTATGAATATATTTACCCACTAAATATAATTGAACAGCATCATTTTCTAAGTAAGAGATCCAGTATTGAATTAATGAAAAGATAAATCACTTTTCACAGATTAATCCTGCATTTCACTCGACGCACCACAGGACTACAACATATGGACATTTGATTTGACTGCACACTAATATATATATAAATATAAACAGAGCTTTTTGTGATTATAAATGCGGTGCGATAAATGATTTCAAACGTGAACACGGTGAAACACAGCACGGACCACAACATTCCTTTTCAAAAAGCTCAGAGGAAATATGTTGGGAAATCTTCTCTCCTGGCGACACAAATTAAGAAGAAGAGAGGCTGATGCTGCTGTTAGTTCTGCTGCGGTGGAGATGGGATGTGGGAGGCTTGTGATGCTAAAGGATGGAGGAGGGTTTACAAGAAGACAAAGGGATGAGACTGGAAATGTGCAAACTCTACATGGTGACTCCCTGAAAGTAAGAATGCATGTTTTACAAGTTGACTGTTTTGTTTGTTGTTTCAAAATAAGTGTGGGATTGGGGGAGATGAGATGAGATGAGCTGAGATCATTAGGTTAAACGATAATTGTCATTATTCAGGTGACAATATGAATAAAAGAACTAAAAAATTATAATCTGAATATTTTGGAAGCAAATGTTGGTCTGTTTAATTCAATCTGTGGTCAAAAACATACACATAAATGTAAATAACTTTTTTCTCTGGCTGGTTTTATCACAACTTTGTCATTCAGAAAGTTTGATTTTGAAAAGCTGGTCACAACCTTGAGGAATAATAACACCAGAGATTAGAAAGGTTTTTATTGCTATTGTCAGTGAACAAAGTGCACAAACTAGGGACTTGCTTCGGTGTAAGTATAGAATATGTTAAATACGATTAAAAAAAAGGGCATGCAAAATAAATATGTACACCAGGCGCCATCTTGGAACTAATTTGTGTAAGACAATGGGCATGAAAGAAAATGAAAATTGTTCTTTTGTTGTCTTTTGTGTTGTTTTCTCATAAGAATCATTACAATAAATTTGATATTGTGACATCCCCATGCAAGATTAATACATTTATTGACAGATAGAACATTCCCAACAAAGCAACAGTATAAATCCTTGCATATTTATCGTGTCATTGAATCTCAACTTTCCTGCATTGCATCTGCTCCACGGTCACAAGCAAACATGAAAAAAAAAGCTTTCACTCACTGTTCAAATATGTTCAAGAGCAAAAATCCAGGTTTGTCAGAGCGACCGGACGCAGGTGGCTCTCTCTGATCACACAAACTCTCCAGGTGACTGTGCCATCTGTTACATATGGAGCGGACACCTCAAAACGCTTATTTTCACATCAAAATACTATCCACCTGGCAGCTTCTGTGTACTTTATAATGTACAATGTCGAGACAGGAGCGTCATGCACATCTTCAATGTATTCCCTCAGGCCAAAGTGAAAAAAGAACAGACAAAGAAGTTAAAGTAGGAAAACAAAGTGACAGTAAAGAAATAAAGAATTGTTTTTGCGTTGTATTTGTTTGCTTCTGACATTTGTGTTCACAGTGCAAAACAATGAAAATACAGATGAAAAATATCGACTCTGTACGTTTGTAAATAAAAACATTCTAAATTCAAGAATCAAAGCAAAAGAGTGTTGGACCCGAATGTGATTTCAATTGAGAAACTGGGATTAACCTCGGAATATCACAAAACACGTCATATTCAGGTGGTTTTGTCAAATGAAAAACCCTTAGATACACGTGAGTGATATCAGAGCCTGGTTTAAACACATTTACACTTGTCTCTTACTGCATTTGTTTATTTAATAGTGTATTATGAAACTCCTGATTTATTGGTTTTACTGGAAAAATACTTGCAGAAATGTTGACCCCCCTCTTGTATCTCCATATATATTACATACTTTACCCCAAATTATACTTTTTCTGAAGCTCAAATACAATTTTGAGGTTAGAAAATTGTATTTGTAATAGAAAAGCAAACTACATGACCCTGGGCATAAAAAAGAAATGCTGTTTTTTTTAACTTACTGATGTCAGCACATTTTTGAAAATGTTTTACTAATTTAACTTCAATTGCCTCCATTCTGTACTTTTGGACATTTTGATGACTTAGCATTTTAGAGGGTCTATAGCAGGCATGTCCAAACTAAGGCCAGGGAGCCAAATGCGGCCCTCACACCAATTTTTCTTGGCCCTGTAGTCTTCCTGGTGAATTGGCCCATACTTTCCTGAGAAGTACTTTTTATAGCACATTTCAGATTTTCTACAATTCCAACCTAAATAACTAACATTTTGGTGCAAGACAGACCTGATATTAAGGCAATGAGACGGCACTTAAATAATCGGATAAATGCAGCTTTTTTGAACATTTCACGATTGATTTGTGGCCCTCCGCTTTGTCTATATTTCAATATGTGGCCCTCGATGGAAAAAGTTTAGACACCCCTGGTCTATAGCTTCATGATTATCATTCCATAAATTCAGCTAATTTTATAAGACTTTTGTTACGGTGTTTAAGGTGCCAAGGAAGTGAACTACAGGGGAGAGACAGAGAGAGAGAGGAGTCGTGTCAAGTGCCCCTTTGTCTGAGTCAAATGAATGCTTTTTATTTACTGTTTTATAAGGTTATATGTCCATTAAGTGCACAGGAATAATAGAGCGCATGAATAATCAGGGGAGCAAAGGGCCTGTTCAAACGCCTCCTTAAAAGTGCGCACTATAATGAAACGGCATGACACATTTTAAACATTTTTTCAGGAAAATAAATCTTTTTAAAGTCACACTTAGAAACTTTTCTACTGGAGGGTCCACTGCCTGCTTGTCTCCGTGGATATGTTAATGTCATATTGTGGAACGTTCCAGGCAAAGCAATCACATCTCCATGTAGACAGAGGGTGGCTGTGACACAGAAATTAAAACAAGTTACACAGTCCATCTTTAAATTATGATATCAAATCACAGCCAGAGTAAAGTCAACATGACAGTCCTGACATCTGTGCCCTGTAACTTTGTTAAATCATTTGCTGCAACCTTTCAGTAAATAAGTAAATCAAACAATTACCCAAGTCTACAAGGACATTCAAACAAACAGTTAGTGAAGCAAAAATAGAGCTTTGGGGTATTTTTGTGCTGCCTTGCTAAACAGTCCGTCCCTAATGTTATTTCTGCATTGAGCTCAAAATTTGACATGGAAAGGTTAAGTATGTGCTACTGTTAAGCACTTTTTATGATAAAGATATGAAAAGTGAAGTTCACTCAAGCCTCTATAACTAGCCTCATTATTGTGTCTCTAAGTGGCCAAAGATAGATTTCACATTACATTACACAAGGACAGTGCATAGGACTCCTCTTGTCTGCATCGAGCACAGTGAGTGCTTAACCTCGGGGTAAGGGTCAGATCTAATTATATAACTCAAACCCTGGTAAAAGACATCCCAAAGGAGCAGCACACTCTATACATTGAAATGTGCAAAGAAGAAAAAAACACATAAGTAATTGCTGTGACACCTCAGAATTGATCCAGAACTATTCCATATTTCTGTTTTTAGTGCTCGACAGTCAATGTCCCAGGTCAGTTTGTGTGAACAGTACCTGCTTCAGAGGTCCACACTCACCAACTTAAGACTGAACTGCAGACATACACTGGAAAGACACTCTTTGACATATTGACAATTTTCTTCCTGTTTTGAAAGCAGACATTTTGTATTTGAGTTTAATTGTATTTTAGATTTGCAAATGATCCTATTTGCCTCTACTTTTACACAAGCAAGATTTTTGTAGATCAAAGTTGGAAAAGGTATTGGTTCTGTTTTACCAGAGCCCGGCTCTAGGCATTTAGAGGCCCTAAATAAGATTTACACTGTGGCCCACCATTTGACAAACACCATTTTTCTAAATCAGAGGCAAAACTGGGGAGAAAACGCAACTTGGGATCTCTAAGAGGGCCATTTATTCATCAGCATTTACATGTTTGTTTTTAAAATGAGAAATACACAATCTCTCTTACAAGAAAATTTGAATAAATCTCGTAGTATTCTGGTGCATTTTAGATGTAATATTTAACATATTATTGGTTACACAGCATATTATATGGGATTATTTATTCGTGGTCTTGGTGGAGCATACTTGTACATGTTTATCTGCCCCGCGTGTACTCTTCTGTGCGGACGTCTGAACTTAAGTTTTGCACTTAAACAACAACCTATGCTTGAGTTTCCTGTTCACTGCTTCTTGGGACAGTATGTGGTTGTGACCCTAAACAAGTCAGTTTGTTTATGCCATGGGCTAGCCCTGAGTCTAACTATTTTAGTATAACTGTTTTGTTTTTTTTACCTGAAGGAGATGGCAGCAGCAGCACCTGTCGTTTACTTTCTGGCTGGGGTAAATAAAATTATAAACCATTTTTTCATATCAGTGTGCCAAATGATCTGTGAAAGATAAGGAAAAACGACACAGTCTCCAGCTTTAATATTACTTTGAATTGTAATTTGTGCTAACACCACCACAGAGGATGTTTTGTGACAATAATAACTTCCTTTGACCTTGTTATGTAAAGTATAAATATGTGATAAACTTCTCTGTTGCTGTTGCATAATGAAGCAATCCAGTGGCATAGCTGTTTTTGATCATATTTAATTCATCTGTTCAAGCACACTTCCATGATCCAACATTTAGAGGAAGTGTTTCAGAGGGATTTACAGACTGAGAGGACACAGAGGCACTCTCACTCACACGACACAGGCCTCGCAAATCAAGCAATCATGCATACAGTTCTGTAAAATAGACCCTGTCAACAAGGTCATCCATTTTACATATTGCATGAATGGTTTAGAAATGCACATTTATACAATTTCAATATTCTAAGCAACTTGTACTTAGCACAAATGACCCAGACTAGATGTAGAAATGCAATTGGTTGAAGTCTTACATTTGCTAAAAAGCATTTGTTCTCAAGCATGACTTTAATAGAATTACTTTTATGTTCTGATTCATGAGTGTCAGAATCATGTCTAAAACACCACAATGTCCAGCGACAGAAACAAGAAGTTATAAAAACAACAATGAAGTTAGAACCTGAGCCTAAGTTTTTGTATTGTAATTCTTTATATCTTGGTTTGAAAAACTCATCTCTCCATAGACTGCAGCTTGTACAAAATGCGGCAGCACGTCTGCTCACTGGAAGAAGACGCAGGGACCATATTTCTCCAGTGTTGTCCTCACTTCACTGGCTCCCCGTTCCCTACCGCATTCAATTCAAGACCTTGCTTTATGTCTATAAGTCCTTAAACGGCTTGGCACCTTCGTATTTGAGTGATTTATTAATATTGCATGCCCCGGTTAGACCACTAAGGTCCGCTGATAAGCTGCTCCTGGACTGTCCCATGTCCAGGCTGAAGTCCAGGGGCGACAGAGCCTTTTCAGTCGCCGGCCCCAGGCTGTGGAATGCTCTTCCATACAATATAAGAGCGGCCAGCTCGATTCTGAGCTTTAAATCGCTTTTAAAAACATACCTCTTTGCGCTGGCTTTTAATTCAAATTGACCTGAGCACTTTTATATATTGTATAAATGCTTGTGTTTTTTAAACATTGTGTCCAGGAATCTTTGTGTTTTTAATATTGTGTTGTTTTATTGTTGTTGTCCAGCACTTTGGGATAATGTCTTATTATTGTATAAGGTGCTTTATAAATAAAGATGACCTTGACCTTGACCTAAGTACTGCCCGAGATACACCTAAAATAATAGTCATTTATTTGGTCCCTTGAGATGCATCATTCTTTTTGAGGGAATCTTAACAGAGAATGACTTAACAATGAGCATATAAAACAAATTACATACAGCCACATACAAACACAAGACATCCTGCTCTTCACAACCCGACTAAAGTAAACAATCATTACAAAGAAAACATTTTCTCATTAAAATAGACCTAAACAGGGTCACTCATAACCTGCACTTGGTAAAGAGCTGCTTTATGAAGTTGAAATGAAGTTATGGATCTTAGTTCTGAAGTCAGTTTGTCCCGATCGAATGCTTTAAAGCAAAAAGCCTTCTTGCTTTCCTTTATATTCACAAAGAGCACTCAGAATAATTGATGCTCTGTTTCTAATGGAATAAGTAGAGATAAAGGGAAGCATGTGTTGTTACAAGTAGTATGAAAAATAATAATAAATACATTAGAAAACTAATGTTCATCAGTGGAATTGGCTTCCTGCCTTTGGTTGTGACCAACCTAGTGATTCATATAATGAACAATGATGAGTAAAGCAATTACATCTCAGCACATGTTTGCAAAGAGAAAGAGAAGTGTAGTCAAAGGCTTAAAAACAGTCTAGTATTTTGAAAGATTATACCCATTTTCTTGAGGAAGCAGTTAATAGACCTTAACCTCTGCTTGCCACTTTTTGAATGTGATTGCGCATTAAAACCTCTTGTATGGTGTGTTCTACAGCTTCCATAGCCTACATTATGTTATAGTATGTTCACATTTACACTGAATATAAGACACACACATAACCTTGACTGTCTCCTTGCCCGTTTTTGAAAGCTTAAATGCTCAGAAATTAAATAATGAATTTCTCTATTGAAACTGGGGATGAAAAATCCCAGTGTGTCGTCTCCATTATGTTCTTTTGTTGTAAAATAAATGGATTTGACAAGACTTTACCAAAGCCTTTCATTGTACCAACTCACATTATTGAGGAGCCTCTGTCAGCACAATACAAAGTGTTTTGGAGCAAATAAAAAAGAAAACTGTTAAAGAAAAACAACCTTGGTCTGAGTTTTTGTCGTATTTAAGTTCAAGCTTTCGGAATCTGTATGGCGTGCTTGAAAAGTTGGATTTCTACACCTCTGGTAAATTGGATGGCTGGTCTATAACAAATGGTTTAGGAGAGACTGAGCACAACCACATAATGATACGGTTCAGAGCGATGCCCTGTCTCAAGTGCCCTGTCGAGACCACTGTAATGATGTCACTAGAGTCAAGTCTGAGCCCGGTTCACAGCTGGTACATGTTAAAGTGCAGACAACGGGAAATCAAGGCATTAGATCACTATTGAGTTATCCAACAGCGAGGGTGAAGTGCTACACAGTCAGTCATCACATGAATTGGTTTTGGTTTGATTTTCAAGTTCAAGTGTGGACAGACGATGTGCAAGGGATGACCTCATGGTCTGTATGACAGTTGGTCATAATTAGAATAACTGCACTTAAGAGCATACTGACATTCAGCACATTTTGGTGAGGTGAGTTTTTGAGTTGCTGCAATTTACATTTTCCATTTTGCAGTATTGTAATGTTTTGGAGGAAAACACACAAGTTTCAGTTCGACAGTAAAGTTGTATAAAAGTACAGTATTGATTAAAGTGTCAATATGCTGCACACAACATTCTCATTGTCACTTTTATACTCTTATTCTGCCAGCACTGTGCTAGATTTAAGTCAATTTTTAATATTTCTATGGATTTATTTTTTAGTTTTTTGCATATTTCTAGACATGGCAAGTTTATTTGTAGAGCACAATTCGTACATAAAGTAATTTAATGTTTTTAAATGTTTTACAGAAAAGGAAAAGATGCATTAAAATCACAATACAGTCAGATAAAAACATATACTCATTAACTATTCTCCTGTTGTTCTTGAAATGTGCGTTGGAATAATGTAGTTCCCCCTGTGGCACAAATAAAGGCTCTTTTATCTTGTTTTCTGATCTCATTGATGGAGCGCTTTGATTGTTTTATTCTTAGCGTCTCTTTGCAATTTTTGTGTTAAGTCTATTTATAATGCTAATGTTTTTATGTAAATGTAAAAAAAAAACAAAATTTCAGATGATGTGATTGACGCATTTCAGGATTTGCATGTAATGTTTTCTCCTGCAAAACCAATCAATACATTTAAATCTAAATCTAGCCTCATCAGTGCTACACCTAACCCTAGAGCCATCCGTAGCACAGAGCATTCCCACGTCATTACAGGCTGTCAGAAAACATCCCTTTTATGACTACTCATAGTTTTACAACAGCATTTTAGGATTTAGACTGACTAAAAAGTCTAAAATTGAGCTTTCAACAGGTGCAGTGTGCTGATCACCACCAGGGGCGCTGTGGGGTCAGATCGCCGTGTGTCTGTGGCTGAGGGAGTTCAAAGCAGTGGGGATCAATGATGGCGTCTGCTGATGGATGTCCTGCTCCTCAAAGGGACCAGGATGTGTCAATACGGCTCAGGTCTGGTCTACAGAGGGATTAAGCTCTCACTACAAGTCCCTTTACTTAAGGTCACATAATCTCCTCTTTGTGCAAAGATCTATTATGTATTTTAGCATAAGATTAAACAGTTCATTCATCCTCTGCTTATATTCACGTGATTGGTCGCACATGGCTGCAGCTTAGCATATGTGTGCAATTTAGCGTCGCCAAATTCTTCTATAAAATGTGCACGGAGCAAGAGTAATTGATGGTTTGATTTCCATTCTGTGTGTATTGGCCTGTACTGATTGATACCAACAACATATAAAGAAATGAAAGCAAATTTTTAAAAACAACTGCAAAGAAAAATACTGCAAACACGATGTTTAACTGCACTCTAACTTTTTTATCTTTGAATCAACGTCAAACAAATAAATGCACAAGGACAATCTAATATAAGTCAACATTAGTAAATCCTTTAAGATGATTCTAATTGTTGTAGAAAGAGGGCAGCAAACCTCGTGTCAATACGTTAGACACTGAGCCGTTGCAGGGTGAGGGTGCTACATGGGAAGTGTGTCTTATCCTCTGGCCTGGCCTCTCCCCTCTCTCCCTCACACCATTGTTCCTGGGCCTGAAAATGGATAGCGTCGAATTGGTTTTCAGATATTTTCTCCCCACAAGTGTCAAAGATACAGCTACACGGAAGCACACCATTTCGCCGTTTTATTGATTGCCTTTTACTCACAATGGAGGCAATTTCAGGTAGAGCTGGGGGTCGGAAAGTGGGTTTAAAGTTCTCATAGAAATGTACTTGACTGGAACATATGTAATAGATTAGACAGAGGCCAAACTGTAGCTGGCAAGGTTATGGATGTATTGTTTATTCTGAGACGCAATAAGATAGAAGATGACAAACAGAATTATAAAGTTTGCATAGCTGATCTTAAATAAACAACACTGCAATGTATCTGAAAAAGGATATTTTCTGTGAGGAACTATGCCATGAAGTAATATGGCACAATATATAAAATACATTACAAAAGATCCATGTGCTGACCCCAAACTCTCATTAAAAACAAACATTTGAGGGAAAAACAACTTTTGTAAGCTAAAAACCATTGTTCAGTCATGTAATCTTCCATATTAAACCATGAGAAACCCAGTATTGCGCCAAAAATAACAAAAAAGTGATGATATTACATTGAACGAGGTACTAATAACGGCCTGTATTGCTCTTCAGGAAATTTCGCGGGGGCTATCTTGCGCACAACCACATTTCTCCTCTTTCACTTGGCCTGGCAAAACGAGCACCATATAAAATTGGTTTGAAGGTCTCGCGCCTCGCTCCATTTCTTTACGGCTTCTCCAGCTGCTCGCGTCAGATAACAAAAGCCACTGGTCGCTGGAGAACCCGCGCGGAGGTTTCGGCCAATCACTGTCATGCTTGGCGTTGTCCGATTTGCATAAGAAAGACCTATTTATCGCAGAGATCGTCATTACAGAACCAACAACTCATTCTTCGACGTCTAAAATAGGCTCCGGGGTAGTCGCGGTTGAATATTTACATTCCTTTGGCTTTGAAAATGATAGGTATGACAGTTTGGACAGGTGTAAGAAATGCAAATGACCCTCTTGTAGCAGTGGTGGTTTCACTTAAGTCACATCAAATAATCTCGAAGGATTATGTGTCCCCAGCGTGCGGGAAGGACAAGAAGTTATTTTTATCGGCGCGTGACAAGTAACCAAATGATATTTAGCATTTAGCTACCAAGCTCCTGTGTTATGGAACCAGCTCCCTGTTCATGTAAAAGAGGCCGACACAGTCTCTACATTTAAGACCAGGCTCAAAACGTTCCTCTTTGAAATAGCTTATGGTCAGGCCAGTTAGGAACAGAAATAAAAACCTACAGTTTTAGCTACGCTGCCCTTGGAGCAATTCTGCTGGGGGAAGTATGGCAGCTTGAACACTATCCTCTGGTTCTTCCTACTTTACCTATCAACAATATTTAATATTACTTCAACTGTAGTCTGTTCATTGCTGTTCACATGTTTCTCTTTCTCTCCACTTCCCCCGGGGAGTGGAGACTGTTTCAGGCACTGCGGCGGCTGCTCCAGTGACGACCCCCCCACCCCCACCTGTCTGGACGATCTATGCGCCACCCGCCTGGACAGCTGGATTAGCCACACCTCGTCTGCCTGGACGAACTCCTTCTACTTTAGATGAACTGTTCCTCATCTCCTGCTGGAGGACCTCTCTACACTGGTGGACTGCTCCTCGTCCGCCTGGAGGAACTCTTTAAAGCCACCTCCCTCTTGAGTGGTTCTGGCTCCACAGTCCAAGTGGATGCGTCAGTCCTAGTTCATCTGCAGCCTGTCCGTCCGTGGGAGTAGGATCTCTCCTTCACTGTGGTTCTCCCCGAGGTTTCTACTTTTTCCCATGGGGTTTTTTGTAGTTTTTCCTCGCTTGAAGGAGGGTCAAAGGACAGGGGCATTCTGGGACAGTTATCTGAACTGCTTTTACCTGTGGCCCATCGAGGCAACTGTTGTTGTGATTTTGGGCATTATAAAAATAAATTGATTTGATTTGATTTGATGATATTACATAGTTACTTGTGCATGAGTGCTATCTGCGCTGAAAGACGCGCAGAAAGGAACGGAGAGGAGCGAAGACAGCATGGATTGAACACATTGGTGGTCATGATGTTATGTTGTGACAAGCTGTCCATATAATACAGGCCCATATGCAGGAAACTGTGATTCAAGGCATATTCTGGCATATTTCTTTCAAAATCAGCATAAACAATGGCACCATTTTTTTTCTGCTCGGTCCACTTTAATAGATAATAACCAGACCAGGATTTATTCTAGAAACACTTCCAATTCCCACTAGTCTGTACAGCTTTTGATACATTGATACTTAAAGGTCCCATAACATGCAAAATCGACTTTTCAGAGGTTTTAACCTTCCTACAGTGCTATTTGGGCCTCGTATGTGTGCCCAAAGTGGTTTTTTGATTGATTCCCGCATGCTTTCACTAGAGAACTGTCTTTTCCGTCCCCCTCGGGTGAGCAGGCAGACGGGGGCTCATCCCATGGATGACGCGGCTTCCCATGGATGACGCGGTGTTTAAGCCATGCCTCCGGGAAGCGCGCAGCCGCAGAATAAAAACAGCTAATGCTAATGCTACACAGTAATTACACGATGGATACGACAGATAGAAGAGTTAGCTTGTTATTTACCAAACGGCAACGTCCGTCGTCGAGGTACTGGAGCACGTCAAACTCCAGGTCAGATCCAGGACGTAGGACTCAGCACGACGCACCGTCAGGAGGATAAAAGGTTTATTCCCGTGTTTGTGTATCGCTGTTTACCGGAGCACACGGCGCATGCGCACTATCTCCGCTCTAGGCTTCGGCACGAGTTGGGCGGGGGAGGCGCGCGAGTTGGGCGGGGGAAGCAGCCTGCTCTCTGTTCGGGGGGGTCAGATCTCAGAGTGAGCCGTTTGCTTTTGCAAGGAGGGGGGCCAGTCCAAGAAATGGGTGTTTTTTGGAAACTGTTATGTTATGGATATTGCACAACGCAAAATTTTATCAACAAAGCCCTTAGAATAGACTGTGTAAAGGGCAAAATAGCAGAATATGGGACCTTTAAGGATCAATATGAAAAAGTCCTCCCTCTGACTGAGAATGCATGTACAAAATGACTGAGGGTGTCGAAGTGGGAGGTAAAGGGTACGGGTTTCTTCAGGGCACAAGGCAGGGGATGTGTTTTCTTTTTCACAGTTGCATTTTCCTACTCTTTAGTCTATTTTTGTTTTAATAAAATGAAGTGTGATTGTGTAAAGTCCTTGAGAGGCTAAATACAATTATGCATGACGTCTGAGGACCCCATCACCCTTTTAAAAAATAGAAAAGTCACAAATTAGTCAATTGTTAACACAGAAAACTAGTGATTATAATTTGCAGTGTACAGTATTTTCTTAATATGTTTCGAGAGTAAAACTGGTCTGATAGTTATTGCAAAAACAAACAATACAGTATCATAATAAAAATCTATAGGATGTCTATAAATTAGCGAGTTACTGTAAGGTGTGTGTAGAAACCATACGGTGTATATTCTAGCAATAATGAAGGAAAGAGTAACAATAATAATCACATTTTGGATAAATAAAATTACATTAAAATATATATATTAGGGGCCCACTGAAATTGTTTGTACCTGGGGCCCAGAATGTGTTGCTACGCCCCTGCCTAGACCGCAACTACTACTATTATTATATCCAACCATCCAATCATCCATTTTCGTCCGGTTTAATGTGTAAGTTTCCCAATGTCTTCCTGAAAATCATAAATAAGTTTACTTGACAATTACTGGTACTTCCAACACTGCCACTGCCACTACTACCACAGTACTTCTACTACTACCACAACTACCAATGCTACTTTTTTATCCTGCACACAAATAAACAAAATAATATGACATGGTTCCTTTGGTATGAATGATCTTGGGGGATTTTAATAGGCACATTTTGACATATTTTCCAAGCAGACAGCTCATATTTAACACAAGTAGCTGTAAGGAAAGGACCACGCCAGCCCGGATTCACCACGACTGCAGAGACTTTAGCGCTGTGCCAAACCATGATGGGCACGGCTCTGAGCGAACATCCAGTCGACAAGTACACCAGCGGTTTTGTGCTCCTTGTGTTGTAACGGTTTTGGCTACAACAGCGTCCCACATGCTAGGCCCAATCCAAACCATGTGTGACCAAGTCCAATGGACCTGGTAGAGATACAGGGTCCCATGCAGAGATTCACAATCACACATACAGTACAGCGACATATAATAAATATACATTACAAAAAGGATTCATGAGGCAGAATGTGGTTGTGAAACACTACATATAACTAGGAAAAAATCTTAAATTTAAAGATATCAATCTGACACTCACATAACATATACAAGTTTTTCATCATGTCATGTTTTCATGTAAAAATAAGGCATGTGTAAAAATGGCCAAAAATTCACATATTTGGGACAAATATGAAAAATGGACAGAACCAAGTTTAAATTTATTGGTTCATTTTGTACAAATATTGGTTACAAAAAAAATTACAGATGGGATTTTGGATATCTTATTTTGTTTGTCCTAAAAAGTCAAATTTTGCCTAATTTTTTAAAATTTAAAATGTCAATAAATCAGTTTTAGAATTAGATATTAAAAAACATCCTTCTGCACATTTCATCAAAATCTTGTTGAGTCCAAGATTGTAAAATTTGGTTTGTATGGTGATCCTTATGTCCCGAGGGGAGAAAAATGCATTGTAAGAAAACGGACTTTGAAGTTACAATGTCCCAGAGAAATCTACGGATAAAGTGGATTCAGTGGAAGAATAAAACATCTTTAGGAGCAGATTGGACAAGTTTGTTGTTTCCACATGAAAGTCAATATGTTGAGAGAGCAAAAAACTCTGACCAACTGACCAAAAAACAAACTATGAAAAAAATGTTTTGCCAGTAGTGCCTCGCCTTAATAATCATAAGAGGGAAAATCAGCTGCAGTGCTTCAATTCCGATTGCTCACTGGGCCTTTTGGCAAGACTGATGACTCATATGACTTAATATGGAAGGAAATACTGTTGATAGCGCTGTACGTCACAGGCGCTGGCCAAATAAATATAATAAATATTAAAGTATTTCATTTTCCTAAACCTAAACAGTAAAATAAGGAAGTAGGTAATTAAACCTTTCTAACTCATAACTAGCTCTTACAAATCCCTTGGCATATCTAAAATTCACATGCATGGATTTTTGGGCCTCTAGCACAGTTTTAGAACCACTTTTTCAGACACAAGGGGGAAGGAAGGGCTTTATCCCTGCACAGCCAATCAGCTCTCATCCCAAAACGTCATAAAGTGAGTCACATGGCTCTTTTTTGAAAGTCTCAAATGATCAAATGTTTAATTATTAGATGAATACAGCATGTAGAGGTTTGACGCTCTGCTTTTAAAATACAATTTCTGGAGATGAAAACAATAGCATAAAATTAAAATGTCTAGATTCCATTGAACCAGAAGTTGACAGCATCAGAGGGCACAGATCCATTGCAGAGACTCCAGAGAAAATGGAAAACAAACTGCAGAACACAAAGGCTACAAAGGCTGGGAGCTACAGGACGAGATGGAACAGAAAACTGTGAAGACAAGGGAAAGCTAGAGGCAGAACTGGTCCAAACACCCGGAGAAGCATAAAGAAGCTGGAAGAGGACGAGGAGGTGCAGAGGGGGTGAATGTATTTTACAGATGGGCAGAGGAGGAGCATGAACATGAACACCAAAATGGAGGAGAGAAAGTTTAAGATGCAGGGAATATTCACCTGAAAGAGGAAAACAAAAAAAACTAGCAAGAAAACTGAAGACAGGAGAAAGGGGGAGCTGGAGGTGCAAAGACTGAAGAACAACGAGCAGGTCCAGACGGTGAGAAGAAGAGCACTGCGACGATCACAGAAAAATAGAGGAAAGTTTCAGATGAAGGAAAATCTTGAACACAGGGATACCGGACACTAAGTATCCTGACGCCTTCTTTGTTCTATTCTAACAACAATTAAACAATTTTCTGGTTTGGTCCTGATTTTGTCAAAGTTACGCTTTAGAATCAGCCCTGTTACTGTTTTAAAGGCAGCTATAGCCACAACATTGTTCCTTTCATTTTTTACTAAAGCAGGATTTCTTCTAACACACATCACTCTGCTTCTTTCCTTTCAGATCTTTGCTTGTGTCTTTTTTTTTCCTTTTCCAGAACAGCACAGACAAAAAACACACCATAAAATGTCTTTCATGTAGGTAAACAAAGACATCCTCCTTTCACTACAATCTCTTATTCATAATAGATGAAGCTATATGCCCCTCCACAATGTAAAAGATGGACCCCGTATGGTGGCAAGCACATCATTTTTATAAGAAGGCAAAGTGACACAATGGAAAGTGAACAGACCATTAGGATAGAACACATTCAACTTAAACAATCTATTGGCATTTCAGCATAACAATAGTAAGCAATTTGAGATTTCAAACGCAGATTTCACCAATAACATCCTCATTTCTATCTCGTGACTTGCTGCACATAACATTGTTCAGGTGCATACTTCAGGTGCCATCTTGTTGAGAGGGGTCTTTGAACACACGAGTGGCAGAGTTGAGCATCGCCACTTCATTATGTCTTCCTAAAATGACCTTCACGCCGGCACTGGAAGCATTCGATTTGCAGTTCAGAGGTCGCACTGCATTACTGCTGCTGTGGTAATGTGATTGGACGCCCGCTGGAGAGATGCAGATCGAGGGGCCTGCTTCCTGCCACAGATAATGTCAAAACAACACAGCGGTGGCTGAGGGACGGCTTAAGAGGCTCAGCAAACTGTCATGTCAGCTGCAGGACATGGAGAGGAAATACAACCACGACTGCAGGGATTTCAGTTAGTGCCCTGCACGGAGACGCCGGTCAAGTTCAACATGGATGGGATATTATTTTGGATTATTGTGAGCGGGGAACAAGAGATGCAGCCGGCAAGGATTTATACACATTACATGTTATTGCAGATGCCCTTTCCACTACAACAAAAAACAAATTAGGTTTAAGGGTTGCAAAAACAGGGAATGACTCTTGTGCATGGAACAACTGTTGTACAAAGAAATACTGTATTGTGTTTATAGTTTGAAGGTACATTGTGCTACTCCAACTGCCAAAACTATCAGAATTATATTAATACAGTTACATACAGACGTACTTGCTTACTTGAATAACGTTTTATAGAAATTGTACTTCTCTAAGTTTTCGAATACCAAACTTTTACTCTTATTTGAGTCATATTTTGTTTAAAGTAAGTCTCTTCTCACTATGAGTTAATCAAGTGACAAAAGTTTTATGTTGACAATATTAAATGATTTGAACATTTATATTTCTTGCACCGCTCATTCAGCTATGATTTAGATTTTTCAATTTTTCTTTCTATCCTTTCAAAATACCTGACTTTGTTCATTATGTAACGTTTTCCCTTCAAAGTAAATGGACCTCTGTGTTGTTACATTAGGACAGTTTCTCTTACTTAGTATAGTAGTTTCCCAAAAATACTTTTGGACCACTACTTTGTACTTCTACTTTATTCATTATTATTCTGAAGAAACTGTAATTATTCTTAAGAAACTGTAATTATTCTGAAGAAACTGTAATTATTCTGAAGAAACTGTGGCAACTCCACCTTATATTTTCTTTATTGGCCAACTACCATTACTGAAATTACTACTATTACTAACGTGGACAGGGAACATCAATCACCATTCATCACTATTCCTATAATTAATCACACTATTAAAAGCAGTTAAAAGCAAAATGTGGTTTGGGGAAAAATATACGGTCCTTGCACAATGCATGAGCACAAGGAATAGTCTATGGCAATGTTTCTCAAACTGTGGTACGTGTCCCACTGGTGGCACGCGAACTTCTTCTGGTGGTAGTGGACACCTCTTCAGTTGTAATGTTTCCTTCATTTTATTCACATTTTTTGCTCTTTCTTTAGTACATTTCTAGTTAAACTAATGTGGCAATGGTGTATTCCTATTTAAGACCTGGTTTATCCCTAATTTAGACCTGGAAAAGTCCCGTTATAGACCTAATTTAGATTTAGTGGTACTCTTTTATTTGGTGGTACCTGGGATAAAAAGTTTGAGCACCACTGGTCTATGGATATCTGATACATAGTTCCTTGTATTATGACGCTGTGTTTTCAGTTTGTTTTCAGGCAGATCTAATTCGGGACACATGGACTCTCACTAACTGCTCTCCCAGCGCAACCACAAAGCACGCAACATGTGTGAAAGGCTGTGTATTTAGCCCAAATCATATTACCCACGGGGAGGAGGATCACTGGCAACTCATTAGACATCCACATGGGCTGGAGGATAAAGATGTAAACAAGCACACAATCGCTGTGTTTGGGTTCCGTAATCATTCTCAAAATTTCAGTCAGAGATGCTTTGGAATCAATAAAACTATAATTGAAATATGCAAATGAATCTGGTGCTGTAAAGGTTAATTGTTTTGCCTGAACTTGTTGATATTTTCAGCACCTGCACAAATGAAAGGGCCAATCATTCAAATGAACTCTTTTCATCCTCTGAATCAAAGCTATTGGTTTGAGATCCTGACCTTCATCACAAACCATTTGAGCCGATGGAGATTAGTGCTTCAAAAACAGCATTAGCCTGATTACTGCGTTTGAAATTCAGAGCATATTGAATAATTGAACCAAATTCAAAATCAATCTAATATTGTCAGGATTTCTGCAGGGGATTTCTTGCGAGTGAATATATTTAGAGGGAGTAAAAATATCTCCTCCTTGTTGTTTACATCTGAAAACGGCTGCCACATGGAGTTTCTCGCTAGAATCAAGGGCGCGAGTTGATAAGTGGCGAACGTTCCTTTGATGGAGTTCAGAGTTGTTTGTTTACAGGGATACGTTCTAGCCAACAGAGCCATGTCAAGTATATGCACCATTAAATGCCCCAAAAGCTCAATGTGCATTGTGCTACCGTATCTTTGAAGTTCACGGCTTTTGTCTTCTATTGACCTTATTCTGCCCCGCCCACTTTTGCCGTTTTCTGCACTTCCGTTTGTAAACGCACTTCCGTTTGACGAGAACTCCGTTAAAGCTAATGATGATCGAAGGAAAAGTCTCGCCGCTAAAATGTTACATAAAGTAGATTGATTTGTGTAAAATGTTTAATGAACACGAGCAACCACAAGTCAACAACGCACCGATTTCCTGGGCGGTCTGAAAACGGCTTTTTAGTCCGTGTAGAACTTATTTTCTGTTGAGCTCGTCTGCTCCATGTAAACTAATACAACAGAAACAAGACGGCGGCGCGTAAGGCAACGTCCGAAATAAGGTGAATATGGTTTTAATCGGCAACACATCTGTATTTTGAACATTTTAAATTGAGTTTTAGAATTGTGTTGAAGACCATGTTGTAATGTTAAAGAAACTGAGGAATTGTATTGTATAAAATTAATGTTTTATCATTGTTAATCATAATTATTGTTGTGGTATTGAGTTTGGTATTGAGTATCAAGCCTTTTCCTTGTATCGAAATTGAGTTATAACTTTAGCATTGTGACAGCAACTCCACTGTCGGTTTTTAGGGGCATCTAAGGTAGAAATGGGAAATTAGTTTATATGGAAAAACATGCTAGATTTAAATATGAATTTTTTTTTTAAAGAATCAGGCCGGACACAAGTAATAAATACAACGTACTGTTCTGAAATATCATTTTAGCCAATTGTTTCTGTCTGCTTCTCTAAATGGAGCACTGTCCACATTTACTGTAACATCGCAGTAAAAAGCAGAGCCTCAAACAACTCCATTCTACACAACCCGTATGTTTCCATTAAATCAGCATCAATCATACAATTAGCAAAAAACAAGAGCAAATCTACTCCCGGTTAACCGCAAGAGCGACTTTGAACTCCATCAAAGAGCGTAAAACAAAGTAGTGGAAATGTCCGTTCACATAATTGATTCCATACTCCTGTGGTTCCCTGCTGCCTCTGATCAAATATGTATCCAAGCCTTTAAACATTTACGCCGTTTATGGAGGTTTTACGTTGTGCGAGCGCGGCAGGGAGGACAGGGCTGTGAGAGATGCAGGGCCACGCACATGTGGAGCTGTGTCCACACTCTGACCAACAGGACATGAATGCATTTGTGTCCCCCTTCTCTCCCTCTCTCTCTCTCACACGGCTGCAGTTGTACCTGCTTTGTCTTTTGTCCACTTCTCCCAGGAGAGCACTGTGGGGGATTTTTGAACAGAGTAAACACATAGCACAGGTTCATTTGTGGCAGAATAATATGCTATGAGTATACTCCTTTTTTACATGTGGTTATAATATTTTTAATAGATGTGTAAGGCTTTGTGTGGGTCAAAATATCTACATTAAATGAGACATTTTATTCTTTTTTCCAGGTACTTTCTACGGCATAAGTAGATCATCATTTTACATTTTGCAATATTTGTCAAAAACAGCTTGGTAATAGAAACAGAACAATTGACTTCCTGTACTGCAGAACTGATAAGCCCCGACTCTTCATATTGTGTCATTTCACTATAACAAGCAACCGATTTTCAAAGTTATTGAACTCTTCAGATGTCAAATTTTGTTCAGTAATTGCAACTAAACACAGTGATGTGGGCGGGGATAGGTGAAAACAGGAATTTTCTGAGCACTCGTGCCTCAGTTGCAGAACAAGACAGAATTACTCAAACATGTATGAATCAATTACAACACAACTTTGAGTAAATTGATGAAACACAACAGTTTAAAAGCTCATTAAAGTTGAATTTGTATAACATGTCCCCTTTAAGTGAATGAGCAGCTCTGATCTGCTTCTGTTGCAGCTGTCGTCTAACTACATTGTGCACATACTGTACCTTTAGCATCACATACGCTCAGTGACAAGGCAAATCCAATCTGACAAAAGCTTATGTCCATACGGCCAATCACTGACACTGATTTAATGACTACCCACAAGGCACTGCAAGGTCTATAGCTTGACCCACGGACCGAACCTTATTGATTGACACCATGTGAGGTTTAGAATATGAACATTTACGATATAGAAAATCAATTCAGTATATACCTCCCCTACTGTTTTGTTCCAGATGTGGTGTTATGATAGAACAATGCCCCATATACATGAGCCTCGCTGTTAGTAAATATTATATTGGTAATAAAAAAGTATGGTTATGTTCTAAGACACAATATGGTTCGGTTATGGTCCACAAAATAAAGCAAATTGTGAATTATTTAAACAGCAACATGCAACCAATTTACTGCAATGCCGGAGCATGTGGAGCTGTGTAAACACCCTTTGATAAACATGGGCAATTCATGTTTTGCAATTAGTTTGGCTTTAGTATTCTATTGTTAATGTTTGCGCTTTTAGTACTGACCACTAAACGCAAATAAATAAATAAACAATAACGCTAAAACTATATACATTGATTCATAACAATAATAATGATGTAAGTACAAACATTTAGCTAAAAAAATACAGCCCCACAGAGACACCGGGGACAGAAAAATCTCCATAATTTGCCTTTGACTTGACCACATCATGTCTGTATCAGTCTTGATTGTGTGTTTGTCTGTTCATGCTGCCGTATGTTAGAGAGACACCAGCTGGGCACTCACTTTGTACTGTGCAGGCTTCTGAAGAGTGCACAGACAAAGGTTAATCCCTGGAGACAAATTATTAAAGCCATACGGTAAAAAGGCAATCTTTTAAGTGCAGTGAAAGCAATACAGAAGGCAACAGTGTTAACTTACACGTCTGAATATAGGCTTCATTTTTTGTTAAGACTAGACATGGCAAATTCTAAGAGTGATGTTTGCTGTCAGTGTCGAAATGCTTAAGAGAGGCATATTTTTCCTGCAAACAGTGCTACAGATTCAGCAGCGTTGCGTTTACATTTTGGCACAGATGAAAAAAGGAACAAAATGTTGCTCGCTAATTACAATCTGCTGCTCTCCATATACAGTCCCGTCAGCATGGTCCGGGAGCGACGTTTACATCGGTGGTGTTCCGTAAAGGGTCAGGCGGAAATCAACACTGCAAATTTGAACTATGGAAAACGTGGGTCAACCAATCACATGTCCTGCCCATGGATTTGTCGACTAAAAAGGGTGCGTGGCGTATGCTTTCAAAACTAAAAGTATGTTGGTGTATCTGACCCAAACTCACATGACTTGGAGATAGTTCATGCAAAAGCAACAGTTTAGACATAATTAAACTGCCAGTTCATTCCTAAATTTTCAGCTAACTCAAGTCAATATCGACTCCGTTTTGCTGTTGTCTCATATCCTTATTCATATCCTTATTATCTAAATAAATTATTCGACTAATACAAATTTTGGTCGATAAGACATCATCGACTGAACAACAGCCGCAAAGATTTCAATCCGGGATGTCTTGTTGCTTTTATTACATAGTTTTACATCAGAATTGTGATAAAAAATTGATCCACGGGTGTCATAGATTATAACTGTAATAAAAATGTAAACCAAGAACCTATTTCTTTGTGTCTGCGCCAACTGAAAAATCAATAGTCAGCAATGTATAACTAATGAAAGAAGATTAGATGTGAACAAAATGACTACTTATATCCACAGCAGAGGTCAAAAAAGGCCTATAGAATTGCATTTTGAAACTAATGAGGTATTCAGATGCAGGCCATATACTGCAGGCAACATGAAAAGCAGCCCACACTCCCATTGTCCGGCGGCTTTTTATAGAAACATCATAATGTGGAAATACAAAAGACAGTAGTGTTATGTGTGTAGTGTCTGGGTGGGCAGCAGACCATTCAGCCTGTCTGCCTATAAGCAGAGGTGCAGCTAGAACGCTCAGGATTTGAAAAATGGCTTTGTGTTTGAAATGATTCCACACTTACCACCCCACAGCCTCACACACACCCTCCCTCCGCAGTCGGGCAACACATCCACTTACCTGCAAGAGAGAAGAGACAGGAAAATCAATGACTGCACTCTCAATTATATCACAACTTACAGCACACAGCCTTTGTTTCAGCCGCACTCAGTATGTACAATGTGGAAATGTGCAATGGAGCTGGGCGAACGCAGAGAAATCAACATGTATACATTGTTTATTTGAGTTGTACAGAAATAGAAAATGACACTAGATATAAATGGCATCCATAACTTGTTATTTGTCAGTGCAGCTAATGGTCAGAGACACTTCGACCCCCAGGTCAGAAATCGACTTGGTACACACAAGAGTAAATATGAAGAGCGTGGTTTAAACCCAAGTCTGAAATTGTTGTTAAATGTGATTGCACGGTGTGGAAATTTGATAAAAATGTACAGAGAATAGATGTAAGGGAGCTGTACCCATTTTTTTTTCACGCAATAAAGTAAATATGTTATGCCTCAGTATGGATACATTGCAAATGCACCTCTTAGGGTGAAAATTAATCCATTGTGCCTTGTCTGAATCTAATTTGGAGCGCTTTATTCTCAACAAAGCAGGAAGTGCTGCTGTTAGCATGCTAGTTGTTGTTAGCGTTACTATGATGTAAATTCCCTCGAAAGTGCTTACAAACTTATTGTGTAGAATAATAAGGATGCTAGAAATGTATGGGTATGTGAGCAATACATGTGGACTACTGCAAAGAGTTTAAATGAACTGGTATTGTTTTTCATATTTTTAAGACACATACAGCACCTTTAAGTAAAATAAATCAAATATAATGCATTAGTCTTAAATAGCACATTTTGCTTCACACTTTGGTGCATTACTCATCAGCTGTGCACACGCTGGTGGTGGTAGTTGGCAGCCGATCTCTGTGCCCCAGGCCCCTACAACCACCATGTGGCAAGATGAGAATAGTGTCTTGCCCAAGGATACAACAACAGTAAATATTGGTCAGAGTTGGGTTACAATGTGGGCGAACAAACCATTGAGACCTTTCTTCCCAAATATAACTCAAGCCACTAAGTCCTACTACAACTACAGCTTCTACTACAATTAGTATAACAACAACTACAACTGCTACTAAAATGGTAAATGGTCACATATTTATACAGCGCTTTTCCACCTTCGAGGCACTCAAAGCACTTTACATCAGGGAACCATTCATTCACTCACACATTCACACACCAGAGTACGCAGACACTGGGGACAAGGCGGGTTAAGGGTCTTGCCCAAGGACACAATGGCAGTATTCACCTGCGGGAGCAATTGTACCGCCAACCTGTGGGTCAGTGGATCTGACCGCTCAACCAAGGATGTTTATGTCAGGAGCGGGATTTGAACCGCCGACCTTCGGATCAGAAGACAATCTCTCTGCCAACTGAGCTACTGCCACCTACAACAACTGCTACCATTGCTGCTGTGGTGCTGAAGACAAGGTTCTTAGTAGGGTTGCACAATTTGGAAAAATATCTATTGCTATTTTTTTTGAGTATTACAATAAAGTTTCAAACGCATCTAGGAGAACTGACAAAAAGACTGTATTAAAATATATTATTAAAAATATTAACAGAAAACTAATAATCACATGTTTCAGAACTTGTCTGTACAGATTTTAACTACAGGCTTGGCAGTTTGTACACAGAATCAGAAAAAATATACGTTGTTGAAACTCAATTGTGACTTGGAGCCCTATTTCTTGTTGATATTGGATTAAAGTGCTCTGCCTCTCTCAATACAATGGTAGGTTAAAGGTTAAAAATGTAATCAATAGTTTCCAGCTTGTTTTATTGCGTACATTAGCAAAAGCACCGTTACAGAGCAGCTTTTCAATCCATTATCGCTCTCATGTTAACAGCTATTAAAGGGTGCTAACAACACGCAGAGGCCTATAGGGGTTTCCAATCAGACTAAATATGTGCTGGTGTGAAATAAACAATGACATCCCCACCTGTCCCACCGTGAGAGAGTGTCTTATCTCTAAACAGCTGATCAATAATTAACATGGTACAGTCTAATGAGGGTGTTAATACAGTGATGGAGATTACACCTTGGCTGTCGGGACCAGGGCACTTCTCTTCATTTAACACCAGACGATTAGCACATGTCACAGGCTGATTAGCACTCTCACTCAATGACACTTAACCACATGTGTCCTCAAATAAATCTTTTACCGCTTAATGCTTCTCAACATGCGGCGCACGTTTCTCATCGAACATAAAAGGGTAACAAGGAAGGTAACAAAAACGTATGTTGTGTTCACATTTAGACTTTTCCAAATGTTTTCAAATATTTTGCTAAAACTGAAAGGTTATATTAATGCAAAACATACCTTATCACATGTATAATTGTTGGAAAAAATTGCATTTCTCCACTGTACCAATCAAACACTGCCAGCTCAGCCCTTGTTATCTTGGTTTATGTCATCAGAGGTACGTTACACCCAACAAAAGAAGCACAGCCATATTGGACTGGACAACACGGGAATGAACAATCGCAATGTCTTAGGGTTCATGTCTCTGAGTATGGTACTGATGAAAATGAAATTCTCCTACGTTAGAACTCTAGCCTCCTGCCTCTTCTTTCAACTCTCAGATTATTTTATTTTATTCTGCAACAAAGTGACTCTGTACTGTCTCTGTTCCACATTCCATAGATTTATATTAGGAAGGGAAAAAATCACATCTATTGTCTTAAACCTACGTCACAATTTGGATTTGATTATAACTCTTTAATAGCTATAGGTTTCCTTAAAAAGTAATACAGCCATCAGCTTCTTTTGATAGTTCACGGCATAACAGAGGCTGAACAATAAGAAGAGAGGGCATTGAAAAGTAGTGCCATGTGTCTGTGTTTGAGCATGGAGCTGCAATAAACCGAACAACACTTACTCATAACTTAAAAATCTCTCCAGTTTGGCAGATAGATCAGAGTTTTATGTCGTCACATTGCCCACCACTGGTTTGCATTAGATTGTAGGAAATGTTAAAACAAATTCAAAGAGAAAAAAAATCTATTTGACTGATGCCACAGTCCATGGTCGTGTACTTGACATAACAACCATTCTTAAATGTCAGGTCAATGTAATGGAAATAACCAAAACATAATAATAATTGTGAAATTTTAGAAACAAAATGTAGCCTTTTCATTCATTCCATAGTCCATAGTAACTTTGATTTCATAAAGCTGGTCACCAACTTGAGAAATAGTAATGTGTTAGACAATGGGAATGCTCGTTATATTGTGTTTTTTCTCACAACAATTGTAACACTAAAACTTGACATGGTGAAACATCCTTAGTCAACACTGTCCCCCGCGTCCCTGATCACTTTCATACATCTCTGCAGCTCCTCTTCCTCTTGATGCAACCTGCTGTAACGCGCCCCTCCCCCCGCCCCACCGCTCATCGATACGTCTCCAGATGCGCTATGACACGAGCGGTAAGGACCATTTCTGAGGCCATCCATCAGCGGGACGCCCTGCCCAGCCGCTTGTCTCCTCCTCCGCCCCCTACTCACTATCCCCGTCCGGCAGACAGGGTGTAATAGGTCCCATTAATCAGCGGACTCGTCAGGACAAAGGCCACACTCGGATTCCGTACAGGAGATACTTAGCGCTGAGGACGTCAAACTGACACAATCACAACCGAGCACGCACACATTTGCACATTTGAACACGGACAAACTGAGATACGGACAATTGAATAAACCTTTGATTAATACTTTGAATGTAAAATCATGCTGCAGAGTATGCAACAGTGACAAGTGATGGATGCATGGTTTTAGAGGTGTTAATGATGCATCACAGAAGAAATGTGCAGATAAGTTTACATTCTGGTATCCTGCAAGGCTCCATATTAGATATGTTTAATTTTACCATTTACCAAAATAGCTGTGGCCATTAGAAGACATTTGCAGCCTGGCATATATTATTTATCTTCATTTGCTTATTCTACGTGGATCACGGTGGGCTACTGCAGAGAGAGGTGGATTAAGTCGCCAAAAAGCTCATTCAAGTACACTTCTTTAAGTACATGCTTTGCCAAAATATTACTTGAATGTAACTCATAATATCCACATCTGGCTGAAGGTTGTTTCATCCAATGTGAACTGAGGCTATGCACGGACATTACTTCATTCAAAAAATGCTCTAATATTCTGACAAAGTGGCAGAATTATGAGCAACACAACTGAAAAAATGTGTACCTTCACTTTTTTGGGCTTTTTTTTTGTCTGTCAAGCTGTGGTTTCACTCAAACTAGCTTTATACAACAAAAACTAAAAGTAGTTTCCCGATGGTCCCCCAACTGTATAGAGCTTAGCCAGCTTGTTTGCTAATAGCAGTTGGAGATTTAGGACACTTCAACTGCTGCACGACAATTGAAACTGACTCATACATCTTATTTAAGGAAAGATAATCAGTTCAACTCTGTGGTCCCAAAGTCTGTATCAGTGATAAATCTGAGTGCAGCCTGCAGTGTTCCTTGTTTACTTGATTTTCGTCTTTTATATTTCAGATACAAACTAAATATATAGCAGAGTTGTTATCAGACTTCAGCAGCTTTTTCATATTTTAGTTGAGATTTTACAAGAGAAAACTGCATTACTTATCACTGACTCTCATGCATTTTTGCGTCTCACTGATAGAATTCATAATACTGTGATGTAATCTGCATAACCTCTAGGGCACTGATGCGCAAACATTAATTCCAACATGTATACAAAAGCAGGGTTATCTATTGTCTATGGATAAAATAGTACAGGCAAAACACATTGCATAGATGGCTGCACGATACGGCAAAAAAAAAAGAAAAAGACCCATTCTTCAGCCTAAGGTTCAGTGACCTGTGGATTTAAGGAAAGGGGTGAACCTTCAGAAATAGCAAATGGCTTAAAGACAGAGAGAACAGACAGAGATAGCCTAAGATTAAGAAAGCACAAATGTGTGATCTGGCTGAAAATCGTGATGTGACTTCTTTGGCATATCGCCCCCTTTATAGCATGGACTTAAAGGATGATCTGGTGATGGACAACACAACAATAAACATGGCAACGACCCAAGATACATGGGAGCCAACTCCTCTTGTCTGAAAATATTTGCAAGGAATGACTCAAACAATCAATAAGGAGACGTTAAGAACTGAGGGATCAGAGAGAGCTGACCTTTTCTACACAAAATACTAGCACACACAACCCCTGAGTTGATCTTGAGTGAAAATAATCTTCCTAACACAGAATACGCAGCCAAGAAGATCTGTTTTCTGGAGACACCTCAGGCTTTTCCAGTGCCATCTGCTGCTCCCATACCTCCTCACAATGGAGCTGACTGAGGGCCAGTTGGCAGCGATTCTGACTACCTCCAAACTGCAAGATGAATGGCAAGAAAACAATGCCCAAACTTGAAACCTTGCTTGAAAAACGGAGATTTTGGTTTCAGGAAACGCAACTTATCGATGCAGGTGCAGGGGATCATTTTTCAAACATTTGTACTCCTTAAAAATGTGCGCTTTTTCCACTCTGCAGCATCTGCCAATAGTGTTATTTTTTACTCACTCTCACCTTAACTTGAACCTTTTGGAGAGCTACGAGCAAAATGGTACAGTGCTGTGTTTTCGACGGGTTGGTTGAAAAGCAATAAAGAAAGGTATATTACATACAAACATTGGAATATACAAATATACTTACTACGTGAGTAATTATTTGTTTAATTGGAATTTGCTTTTGTGGATGAAAGAAAATCATTTGTCATAGTAGTTATTAAAAAGTGCTATCAAAGATGTGATTTGTGATCCAAATAATAATCAATGGACAGAATGGCAGCCTTATTTTACTGCTTATAAACACACCAATGAATCACAGAGGGAAAATTAACTCAAACCCTCCTCTAAATAGAATTAGACTATGCACGTGCCGATTCATACATAAACAACAGCAGTAACGCACATCTATCATGCAGCTCGCTCCCCAGAGGAACGCGCATAAAGACAGCCGGTTAGGCTATCAATAATTAAAACAGATGTAATTCCCATTAGCCATCGGAGTCCCTCATAAATACTTAATATGCTCCTTGTGTCCTAAGCTACAGTCCCCTCACATCTCCCTCTTTCTCTCATCTTTCATCCAGCGTTACCTCCGAGCTCCACGGACACACGACTGTCTATACTGATTATAATGGTCCCTTTGGGGAGGAGCAAAGGAGAAGAGAAAGGGCAACCAGGGGGGACAGGCTGCGATTTACGGCCACGCGTCCTGGGACTAGTTAACCGGAGTGGGAGGCACTTGAGTCTGCACTTGCACTTTGGACAGACAATGGAGAATAACCGCCAAGTTCAATATTGGGTTACAAAGAGGAAAGACAAGCCGAGCACTGATGCATTTTAGACTGAGAGAAGAGCGTACAAGGCTGTTTGATTTGATTCAGTGTGCACATTTTCATGTCTTATTTCTGTCTGGAAAGGTAAAAGGAAGACATTTCAGATTTCTAATTTGGATCCAAACAGAATTTGTGTTAGTCTAGAATTTGATAATGTCATAACCTCAGATGAAGCACGTTTTCCCTATTGTTTGCTTTGGATTTTCCATGAAATATCTCAAAGGTAAATGACAGTTAATGAACCTGATGATTTTTCTTTGTGATTAGACCTATAAGAACCCTTTGTATTGCAACAAAAACCTAAGTTTTAACAATATGCACTTAAGCTGCCCACTATCTGTATTAAATGTTATTGGCTGATGGAATGTTTTGACATCATGTGAACAAAACTTATTTAATAAATTAAATTGGAATGTATGGCCAAAGTCCAACCTTAAGTGTGTTATTATCACAAATTTGGCTGGATTTTCAATTCATAAATACTAGTGTACACTTTTAACTTGAAAAGTACAGATGCTTTTGATTTTTCAATACAAAATCAATATGCTTCGTTTTCTGCATTGGGAATGCAATATTTGAGTTTTGAAAGCAACTTTTGGAAGCACTGAAGACAGAATGAAAGATGTATGCATTCATTTTTCAAATAAAAAGGTTTCTAAAGTCATAAGGTCACACGAGGACACTGAAGATAAAAAGTAAACACAAACTTCTACATAAATCTGTGCAGGAGACACATGATGAATACCACTGGCAGCTTGTGGAGTGGGAGTCTGAAATTGAAACAGCCGTGTTCTGGTGTCGGCCCATCAGTCACGGGACGCCCCTCATTTATCCAGACACTCCTCTTCTGTCCAACCGCCTATCCATCCATACCCCCCACTCAAATGCCCCCCAAACACCCTCGATCCTCCCTCATCCTGGCTGGGACCATCCTGTTGGAGCGCAGCCGGTGAAACTGTAGTGCCAGTCCCTCCCAGTGTCCATCCATCTCCTCCATGACACCAGGCCTAATGCTCCAGAGCTCCACATCATGCAGACCTGCACCAAAGGAGAGATTACACTGCACGTGCCACAGTGGAAAACACTAAACATGCACGCTACAAACAGGACCAGGAGTAATCTATGGTTTGACATTGGAACATATCCCAATTCAGGATATGCTGGATCAATGGTTTTTGAAAATCTCATGACATTCTATACAAAATTTAAGATGATTCTTAATGGGATTTCTTAAACTATTGTGATTGGAACATGGCAATCTCCAAATTCTAGAAGGTTCTCATATCTTATTACACCAAACTAATAATAACATTACCAACGCTGACTATAACTGTGAAATCTTTTGGCTCACTCCTGGACGAGTAAAGGATCAAATCAATGTGTTTCCAACAAATATGAACGATGCACATTTGCTTGTTCGTATAAGATGCCTTCTCCATCCTAGACTTTTGATTTGTGACACTTTCATACATAATATTTACCGAAATCAAAATAAATGTTTGCCTTATATAGCTTTAATTTGTAGACATTTTATGACACCTCTTCCAGCCTTTTGTTGCCCCGTCCCACATAGTTTGACAAGTGTTAAGGCCGGGCAATATGGGGCTAAAAGTCAAATAATGATCCTCAAAATCGAAACGATGTTATGACTCCAAGAAACATGAGCCCACTCTTTTGCTGCAGCCAGAATTAGTCCTGTAAATATTTGACTGTAAAACGCACTTATTATTAGCTGCGTGAGCAAAGGGTAAATATAAATGGCATGTTTTATTTTTCTCGTGACCTACATTGTCAGCAGCAGGAGCACTTCAGCACACCATGTTAATCAAACGCACAACGCAGGGAGCCTCGACGTCCGACCGGGTCCAGGTCCACTGTATCATAATGTATTCTCCGCCAGGGTCCATGAAACGTTCCTGTATTAAAAGCTGCTGTGTCAATCTCACCCCCCGCTACAACTGTGAGGTTATCAAAATGAATACGGGGAATGTTGAGCTACACACCAGACTCGTCTAAACGGGACCACCAACAGTTAAGGGCAAGACGCGCAATGAGTCAAAAAAACAACTGTCAAAGCAAATGAACTAAACAAATCATTCATGACAGAAGAAAAGTGGATTCTCTGATAATTATGCTTGAGTAGTATATGTTTCCTCAAGGATTACTACGGCAAAACTGATAAGAATGAGGGAAGTATACCACCAGATCTAAACCGGTCTAAAACAGGACTGCAGGTCTGGAATAGGTCTAAATTGAGACTACACGAGTGTTATAATAGTTCTGAACATGGAAAAACGGAAATGTTGATTAAATTGACTCTTAATTCAGCTAAATTGCACAAAAGCCCTGAGGCAAGCAGGGAAAAAAACAATAATAATGGCACTATTTTTTGTAAATTCAAAATATTTTTCCTCCAGTTTGCGCTTGGAGGTTGATCGGTCTGCTAGAGGAAAACAATTTAAAATTTTCCACCCCACTTTTTCTTTTTCACCCCCACTGATGATGAGAAAAAAAAAGCAGACCCACCAACAGCGCACTTCTCTCTCATTTTTTTTTATTATTTATTTTTACATTCCTCCTGCTCAAACTAGATAAAAAAATATTTTGACCTTAGAAAATAATTGAGTGCCATTATTTTTTGTTTTTTTTATGCTTGCCAGGACTTCCAAAAAACTCTGCAAATATTCTGCAAATATTTGAAATGCAGAGTATTTCACCGCACACTTGTATTGTGAACCAACAATAGTACAAGTACAACAGCTTGGGAACCATTGCTTATTGTTTTTTAACGTATATACTATTATAATTAAACGTGTGTAATGTCTTATTTGGATTTGTTTTTTCTCATCTGCATAATGAATGAGTAATGTAAAACGTCAAGTAAAAAATGGGGGATAAAAATACTGTGAAAGGTGAAACAAGTTTGAAAATCTATCTTGTGGAATAGTGGTGGCCTTTAGTGTTGAACGGTTGTCAATACGCTGTCAGAAAAAAGGCCACTTGTGAATAATTGCTTGTCAAATTGTGCATTTATCACTATTGAACAGACGCTGCACTTAACTCACTGTACTATATTTGACATACTAGCTGGAGTAGATGCACCTGTCCTTACGGTAAAGTCCACACAAGTTCATTTCACAACACAATGGAAGAAGATATGTAATAATGTTAGTCATTTTCAGAACAGGACAATGAAATGGGTATCAGTAGCTACAGTGGCTAGATGTATGATTCAACACTTCAACAACTGGGTGGCATTTTTAGATAGAGAAGAGACAGTTTCCTGAAATTAAAGTTCGACCAAGAGCAAATTGTGATGGCAAGAACACATCTGGAGCAAATAAAATTGATTAATCGACTAATTGTGACTTGCTAAGTATAAAAAAATTATACAAATTGAGATTTTGTAATGGTAATTGTTGTTTGGACTTTACAGTCTCTAGAATGCATACAAAAATGACTAACTTTTATAGCAAATAGTGGAATTATTACAACAAAAGTAAAAACAGAATGAATTATTTCAGATTTTCTTCAGTCACTATAATTAAACTTTTCTTTCATTGAAAAAGTCTCAATATGCAATAGAAATCATTGTAAATCACTGGTAAACTGGTAAAATAATCGTGACAGCCCTAAATCAAAGACATTACTATAAACAACTATACGTCTTATTGCCTTCAGTAGATTAACTAAGGACAGTAATAAATGTTTCAAATGTTCATGATTTCTATAACGGTCAAAATAAATTAAGCCGTCTATGGTAATTAAGTAACGTCCATCTCATTCTATCCGTCTGAAAAGCGGCTTGTTTTCCACTTTGGCCACTTGGAGCACACACCTCTTTGGACCAGTGCGGCTCTATCACTGGACTTGGCATCTCTCTAAACAACACACAAACTCATCCATCATGTCTGAGAGGAGGGAGTCTGTCTGTCAGCGTCCCCGCTCACCAGCCTGCCCCGGCCCGTCTGCACCGCCTCACATTCCCCGCCAGATTTCAGCCCTCTGCCGCGGCGCGCTTTTCACTCCAGCCACGTCCATTGTGTCACTAAGAGGCTTTGGAGGAGAGGACGACTGCTCAGGTTAAGAAAGAGCTACAACCAGCGTGCGTTTGTTTGGCAACTGCAGAGGAATGGACTTCTAATGGACCACTGAGTTTTAAGATTGCATTCATATGTTGTTGCCATAGTTTCCTAACATCATAGATAGAGTTACAAGAAACATTAACACACTATAAAAGCAGTCTACAAGTGCTTGCTTAAAGGTGCTGCACCTATTTATTAAGGTCTTAGAAACATGAAAAACAAAGCTAGCTCATTTCAACAGTTTGCAGTGGTCCAAAGTCATTCCTCACTTTCCTAATGCATTCCGAGTACCATAACTATTCACTGTGATGAGTTATAACTGCTTTTCACAACTTTAAGAGTCCAGAGTGGAGCTAGTTTACACCACAATAACGCTAACAAACATTAGCCTGCCAGTAGCGCACTTTCTGTTTCGCTGAGATTAAAACACAAACACTCGCTTTGACGCTTAGAGTTGCTTTTACAATACATCTGTGCTGGGGCAAAACAGACTTTATGTTAGTATATGAAAAAATCTGAAATCTAATCTGCACCTATAGATACATTTTTATGGTACATTGTAACTTTAAAGACAGCAATAGGGACATGATGTAGTAGAACCCAGTTGTACCTGATTGACCAGTTATACAGAGGGATTTGTTGATGTCTGATTCTAAGCCTGATTTATTAAATTTGCTGAAATTTGAATTTGTATGCCAATTTTCAAAACGATTTCTAAAGTAGTCTTGACATGTTTTGAAGATCAAGACGGTTTTGACTTCCATTTGAAAGTCATTTCCAATCTGTTCAATCATTTACAAACCACTGAAAATGATTTTTGAAAACATTGTCCAGATGACAACTTTTTCTATACAATGAATCACTCTTGGACGAATGAAGAATTACACCGACTGTTTAATACATCAGCAAAATGGAACAAGAAATGTATCTCTGTTTTTCAGATTTATTTGTGCAAGTAAGTCTTTTTTACACAACAATCCATGATAAAAAAAAAAAAAGAATGGTACTTTTTTGTCTTACATTTATGCAAGCAAACTACAGAAGAAGTTTCAAATTGATATCTTTTTCCTCCCTCTGCAGAGTCTCACCTTCAGTAAAGTATATACAAGTCCAAAGCAGTTACAAGTGGTTTATTAGATATGAACTTAGGAGTGGAATTGCATGCGTCTCCATGGGTTACACATCTATCAAACTGCTGTGACCTTTCTTTCACCAGTCTAACCACTCAAATGTAAAAGGGTGGGGTATCTCATATTACAGCCCCTCCTGCTTACGGGGCATCTGATTCCTGCTGACCTGGCCTCCCACAGTCACACGCAGTATAATGGGCTCTGTATTTCAGCCACAGTCGGTAAACTCCGCCGTATATTTACTGCCTCTGGAGTCGAGTGAGGTGAAGGCTGGTTAAGAGGCAGAGACAAACACTGGGGCCTTATCTGTCAGAGAGTCGTCAAGCTCGACACGAATCACACGACCAGTGGACAGACGTGACAGTGAGGGACAGCTATTCTATACAACATGTCAGTTCGAAGGATCCAGCAGCGATCTGAAGGCACGGTGTAATGGGGCAGCGAAGGGCGGAGAGAACTTCACAAACCCTGCAATGTTGGTATGTTGTAGTGTACGGTACGACTTCAAACCAATGTATTTATTTATTCATTAACTTTCTTTTAAACAGGCAAGGACCCATGGAGATTGAGTCTTCTTTTTCAAGGGTGACCTGGGACAAAGTGAAAAAATAACAGCAACACAAATAAAAAACATGTACACATTCATTTGTCTTTTTGTTTTTTTAATCAAGCAAAAGAGCCAGACCAGTTCATCCAACCTCAAGTCCGATTGAAGGAATACCACAACGGATATGAAATCCTGTTTTTTACACAGTAGAATGGTGTACTGTACTTAACTGAGTCCAATAAATCAGTGTAAATTAATGCTGAAAGTTTGGAAATTAAATTGATGGTTTGTGTTTTTAGGGAACTAATTCTTGTAATTGTCTGAATGTGGGCTGATATGACAGGCCAGGACTCCCTTGAAATCCTGGTTGAATAATGGTTCAAGAAAAACAAATCAGCATAAAATAATGGCAGTTTCTCTGATAACACCATATGGTCTTAGAGTTTTAATTAGACCATTCTAAAACTTTTCAGAAAAGGTCCAACTCTGTCCTATTCGTGCAACTTTTTCACTATCAATACCTCCTCATTTTGAATAAAATATAATGTCAGTGATTTTCTGGGTAGATGCATTTCAGTGTGTTTTTAGTTATGAAAATATAATTTGTCAAAGAAACAATGAAAACTGAATGTGCATTTCTGCATAATACTGCAGTATATAGGGTGGTATGAAGTTGAACTTTCAGAATGAAAGAAAAATAAAGTTACTGTGACAAAAAACAGCCAGATAAAAAAGTAATTTACTTGAGGAGTATATTTTGGCCGATAGATTGAAGGAAAAATATTTAAATTTGCTTCTAAAGTTGTCACAATGATTATGTTTTAGGTTTGTGCGGTCATTTTGTGACATGAATAATCACAGTTATTGATTAACAGAATAATCTTGACACCCCTACACCCAACCGTTAGTCCATCAGCCCCAGGGCAGTTGTGACTAGAGTTGAACGAACAATGGAAAATAGAAAACCTTTTGATATTATTCATTCTGTGCGGGCACCAAACTGGCTGACTTTTTCAATTCCTGGATCGAGTGAGGTCTTTCTGTGTTGAGTTTGTCCCGATCAAACTAAACATGTGTCTTGATTTTCACTCAAAAAGCATCTCTGAGTGCAGCGGCCAACTGACAACTTTCCCCAGCGGCATTAAAGGGTCAAATGCACACCCGACAATGGCAATAAAGTACCTTACCGTGTCTTATTTAAACATTGTACAAAAAACAACGCAAGGCTACACTCAAACCAGCAAAGAGCACTGTGAATATTACACATTACATTGATCTATCCAGAAAAAACACATATATGGTACACAAATGTAACACGGCAAGGAGCTAAAAAACGCGTGGCACCTCTCCTCTCAAACGCCTGTCAAACTGAGACGCTGATTCACACTCCGGCGCCGCACTGAAGGGGCGCACCACCAATCAGATCCGTGACACTGCTGAATTCAAATGACAGAATTAAGGCGAGGGCTCGTTCACACCCCGCGCCTCTCACTCTGCCGCTGTTTCGGGCCGACACAGGGGCCAGCGGTGATTTGTGTGGGCCACTGCTCCCATCAGCTCCGTCTGAAAGCTTGTGACAGAGCGGAGAGAGCTTTATGTATCGAGGGAGGAGAGAGCAGACTGTGGGGTTTATAATGGGACTTTTATGGGTTTGGACTAGGGCTGGCCCATAGTAACAAAATGAATACACGTTTGAACGCAGCCTAAATGTATTAGTTAAGGATCAGACACATGTGGATGGACTGTAAAATGAGAGCTGAAATTTCACTTTGTACTTTTGTTTGAAAAATTACAACTTTTCTTTTTCAATGTTTGCTGCATTTTATACATCAAACTTTGCATATCTTCCAAACAACATTCACAATATTAGCAATTTGTTCTATATATTGTTCACCTCTAGTTTGGACATCACTATCACGTGATAGTCAACATTTAGGACCACCACACTGGAAAAGACTGGGCTTCAGTTTGAGCCTGTGATTTAAACACTGTGATCTTATTCAAATGTATACACAAATACGTTTATTATTGACTACCATATGATAAGAGGTGACCAGAAAGTTGCAATAAAAATGCAGAGGTATTATTTCAGTGTCATTTGTTTATTTGGTCAGGACAGGAGGTATGTATTTTATATGTAACAGAGACAATAATGTACCATAAAATTAAGGAGAGATACAAGAGAATAAACAGACTATTTGAAAAATTGTCTGCATTAGTGTCACAATATTAAAATCTCTACCTCGACTTTCATAATAAAGAAAAGGCACGAAAGTCGATGTCACGTTCAATGTAAAAACATTGTAATTTTCAAACTATTGTAGTTTCTTTATGTTGAGCTTGATAAAGCTCATGATCGGTCTACAACTTTTCAGAAAATGTCAAAGTTAATCCTGTTTATGTCAATTTTTTAAGTAAATCCACATTGCTCAAAGAAGTAGTTCATTTTCGATACTTTTGAAAACCCTAGTCTTAACACTACTTAAGTAAATGTTTATTATTATTATTATTAGCACTGCTTTAGAGCTGCAACAAGATGATCGATTAATCGCAACTAATCGATTATAGAAATGGATGTCAACTAATTAAATAATCGAGTAATCGTTATGGGCTATACACAAACTCCAAAACATTCTTTGTGCTGAAAGAAGAGGTTATATTACTCAGACAGAGCAGGAATGACACAGAAAACACACTGGTAATTGTGTTTTTTTGATTAAAATACTTGATCATCTATAAATATTTTCCACCAGGATCTCATCAAACGCCTTCACTTCACCTTTATCTGGATAAAATTTAATACAAATCTCAAATTCAAGGGTCTTTTCCGTTCTAAACAACTAATCGATTAATCAAAGGAATGATCACTAGACCAGTCGCTTACTAAAATAATCGTTAGTTGCAGCCCAAGTTGTAATAATGGTACTATATCTGCAAGGTCAGGTGTATCAAAGATGATTAATGATTGTAGAATAGCTGTTGTATTTGCCATTTGTCGTATGGGACCAGATAATCTTGACATTTTTTCAATTAAAGAATATTCATATGTCTTTAGTTTAGTAATACAAGACATGCATTAGTAGACTTCATAATATTCATAGTATAAAGCTGGTTCTTCCACCTCTGCAGTCCTGCGTAAAACCCTGACTCAGCGAGACATTGTGGTGCCCTTTTTTCCACATGTTGACTGAAGGTAACAGACTATTAAAATAATGGCCTCCCAGTGCTGCCTTTGATTCCACAGGACAAATAAAAGAGAATCCAGTGGGGAGGCTGTAGCAGGAAGTGAATCCAGTGGGATAGAGTGAACAATAAAAATACCTTCCTGGCAGCGCCCGTTGGAGTGGCCCGCTTTAATTGTGCCTGTTCTAATCTGGCCCATTGTAAAAGATGTGCAGCTAAAGCAGTCAGTTCCTCTGTGGATGTGGCTCTTTGTGTGGGAGTGGGAGGTCCGGAGCATCAGCAGTAATATTGTTTTTAGTAGCACTCAAAAGAGCTTACAGAGACAGAGTACATGCCCCCGGACGGGCATCAAACAGAGACCGAGCCTGAGATGAGGTGGACGGGATGACTCAAACCGCTTGGCTCTTTTATTGAAATCATATTTGTGTTCCAATGTAGTCGCTGAGTTGTGTTATAATATAAATGTTTTGGCTTTTGCGCTTAATTGGTTTTAGACGTTGTTATGGACGTTTAATTGGATGATTGCAGCGACATTGTAAACTTGTGTTGTGAGAGTACAACACTGTGTTTGTCATTTTTATGTTTAGAATTGTCATAAGTCGTCTTGTTATTACTCCTGCCAACAGTTTAAAAGCATCTGCAGCCTATTGACAACAGTGGACTCCAGACGTGGGCAATAAATTGAAATTAAGATAATATTGTAAACGTTGCTTTCATTAGGCCTATATACCACATTTGAATATTGAGAATATTGTTTATAGCAAAAACTCTATGAAAAATGTATGTTGTAAACTTTCAAATAAGAGTATAAGGTGATTCATTTCCCATTTGACTGATAATTGAACCTCAACTAATAAGTTTCTTTCAAAATGACATAGAATATCATTATCAAAATACAAATTCAACAGCCCTAAGCTCAATACACTGTAATATTCCACAGTGTGAGGTGAAGTTAGAATAAAAAATACATCTACTAATGAGCTGAGTTATACAATTTGATGACTTGCTTTCAGTTTTAGTTGGTTTTATCCAAAGTAAACTTGCCTGAACATTTGGCGTTCTAACCTACAGCTATAGAAGTCAAGCTCTCATGTTGATTTTGTGAGACAAGTTTACCGCACAGAGCCTGCATCTCAAACCATAGCGCCTCCACGCCCCAACAACATCTCTGACTCATCCCAACTCATCTGCACATGTCCACTATACACTCCCCGAGGTTCCCACTAAACCCTAATATACAATGGCCTTCTTAAAGTGCACCTCTGACCTTTGTGCGTCTGTGTGTGTGGGGCATTTGACACCTCACATTTATCTTGTACAAAAGGTCATGAAATGTAGCAGGTTCTAATGTAATGATTCATGCGTGCAAGAACCAATCAAATTCACAGCCGTAGTTCAAAGTTCAACCTGCAGAGCATGCATGACCTCAGGGCTGCGTGAACCAGTCCCAGCTCATGTATATCAGAAAGTGTGTCACCATGTTGTCATTTACAATAAAGCAGTGGTTTTCAAACTGTGGTGCAGGTCTGACTGGTGGAGCTCGGGTTTCTCTGTGCTGTTGAAGTTGAACGTAATGCTGTACATTCAACTTACACCACAAAGGAATCGAAGAAACAGTTTTGATTTGTTCCATTTTCTAGTCCTTGTTTAAACCCATGAACCCTATCACTGGACTAGATCTGATTCAGTGCTGGACAAGTCTTGATTTTGAGCTGGTCCAGACCCGTTCTGAACAAGACCAGGTTTAGTAATGAATGAGAATTAGTTTAGTACAAGACCCTTAATTATCCTTATTTGGACCAAGTTTTCAGAGGTGCAGCCCTGGCATGACTAATATAAGTTTAGTCCTGGTATAGTTAATCTTTATTTTCAGTTGCATTTAAGTTGAATAAGCATTAAAATATAAAACAGCCATCTTGAAGGAATGTATGCAATAATAATCAAATTAAGTGAACAATAAAAATGGTGATAGTTAATTCAGAGAAGAGGAGGGAAAAAAGAACAATTTCACATCTGAGCCAGTAACAGTCACCAGCAGTTTTTGTAACTATTAGTAGCAGTATTAGTACTAACAATTGTAGTAGCCCTTTTAATACTAGAAAAGCAGTACATTGTAAAAAAACAACAACACTATTTTGATCAACAGTTCAGTTATGGGGTTTGTGCCTTGTAAACTACTGTTATATAAATGATATATCAATGAAAGTCTTGGATAGAGGCAGATGTATTAGCGGTCTTTGACAAGCCCGAGGTTAAATGATGGGTACAGGCTTGAGTTGAAAGCCCTTGAGGAGAGAAGGTTCACACTGCCCTGTGGCCACCTGAGCTCTAAAGAGTCTGAACCCTGGCAGAGCTTCAGTCACAAGCACACACTTAGTCTGTCATAACAGCTTCTGTGGACAGTGAAAGTGACAGGAACACAGACAATGAGAAGGACAGGGGAGAAAAAAGCACAATATTATGTAAGAATCATCAGCACCATAACAAGACTACATTTGAACTAGTTCACAGAGCACAGTAAATGTTGGTTTACGTTTTCAAATTAAAGCCCTGAACCATGAAGGAGGAACATAAGTTAAATTGTTAGCTCCACCCACTTAGCCTCTTCTCTCACTCTAATGTTGCGCCATGACAGAGAAACAACAATGTTAAATATTGAAAGAAGTCAAAAATATATCTTTTGTGACACAATTATCAAAGTCCATAATTACGATTAACAGTAGTATTACAATAATTATTACAACCGCTGATGGTTTAAAAATGTCAGGGATAGTGATAGCTTTTATAATTGTACGTTTAATATTATGAATAAGTTCCATGTTTAACCAACTATTATAGTTTTGTACTTGATTATAAATGAAAGCTGACTTGAACGGAAAACCGTGAATAAGTTTCTTGCCAATTATGTTTGCTGGCAATTATACAAAATGTAGGAGCAAACGATGATAGCGTTCCCTTTTTATCAATTTAAATGATATTATTGTTTACTGTGCCATCCTACAAAAGCTTTTAAATATTGAAACAGTAACATCTCAATATACAATAACCAGAACAATGAAGAATGCATTATTTAATTGTCATGTTATCAAGTAAATAAAGATTGTCCACTGAGCAAAATATCCATCTAAACTTTCGACTAAATCTCCTTAATCAAATCTGTACTAGCAAGGGCTAAAGTAGTTACAAAACCTGCTCAGATTAGAACAATATTATGTTAGTTTTGCAGATTTGGCTCACGACGACAACCACCAGAACCATACATTCTTTGCTTTGACATTTGACATCTTAAGTCCTCGTGCTGACATATTGCTCAAACATACCTTAAAGCCATAGTGTGCATAAAGTACCTCATAACTTTAAAGTTACGTGAAGTGTTGCCAAAAAACGGAGTAATCGTTCACACTGACTTGCCTGGGGTTTTTAGCCAAGACATAAATCCCACTAATCTTTAACAAAAACAGCGGAGCATGTTCGGACACAGGAACAAGTGTAGCGGCGTTTATAATCTGGGCTATCTTTTCAACAGTTGGGCCAGGTTGGCTGATATCCTGCTTTAGTGCTTAGCCTGTCTTACTCCACATCCTGGGAAATAGATAGCAGATAAAGAGAAGTCTATGCTACAAGCTTCTGCAGGCTGATAAGAGCTGGGTCTGTGTGGGTTGTAGTGCGGACAGCGATGGGGAGGCTGAGGAACAACAGGTCGCAGTGAAAAGATAAGCTCCTCTCCTCCTCGAAAAGACCGGCACTGTGCGGGACAACAGATGGGGTTCAGATAAGGCCAGTAAGTGCTGAGGTGAGGTTTAGAGACGGGACAAGGTTCAAAGTTTATAGCCACAAGATGCACGCGTGCTTCTGTATTAAATACGTTTTATCTGACCTTAAAATTGCATCTAAGTTAGAGATTGCAGTGTGGTAAGTACTGCTCAGACTTTCTTACAGAACATCATTTTGACATAAATTGATTTGGCATCCTAAATGAACTGCATGTTTTTTGTTTCAAATGGTTAACAAGAGACACAATATGTACAGTTTCCATACCATAAAACAGTTATCAGTTTAATCAGAGTATAGTGAATAACAAAACGCAAATGTGCTTTTCAAGCTTTAATGACATAGTTAAGCAGCAAATACTTCAAATTTGCCATCCATTCATTTTTCAGTTTACAGTTAGAAGTTGGCTCATGGATGGTAATTTTGTGTTTTTAAACCAAAATATCTTAATACACACAAGAGCTGTGCAATTAAGTTCATCTGTCTCCCCCCTGCATCACCCCTCCCCCACAAACAACCTGTATATACTACTACTCCATTCATTGCAATGACTCAGGTTCAGACGTTGTCACGGGTGTACGGTTGGAGATAGAGATATGTCCTCATTAACATTTTTAGTTCAGTGTGATGTGAAGAATGTCGGTACCAAATTTAAATTTTCTATGACATACTCATTTTTTTTCACCCCATTGAAAATGTCTGTTAACTAAATCCCATGTATTACAATGGCACATATCTTTCATTGCCATGGTAACACGATTGCAGATAAAGGTGTGGTCTCATTGCGGTTTTTGTTCAGTTTGGCAAGAAGGATGTTGGTAGAAATTTTCGTCTGTCTAAGGCAAACTTCATTTTTTTGGTCTAATTGAAAAGTTCAAGGGGGCGCTGTAGAGCAATTGGAGAACATAGCTCGATATATTTTGAACAAAACGTATATTCGTGCCGGAAAATAGGAGCCAGAGACAAAACTATCTTCGTTAATTCTTTAAATTTAGAAAAGGGAAATAAACAGTTTTTGAAAGGCTTTACAGAAGTTTGATATTCAACAAAAATAAGCACTAAAGTGTAAAATGACCAAAGTCATGGAGAAACAAATTCACCAGGACAGTAGAAACACACCACTTTAATACACCTTTCTTATTTTGTAATGCTTTGAATTACTTTGTGTACAAATGATGTTCTAGAAATAAACTTGCTTGTCTTGCTTGTTTTGCACTGATGGTGATTCACACGCATGCGAGAAAGACCTGCAAAACTTTTATTCAACAAAATAATATATGAGCCATGTTACAGCCGAGGCCCGTGTAGGCCCTGGAAGGGGATTGGCTCTGCCGCTCCTCCCTCTTTGTAGGCGCTCGTGCCATGCTGCTGCACCAACAGTCCTTTGCCACCAGGTGACCTCTCTGCTCACCTCTCACCTCTCTCTGCGCTCCAGCTGCCTGCACCCTCCATGCACTTTTGAGTTTGTCTGTTTGTTTTATGTCCTACACTCACATCGCACACACATCACCCACACTACACACTGATGCTGACGCTCACAGCCTCATACCTTCTGTTTTGTACATTTTTTGTCAAGATTCTTCGTAAAATAATAGAACAAAATCTCTCTCATCCCAAGTTTGATTTTCACTCTCCACAAAGATGAAAATAAATATTCAATATGACTCCAACACATGAGTAAAATATAGCTCTAATGTTGCATGGAAGAGAGTTCAAAAGTTTCTGAGCAACACAAAAAGCTCTGCCTCCTGCAGACTTCAGTCTAGACCTGGGGCAGTGCAGGAGCAGTGGGTCAGACCTCAGCGCTTTGGAAACAGCAGGTGACCAAATGTAGAGGTGCTTGATGCCGACTCACGGAAAAAACACACATTTAAAAAAGGACACTGATGCTAAAGAGTAGATTAAAAATACTTACAGATGATGCCACATGTTGCATTAGTGCATTCTAAAAAAAACATTCATTGTATTGTATTTGATTTATAAATGAGGACCCAGGACTAAATCAGAACAAGGACCAAACCAAGTCTATATCAGGACTAAACAGGGCTCAAACCAGGACCAAACAGGACAAGTGTGAACTCACCCAGCACGACATTTTAGAACATTTGTTGTCGATGACAAAGAAATATCATCTTTGTGTTATCTCTCAAGCAAAGAGGGCACGAGGAATAATCAAAATCAATATATTTTTTCAATGCTCTGAATAAGTTTCAAGGAAAATAAATGCATTTTTAGCTGTCTAACATATTATCCCAACCATCGTGCTATTTGGTAGCAAATGATAAGTGTAAGAGATGTTATATATATGTAAAAAATAATAATAATAAGTCGTGCGCGGCAATAAAGACCCTCGTCCCCCTCGTTGTTTGAATAATCAAGATTTCAATTTTGATTAATGTAAATGTGATTTTTCTTTTTGCCATGATCGAGCATTTATGGAGAGGAAGAAGATGGATAAACATTTCTGAAGTCTCAGGCAGTCAACAGATGTTTCCACTAAGAAATTTTGAATTTACCTTGGAACAAAACAACAGCAATCAGTAAAATCAAATCAAACCCAAAAATCATATACAAATGTAGACCATTATGTCGCGAGTGCTGGAAAATACTTTTGCTCCGGTGGACTGCAGTCTGACCTGAGAATTCCCCTGGTGCGAGGCGATCTGATCTCGTGAATAGTTGTTGCTGTGCTGTTCCGTACCAAACAAGCGGTGCCTGTGATTCCTGTGTCTGTGTATTTATAGAGAAGTCTTGTGGGAACACGTTCTGAAACATCCCATCTGAGGAGACCAAATCTGTCAGGCAGGCTGTGTGAGGCGCCACGCTGAGATCCACTATGTCATCTACACTACACACAACACCGTGTGCATTTAAAAGACACAACCAAGGAAACATGTGTCTTCTAAGATGAAAAATACAGCTGTAAGTGGGTTTTGGCTGTACATGCAACTTATACCTCTTCACTAAAGGACTGCAAAATATCAATTTAGTCTTACCTTGATAAGTGTATCTTAACTTTGCGTTGGAATTATAGAGTTTAACCAATAATCTGCTTAGAAGTAATCTGTGAAATGGTTAAATGGGTTATGGAGTCTCTAATTTAAAAAATGATACATTACACTTGTAAGTACGAGTGTTTCCATCGTTCCAATTTCAGGTTAGCAAACAATGATTATTTCTTTATTATCAACATGACAGAACACCCAAAGTGGTTTGTTTGTATAAATATCAAGCAAAATCAAAGTAGAAAAGACTTTATGGAAAATGTTTGGAAAAAATTTGCAGATCGACATCCAAAAGTCTTTTAGCAATACTCTGTAACAATAACCAGCCAATCATTTCCCCGCAGCAGCAGCAGCAGCAGCAGCTGTCCAGCCCAAACCAATACACTAAACAATAATTGACTGTATCTCATTGGAAAAGCAAAATTGGCTCATTGCGATTTAGCAGCAGGTTGTCATTTATGTGCGTAATCACATTGAAATTTAAGGTATTTTTATGGTCAATGTTGCTACGGCAGGCCGTGAAGGCCATTAAGCAGATGGTGTGTGAGGCAATTCTACATGGCATCAAATAATTGGAATTTTATTCAAATGTAGCATAATTGCGCACCCTCTTGATGAACAACAATTTATGGTCTATAATAGAGTGTTTACTGAAATCTGGTTGGCAAAGCATGAAGAGAGGAGTGTAAACCCAAAGCTTTGTAATAAGTGGGTGGTATATTTTCTATGGAAAATGTGCCATGTGGATAAGCTTTAATATGTCTGCATGGAAAATCCAGAATTATATCTCTCTTTGTTGTTGTTTTTTTTTACAGATAAACATTTGTCCAGACACTGGTCACGTATCAAAACAAACACAACTGCTTACAAAGAAGAAGGTAAGGAGAAAGAAAAAAAAATAGGCAAAAATATCACAAGGACTGAATCAGAGCTCTAAATTCACAACACTGTTAATCTGAGGTGAGAAAAGGTAGACTTCCAAAATGATAGATGACCAATGAGCTCTCTGTTTTACGTACGTCTCAGGAATAAACAAATCTGATTGCACCGTTCTTTTTGAGTTTGACTCCAGGCTCATTCTTCATAAAGAAGTCTTTTTTGAATCCCGGGCAATTAATATGGACCAGTACACCAACCAAGGTACATGATATGTTAGATTCTGTAGCCATTTAAGTGAGAAAACATTCTATTAAAAGGTACTTTGCAAAGATTAGGGTCAAAAGCTCAAGTGCAAACAAATGGTTCAGCAGGTCAAAAAGGAAAAAAGGCCAATTCATATTTAGATGCTATTTGGTTACTTAATGGTTGCTTAAAAACCTGACTATAAACTGAATTGATGTTACAAAGAACTGATACGTTTACCATTTTTTTATTGGTAGCAGAAGTTTGAGATTATTTTGGGATATTCATTAAACAATAGCACAAAATGTTGTCATTTCCTTTGTCAAGGATGCAAATTGTGGCGTCTACTGCCTTGCGATATCACAACACATATCTTTCGCACATCTTCAGATTTCAGGAAAAACAAAAACAAACACTGAACACAATCTTCAGTAAACGCTTAGCAATGTGATTTTTGCAAACAAATCTGGCAACCCCCTGCTCCCCCCGGCCCCTCAGCGCTGGTGCATCTGTCGGCTCTCGCAGGCAGATGTTTGAACGCGCAGAGGCAGCAGGCAGACTCTCCAGCACACAGTGCAGAGCCTCACCCGCCTCACCCCCTCCTCCCGTCTGCAGCCTGTGTGCCAGCTCCACTGACCCCAGCTCCAGACAATTAGGAGAGGATAACAAGAGGTGTGGGCCGGCTGCTTCCTCACAGGGGCCGTGAGCACCGGCATAAACCCGGCTGTGAGGCAGAAGTGATGCGCTGTGCAAATTTGGGATGCTGGTAACGGGCTTGTAAAATCTGCTCAACTGTATCCAAGGGCGTAAGAAAATATTGATGAACAATTTTGGAATCAGTTATGGCTCATGCTAAAAGATTACTACAGCTATATCAAAACGCAAATTCAATGCTGAATAGGGCTGAGCGATATTGAGAAAAATTAGCAAATTATATTATGTGAATCCAACAGAAATAACTTATTAGTTGAGGTTTAATTATCAGACAAATGTGAAATGTCTGTAAAAATTAAAAGTGCAGAGATATGACCTTATACCCTTATTGAAAGTTTACAAGATCACGTTTTTATTTCTATTTTTAATCGTTTTTTTTCTCATAAAACAACATTCACAATATTTTGTACATTTCAATACATTGTCCATCCTTGAGCCTGAATTATCTTCTTCCTTGTTCATAATTGGTTGGAACTGCTTGTTTTGTTTTGTTTGTTTTTTTCTGAAATTGTGGTAACGGACATTAATTTTGGCATGAACAATAAATACAATTCGGTAAAACATTTTAAATCCAATTTCATTAGATTTGAAACAACACATGTTTTTGTTTGTTTTTAGTCTTATTTTTGTTTGTAGAAATGGGAAATAGAAAACTGCTGTGGACTCAGTGTACAGAATTAAAATGTAAACTAACAAATAATAACATACTCATTCTTGCAAGCACAAAACCCTAATAGTTTTTCTGCGCACTAAGCCGTTTCTAATATGAACAGAACGAGCCTTCAAGTGCACTGGGACTCGGGCCAGACTGGAGCCGGGTTTTGGGGGCGGAGCTCTGGATGTCGGCCATGTTTGACTGCTGTTAGGAGGAATAATGAAGAACGGGCGAGGCGTCATTAATCTTGCTCAGGTGAAGTGTGCGAGGCCGGCTGTGTGCGCCTGATTTCACGGCGTGTTCCTCCTCCAGCAGGTGGTGACCAGACTGTGCAAGGTCAGGGGAGAAAGGTCAGGGGTCGAATGTGAGCCGGGGAGAGCGACAATGGAACGCACAGGCATACAGTCACGTCGGATTACGCGGGTCATCAATCAAACATGACGGAACTCAAAACTATATCTTATCCTCAAAGTATCAAGTGGAGCATCCAGAGCCAACACACACAGGTCAAGTGAGCGGCAGGAGTTTATTGGTGTCGTTTTCTTGCTGGATGTCTGCTTTTTCATCTGTACTTGGTGGCAGTTGCGATTTCTCGTAGTGTTTGAGCATGTTGTCCACACTTTCATCACGTCACGCCTTGATTATTGTAATTCATTGTTCTGTGGCCTGGATCAAACATCTCTGAACCGTCCGCAGCTCGTGCAAACTCTGCTGCTCGGCTGCTGACAGGCGCCAGTCGCCATGAGCACACCCCGCTGTTCTCTCCTCCCTGCACTGGCTTCCTGTCAGATATGGAATGTATTTTAAATTGTTGTTGTTTGTTTTTAAATGTCTATCTGAGTGAGCTGCTCTGTCCTTATGCTATGGCTCTAGAGATGAGGTCCACAAATATGTTCTTTTTAAATGTTCCAAGAACTCACCTCAAGACTCGAGGTGACCAAGCTTTTTCTGTGGCTGCTCCCAAGTTGTGGAACAGTCTGCCACTAAACATTAGAATGGCACAGTCTCTTGACAATTTTTAATCATTATTGAAGACTCTTTGCAATGGCCTTTAATAGCTGGAAGCTGAGCACTTTATGTAATAAATGTTCTTGTTTTTATTATTGTCTGTACTATTTTATTCCTGTGAAGCACCACTGGGTGCTGTAAATGTGCTTTATAAATAAATGTGACCTTGATCTTGACCTTGGTCAAGATGATACAAACGTTGACTCATGATACAAACATTTCAAACTTGACAACACAAATAATTACATTTTTACACAATAGAGTGTAAATACAACATAATCAAGTTCAATCATGACTATTCCCAAACTAATCAAGAAAGGTCCTTTTTTTCAGTTTAAACAGAAATTCAAATGAGAATCTATCTTAATGTACTAATGTAGTAACTGGATTAGAGATCGACCAATACGTTTTTGTTTTGTTCATGGCTGATGCTGATACCGATTGTTTAGAATCCAGAATCCAAAGACAGTAATGACTGATATTTTTGGGCTGATTTTGATCAGTTATACAATTAAAATGTTCTACAAACTCACAGACAGCTCTGTTTTACCACAAACTATTCATAGGTTTCAGGCATAATGATTCTTTCCTGATTTGAAGGATTCGGCATGACAACAGTCCTCTGTTGGCATAGCAACAGCACAAATAAAATCCAAAAATAAAGTATATTTTGAATAGGAAAGGTCCACGCTAAAGGTGTGTTACTGGTAACTAGGATATTTCCCACCTCTGACTTGAAAAAATGCTCTGGAACACCACTTGAACCGGTAAAGTCTAACTTTGAACTGAACTGGAGCTGGTCGAGCGACTCCCACTTCACTTACGAGATCAACTGTGACGTGTAAGCAATAATAATCATCACAGTGAACCTGAGCGATTAACCACATAAACCATGTGAACATTTGTTACAGGATAAATAAAAAAAATAATCTGTTATTTACAGTTAGCATTAGCCAAATTGTTTATATACAAGTTAATTACGCTGAAACGCTCTGAGGTCGGAGCCACCTCTTTCAAGTGGGAAATAACCGGCTTCCCAGTGTCTGGAATGCAGCATAAATCTTTGAATCAGGAAGGAATAATTTGCCTGAAACCCAAGAATACGAGTATTGTAATTACTTAACAATTAATCAAAATCGCAATTTTAATGGACACAATTAGCAAATCGCAAAGTACCATCATTTTCTCCACAAACAACAAATATCTGTCTTATTTTGCATAAAAAGGGCCAACCCTGTAGGTAGGTCTGTACAGTCTTTTATTAGTTTGTCCATTCATAGCACTGTTTCAGTCTTTTTTGTCAATTTTCCATGACGTGTTAAAACTTTAAACAGAATCCTATTATTAAAACATACATTGCTAATCTAATCGCAAACACAATACTGGTCAGAAAAGTCACAATTTGATATTTGTATATATTTGCCGCCCTAAATAAGAGAGTACTGTGGCCCCGTTTTGCACAATGCCTTCTTTATTTGTTTATGTGGGAGACGGTCCGTCCTGGTCTGTGATGGAGGATTAAGGTGATATAATGGCCAACACATTTTTAACAAACCTTATTCCATTTAGAGTTTTTCTTTCTCTTGGCTCAGACGACAGTTCACCTGCAGGGAGACTGAAGTCTTTCTTAGTTTAAGTTCGGTGTCCTTCCCTATTGAATTACAAATGACTGGAGGTAAATCTATCCAGCCGAGGGACTTGAACCCGGCGGACTGGACACACCCCTTCTGCCTGACTCAAGTAAGCCATTGGTTAAGATATAATCCAATTGAAAAGAAAATTCAACAAAGCTTATGTAAAAGCAGCTCTAATGTAGTTTGGGAATAGAGTGTCTTTATCCTGACAAGTGCTATTATGTCTATTCTTCAACTGCACAGCACGAGAGCAAAGACATCCTGCGGCGCTCCCGATCTCCTGCTAATAATTGAGAAGCCAACGCTGGCACCAGTTGGCTCAGGCTGTTGGAACGGCCCAAGAAAGATGTACTCGCATTTGCCAACACGCTGAAAATGTAAGCTAAGTTGCTACTGCTAATCCTGCAAAATGTCCAACTCGCAATGTGACAACACGAGTCAAACGCGACTTGACATTTTACTATTGATCTCCGAGGCGACAGAAAGGACACACTTCGCTGTTAAGTGGAAAATAAATTGTAGTATTGATGCTAAATCCGCAGCTGGACGTGTCGAGTATCGGGTGTCGTCGCGCTTTCAGCTTTCAGCTTTCATTCGTGCCTATGTGGCCCAAACCTGCGGGCACAGTTTGGCAGAATCTACACCCACACGCGAAACAACACTCAGATGCTTTAGCAAATCGGCACGGACACGCCACGGCTAAAATCAATACGCTGGCAACCACAGTGATTCCATTTGCTTTGCATGGTATTACTGTGATCCTCTCCACTCACTCTTATCTGTCTCAATTTCAAAAAGATTCATAATTCGCCGAGCTCAAGCTACAAGCCCCGCAGCTAAATCCTAAGATGAACTCTACATCACCTCCAACACAGCCGAAAGGGAACAAAGTAGCGCTTAAAGGGGGAAGTGGTGGAAACATGCCAAGTGCCCACTCAGCCAATCCCGGTTGAGGTTTTTGTGGTGAGGGCTGTCTTTGGGAATGGGAAGAAGAAGAAGGGCCCATCGGGGACTGGTGCCCTCGTTTGAAATACATATCTGCAATAAGATGGTGACAACGTGCAGCAGGATTGTGTTGGCACTTATCTCAAGACGATGTGGGTGGCCTCTTATCAATCAGGAATGCACAGCCCATTTATGTTATGTTCAATTTCAACGTTTCTCTCCAACCTCAATCTCATGCCCAAAGTACTGTCACTATACCACGATTTCCTTCGATACTTAGGAATAGGCTCGGAGCTCGATACCAATTTTCATCTCTACAATTTATAATAAAACATATTTTACACAACAGTCATTTTCAACACAACATGTACTTTCTTCATGTTACTTAAACAAATCCTGATAAAGCTCAAGTTCAGTCTAAATCTGTTCAGGAAAGGAATTAGGTTTAGTATTAGTTTTAGTGTGGATTAGTATCTGATTTTTGCCAAAAGTCACAACAAAAGTGTACACTAGACTAGTTTTGTCATGATATAAACATTTCAAACTCAATTTCGATTCTAAGGAATAGACTCGATACTTGATACCAGTTTCGATACAAGAATTTCTTTCTAAATTAATACAAAATTTGACAATAGGATGTAATTTTCAACACAAACAAATGGTACTTTCTATGTAACTATGTGGTCTTGTACGAGTAGTTACAATAAAGCGCAAGCTCATTACTAAGCTGGTCAGGGAAGGTCAAATTTTGTCCTGTTTATGGGATATTTTTAGTATCCACACATTTTTTTGTTGTTGTTAGTGTGTGCTTCTCTATATTAATCCAGTCTTTATCTTCTGATGGATTAAATAATTGTCCAGCTTGTTCACAGCCAAAAGCGAGGTAGTAAAGTAAAAGGTTTAGCAGTTGTAGCCCTCCTTTTAACTGAGAGCTGGACAGCCGAGTATAAGAACTTTTTCTCCTTCCTTATAAAATGTGAAATTATTGCTTGTAAGTCGTTTAACCAATCTTTTTTAATTGTAGGCATAATTTTAAGAATATAATTAACAAGAGTTAATATGCATATTTTCACTATATTTGCTCGGCCCCAAAGGAATATTTGGAGGTGTGACCAGCTTTCCAAGTTGGCTTCACTCTTAAAAGTATGTTTTTTAAGGTTTATATCCTGACTTGAATAAAGATTTGGTGTAATCAGTATTCCTAAATATGTTATTTATTTTTCTTTCCACTTAATTTTTGAATTTTGTATCAATGTTTTTTTTGGGGTTTTTTTGCAGTGTTTATTTATTGGCAACAATTCACATTTTCCACAAATTACTTAGCATCCATACTGAGTAATGACCTCATTGAGATAATGAAGGGAGGAATCTACATGGGATAGGCCACAATACAAGGATAATGTATTGTGCTGATTTCCAATTTTGATTCCATGAATATTTTGGTCATTTTTTTATTTTGGCAGCTAAAGGCTCTATTACTAGATTAAATAATAATCCTGACACAGGACATCCCTGTTTTGTTCCTCTGTTCAACATAGAGGATTTGGAGACTTGATTATTAGTTTTAATTGGTGTCATAGGTTTATTTCCCAATAACGTTGGATAGGCAAGATGATTTTTGATAAAATTGTATTATCCGTGTTAGCTAGTGATATGGGGCGATAGTGGCTACAATTTAAAGGATATTTATCTTTTTTATGTATTACAGTGATGTGTGAATAGTTTAACATTGGAGAAAATGATTGATTGTACCCACATTTGTACTTGTTCAAATGAGTATCTAGTTTCACTAGATTTAAAGTTGATTAGTCACTTTTGATACTGTTGACAACCACTAAACAGAACAGTTTTTGTTTGTTTGTTATAAAGATACCACGGCACACAGCCTGCTAAAACTGCAGACCTTTTGGGTAAAATGGCAATGGTGATTGTTTGACTTTATTTTTTGATATAGATATATGTTCAGGACACTCAAAAACGGTAAATTGTTCAATTTAATTTATTTGTTAATCCAAATTTGACATTTTTAAGTCACACTGGTAGAGAATCAGAACTCTATAGTGCAGACTGTTGCTGCAGGGAGGGCTGTAACCACAGAGTCTCTGCCGCCTTTTTTATTTCTACAATACTAAATTCATACAATTGACCGCAGTGCTAACCACTCCTGCAGCACACAGCATTACATTACAAAGACCCTTTAACTTTGCAGTTCACAACTATAACGACTCCATCTTTGAATGCTATAACTTGAAATCCAATATAATACCCGAGTTCAATTTCAGTTATTTCATCTAGTGCGAGATAAAGCTGATGAAATCCACCGCAATCACTACAACCAATATAGTAAAGGATAAAAGTTGGAGTGCACTAGTCCGTGATGAAACAGTCTTCTTCTCCGTAGCGCACTTTTTGATTCCAGGCACACTCTCACTTTATTCCTATTTTAAACTTTGCCCCCAGTGAGAAAAATTAAAACCCTGCGTCCCTGCACCACCTGCTTCAGTGCGCTCTGCATGCAAAGCAGACGCACACACAAACAGAATAACAAATGGAACAAAACTCATCACAACTGTTGGGCAGGCTTTAAAGAAAGTCTACAACAAAAGAGAGCTATTCCAAAGTTTTAAATGCACTAAAGGGGAAACAACTGAAGACGCAAATCCAATTCCCCCCAATTCAATTCAAATTCAAAGTAAAAAAAAGTAACCAGACAGGAACATTTAAGTTTTCACAGACGAAAGGAATTTACTTCTAACTTGTATTATTCATTAAAGTGACACAGAATCTGTCACAGTATTGGAATTAGAAGTTCCCCTGCTCATTACTGCTCTGTCGTCCTCCAGATAAAATCGACTTAAATACGACCTTCGAATGCTTTTTGTCTGGTCTTTTATGTTCTTTCTGCTGTGCCGCCCTTGTCTCTGCGCAATAAATGGACAAGCTGCTTCCTGTTTCATTAACAAAATAACCATTACCTTGAGCACGGACATTTTGGCACTTATTGCTGGTTATTTGGCTCTGTGTTTGGCTATTCTTCCCGACTGAATTCTGCAGCCTTCACTAAGCCAACTGTGAGGTTTTAATGAATAGTATTGTGGCAGAGTCGTCTGCCTCGCTGACTCCTCCACCAAGGTGTTCTTGACCACAGCAGGAGTCCCATTTGCCCAAAATACAGTCCATTACACCCAAATGGACCCCTATCAAACAGCATCTAAGACCTTATTAAGGGAGTGATTTAAGCCCGGCCTTTGCGCACGTACTGTTATTTTCCTTATGTTGATCTCATTTCAGGCTAACATGCGAGAGACGCTCGCCGTGCACAGAAACCCGAGGCTCAATTTGTTTTTTACGGTCGGCTTGGTGGCAGCTGCTGGTACGGCGCCGCAATCAAACCTGCATCTACGGAGAACTGGAAGATGCAAATCAAGCGTTGTTCATTTTTTAAAGCCATGTTGTTTTTATGTTGTATAAACCAATTCCAGAAAAAAATGGAAATGTGTTGTCTTAACAGCTGCAGTGTATTTTTGAGTGTGGGTGTTTTTTGTTTTACGATGAGTTTTGATATAGTTTATCTCTCGGGGCGTGCATAATGCTGACAACTGACAATCTGAAATGTTACTTATTACACATTTTAATGAGAAAGATTACATTATGTTACAGCACAAAAATGTCCACTTCTGTTTCTCTTTCTTTATCGCTAACCTTCTCAGAGCAATTTATTCATTTTTTTTGTGTTCATATAAAATCCGAGCAATCTTTTTGTTTTCCAGCCCATTCCCACCTTTCACTGTTGCTGCTTTTGACAGGTTTTTCTGAGGTAAATGTGTCAGAGCGTCCAGGAGGTCAGCGCGGCGGTGGACCACTCTGAGGAAACACCGCGTGGAGCAGTCTGTCAGAGGTGTGAGCCTGGGCTGATGGGTGTGAACACTGCGGTCTGACGCTGGAGATGCAAAAGCAAGAGGCAATACCAAGAGCAAGTTGTATTTTATCAATGGACATGTGGGAGATGAAGGACCGTGCCATGGGATATAACAATTTAAAACACAACAATCTATATTTTGAAATGGGAAAAGTTCTCAAAATGTTGCTTATAACAGGAAGCTGAAACCCATGAATAAAAGCCAGAGTGGTGGGGTTTTAAAGTATTGTTTCTTAGTGTACAGCCAATCTAGGAAATTCATTGAGCAAAATAAGAATAGTTTTATTTTTAAACAGTGTGTGTGCAATGTGTAAATGTTTTATAGGACTACGATATAATGGTAAACATACAGAGCTCAGACCTTAAACTGACGCAGGGCTGTTTGAGGGCTAATTGACAATCCACAAAAAATATCTTCCTGGTGGACAAAACATTGTACAATATGACAGTTCTGAGCCCATTACACTGGTTCAAAGTCAGACCTTTACACATCTCATTGTCCGTAAGACAGCGTTAGTAATTGGACAGAAACAGATGAGAGTGCAGGCCAGGAGGAGGTTGATATAGTGCAGCCTGCGCGCACAGACAGTGGGTTCAAAGGTACAAGTTAAACGGCTCATTAATGAATATCTATGGCCTCATCTGTCATGTTTGGCTTGAGTTCAGTACCATTTGTGTGTGATCAGCATGTTGCATAGAGGCATGTGGGGGATGTGTCTTTTCAGGTGTGGGGACCGCCCTGTCCCTGTCACTATAGGCTACAGACGACTGTCGAGTCCTTTTAAAAAAGCGATGCATATGAAAGGTTAGACGACACATTTCACTAACAGGATTATTTAAGATTTCATTAAACATTTTGCCGATTTCTCCCCAATTTGGTGGTGTTTATAATTACTTCCTGGTTGGACCTGAGCAGCAGATGTGACAGAGGTAATTTCACAACTGTTACCTAGCAACCATACTGTAAACAAGTTCCAGAATCCATATGCATTACACAATAGTTATGATTTGACAATAACACCTTTATTTTGTTGAATGATTGCTTGCATTGTCAGAAAAAATTGTCAGTTGCGTGTAAATTGTCTCTGCATTTTGGATGGAATGTGTTGTTGATGACATGGGGTGCTCAAAGTGGCCCTCCAGGGAGTCTAAATTGGCCCACGAAGGGATGCTGAGATTTGTAAGGGGTAGTGCTGACAAGATTGTTGGTACTAGCAAAACTTATCCTCCTAATAAATAAATTAAATAACATGTTAATTAATTTAGATCATTTAATCATCATCTCTTTGCAAAAACATTTTTAAAATACAGCACAAAATTAGATTTGGCCCGCCAAGAAATAAAGTATGGGCATCCCTGACATAGACAACGTGATTCTGTTTTAACCACAACTACCTGTATACCTCAAACTCTATTTTTACTTTTCCTTCACGAACTGCAACTTGACTGATAAATACTATTCCTCCAAACCGATAAACATAATCACAAAAACCTGTCATATGCACTTTAACTCTCTAAAAAACAGGACTTCCTGGATTACCACCCAATGACATCCCAAGGCCACATGGAGCGTGATAAATTACTGTATGTAGAGTTATGATGACATGAAATGGCTAAAATTTCAAACAGTTGACAAAGCGTTACCTTTATGCACCGAGATAAATAATGCACAGAAGCAGAGTCTCATCGATTAGCACCAGCGCGTTAGCATTGCAGATAGCCACCACGTGAACGCGATAGTGTGGTAATCAATCAGGGCTCGTAGCATTGTCTCTCTGGAGATTCCACCGGATCATTTGACTCAAAGACGGCATTACAACCTGGGATTTTGTGCTCTGGAGCTTTCCTAGTCGCAATATCGACTAAGAAATAATTACCCAGAGTGTTTAGCGATTCCGAGCATGTGTACTTGTATTTTGTCCTGATTTCTTCTTGTATTTCACAGCAGCCCTTATTAGATGTAACCAACATAATCTGTGTTTTGGGCAAAAGCTGCACACATGACTCCCTCCCGCTGCGAAGACTAGCGCCGACGCTAGAGAGTAATTAGCTTCAAAGCGGCTAGGTTAGCATGTAAAGTATGAGTGACAGCCACAAGCCATTTCGCCACTGATTAAATTCCTCATCTTAGACGGAGATACAAATGAAGAAGATGCGCGATTAACAAGCACGCAAGCATTTCTAGTCAGGCTAAATGTTTTCCGATTCACACCGAGTGACACACATAAACAAATGACAGGCAACACATTCTCCGATAAGAATTGCTTGCGAGTATAGCACAAATCAGATTATTGTAATTTAAACGGCAGCCAAGCACTTTTTTATTTTAGTATAAGATAAGAAGAAAAGAATAATTTGTATAGACACCAAAAGTTGTGGCACATCATAGAATTTTCAAATTTAGCGTTTATTCAATAGTATCACAATAGTGTGATAAATGTATTTGTCAATTGTGACCAGATCTGAGCTTATCGGGTTGGTCCACCACTCTTTTTTTTTTAACTATTATTATTTGCTAAGTTATTTCCATCATATGTTATATTTCGCAGATCTCTGAAGACGTAGACATGTTTCTGTTGAAATGTTTTTAATGTTTGATCCCACGTTCTATTCAATTAGTTTCTCAGTTACTTCTTCCTATCCTTGATTATGCCGATATCGTATACCAGAATACTACAGCTTCTTCTCTTCAACCTCTCAATACAGTATACAACAGTCTGTGCAGATTCATTCTCCGATGCCCCTACAGGACACACCACTGTGCTATGTATGAAAACCTGTCCTGGTCTACACTTCCAGCAAGAAGACACTCTCGCTGGTTAAAAACTTATCTTCAAATGCATTTACTGTAGCTATCCTTTATATTTAAAACAATATTTAATTCCCTTTAGCTCCTCCCACAATCTTCGCCACACCAATCATCTATTTTTTCATACCCCAAGAACCAAAAAAGAAATAGGTAAACATGCATTTCAATATAAAGCCCCAACTGACTGGAACCTCCTCCCAGTCTCCATTCGCTCCCTGACCTCTTTCCCAATGTTTAAAAATGCTGTTTTAGAACATTTCAAACATGTTTGCAATTGCTACTGAATCATACTCTTCCTGTAAATTATGTGTTTGCTAACTTACTTACTGTGATTGTTTTCAGTAATGTGTATTTGTAATTTCTGAGGTAGGCTGACCTCTGAGAGCTGTGTGTGTGTGTGAGTGTGTGTGTATGTGTGTGACGTTATATGTCTTGTAAATCCCTTGTTTTGTCTTGTGTAATCAAATGTATTTGAGTTAACTGCTGCTGTATCTGACTCCGAGGACCCCCTTGAAAACGAGATGGTTCATCTCAAGGGGTTATTCCTCTAAATAAATAAATGTCAAATAATAACTAATTCCAGAAGCTGTCGTGGACGCCGCCATCTTTGTTCTTGTTTTATTAGTTTACGTGGGGCAGGCGAGCTCAAAGGAAAATAAGTTCTTCACAGACTACAAAGCTGTCTTCAGGCCGCCCCAAAAATCTGTGCATTGCTGACTTTTTCTTGCACGTGTACATTAATCATTTTACACAAATAAATGTACACAAATATTTTAGTGGCAAAACTTTTACCTTGATCGCCATTTGTGTGAGCGGGGTTCTTGTCAAACCATAAGTGCCACTACAACAGGAGTGTGGATCTGTGGTAAAAGAGGCAGAGGTGGGTGGGGCGGAATAAGGTGAATACATTCGTCATACCAATCTTGGGGAAAAAACAATCTATTTTCGATTTTCCATTGTAATTTTGTTACTTGCACAATATGTTTGAATGTGATGTTTAGGGTTAAAGGGTAAGGTTAGGAAAATGGTTAGGTTAAGGTTTAGGTTACATGTAAGCAGTGATGACATTAAAAATAAAAAAATTAAAAAAATTATCACCTAATAGCCTTAGCTCAGCTTATATGGCGTAAACTGAGCTAAGGCTAGTAGGCGATAAATTATAAAAATAAAACATAAACCAGTCAAAAATATAATAGTCAACTATCTAGCCCTAACCATTATATTTTTTGTTTTTACACTAGCCAGTCTGCTTTTTTGTCCCTATCCACAGGGTTTCAGAAAGATTAACATCGTTGCCACAGTGATTCACATTTTAAAACCATAAATTATATTTTTAAATGGAAAAAAATGTCCTCAAAATGTTGCATTTACCAGGAAGCTGACATCCATGAAAGCACCAGGCACCTTGACTAAACAAACTGAAGACATCGCAAGGAGAAGATAATTGTGTAGCTGTTTTTGAGTTTGAACATCCTTGAACAGACTTGAAAAATGACCCAAAATTAAATATATTTTCTGATTTTGAGATCTGAAAGAAATTCATAGGCAGTTGCGTGATCAATAGGCCAGTGGTTCTTAAACTAGGGGTCGGGACCCCAATGGGGGTCGCGAAATGATTTCCTGGTATCCCCAGATGATGGAGAAAAACTGATCCAATAGTGTTAAACAAGGCTTGACCTCCTTCAAATGCAGTGGTAAATGTAGATTCCTATTTGTTGGCCAATCAAAATAATTAGGTCTGTATTCTCAAAATAAAGTCAAACATTAGATATAAGGCTAATTTATCACTTTGCGTGTCACCTTTTTTTTGTGTTTGGTGGTCAGATGTGAATATTGTTATTTTCGGGGTCGCAACTGAAAAAGTTTGAGAACCACTGCAATAGGCTAGGTTACACCATTTCAATATTAGGCTTTTAACAAGGAAAAAACTGTACAAGTGTCTGTATTACATTTTCAGTTTGACAACAGCAGGCATTCTAGTTGCAGTCATCTATTTGTGTTAGTCATAAACTAACAATAGCATCACAGAAATCTACTTCATGACAGCACGGCAAATGAAAACGAGCAGCCTCTGAAAACCTTTTGTTGGGGCCATGCGGCTTTAGCACGCACCTGCAGCACCGACTCGAGCTGGTATAGTAGATGATAGGGACACATGCTGACTTTAAGTGCTCTAAATGGTGCTGGATCATAGAGCCCTTTGCTACTGGCTGGCCTGTAATAGACTAATTATGAGCAAACGCAGCTTCTCTCTTCGCAGTCCCCAATCCATTTCTCATGCTATGTGCTGCGCTGGTGGCCAAATTGGATATTGAACACACGTACTGCGAAATAAACTGGTCACATAACAGTAAAAGATGATATTTCAATGCGTGTTTAAATGCTTGAGTCGTGATTTAGCCAGAGAACATCGAGCTGGTCGCACTGGCATCACACCTACACACAGTAATACAGCGTGAGCTAACAAGCAGGATAATGGGCCACTCTTTTCCCTTGGCTAAAACATTATCATACAAATGGGCCCCGGATACCACTTATGAAACAAAAGTGCTTCTTTTTTAGGCGATCTCCAAAATGTTTTGACCCAACACCGAAAATGAAATGTTAAACCACACAAAGGAAGCGAGGAGGGAATAGTAAATGCAATCTAAGGCACAACGCATTCTGAAAAGCGTAGTGAATAAGGTTATTTGCCTGTAAGAAAACCAAGCAAAAATAACAAATTGAATTGCTACTTGGGGTTTTCATGAATGGTTTAGCTTCCACTTTCCATTTTCAGTAAACCTCACATGTAAAGACAACGCTGCTCTCTCAGACAAGAAGGAATTGTCGGGAACTTTTCTAAACAAAGGTCTTTATTGAGAGTGGACCTCTTGTTAAGTGTAATTACGCTGCATTTACCATAACTATCCTATTAAACCACTGTGAAACTAGATTTGGTGAGAACAGTGTTGCGGTTATTCAGCTACTGCCAACTTCCCTGGCACGGCAAAGTAACTACTTTTCTTACACTGTCTGAGAACTGAATCTGTGTGTTTTCTGGAATGAGCTCCTTATTACTACATAGTTTTTACCCACCAACCGTTTTGAGGAAATGTTGCCCTAACCGTGAACTTTAAACTAATTTCTGCTTTTATATACACCAATTTATCTAACAAATTATCACCAGAAGTAACCCAAGCTTATCCCAGTAAATGTGGGTTTTTGAGTGTTATTTGGAGATTAAAATGTTCCCCTCAAATGAATAAAATTACCCTTTTAGTTTATAAACTTAAGCAGCACAAATCCACCCCCAAAAACCACATGGCATTGACTCAACCATTACCCATTCAAAAGTTCAGATGCAAAAAGCAAACCCAGGAATTTAATTAAACTAGTCCTTTGTCCTTGAGTTTTTAGGCCCAATCGATGTTCCATTATTGGCAATGAAAAAGCATTTGATCACACTTTAGGCTTTCTGTGACCGAGGGTGACTACATTAACCCGGACACAGACTCTGACCTGACCTGGTTATGAGAATTACATGGAGGACGCCACATGCCACAAATAATTAACATGATGTTCATTATTCGTTTTGCTGGCAGCTTTGTTCAGTCTCTTACAATATGCTTTGGAAATAAACAGTAAAACGGCGTTAACTCATTTTATAGTAAATTGGTATACCCTCTTTGCACAGTTTTCACTCACCAATAATAGAAGTTATGCACCAACATTCTTTTATTTGAACAAGTCATTTGTTTTTTTGGTGTAATTCTTGTCCGTGGAGCTACTGCTTTGATCAAAAAACTTTATATGGCAAAATGGAAACAGGAAGTAGTTTCTTCGTTGTTGCTCTGACTGTCCAGAGCTGGCTTGTTTGTTGACAGCAGTTGGAGAGATATAACTCAACAAAACAATTTCGTCAAAAAATTGACCAAAAACAGTTTATTTGAGGAGAGAAATATAATCCGTTCATCTGTGTGTGATCTGTAGATGGAAATTAGCTTTCATAACCTTTGCGTTCGGGCATAATCTCATTAAATGTTGGCCTGTTAAATAAATACATTTAAATTAAATCACAAATTCTGTATCGGTGATAAATGGTGTTGTTGTTTATCTGTTTTTTCTAAAACTGTTTAATTTACATGTCAGGTACAAACTAAATCTTTAGCGTAGTAAACCTTTATACTTGTCATTCAACGGTGGCAGCTCTTTACGTTTTAGATGCGTTTTGAGCTATACCATAAAACAGTTTTTAAAAAGGCTAAATCAATGAGTAAAACCTCAAACCCTGTTAATCAGACGTGAGAGACGTTAGTTGTAAATGAAAGATGACCAATGAGTTCATCTGTTTCCCATGCGTCACTGAAACAAATAAACTTGATTGCTCGGCTAAGTTTGGCCTGAGACGCCAGAGCAGGGAGTGGTGACCGGACTGTAATTCCACTATAGACAGCTTCAGCGTGGACTCACCAGGCAAGAACATTTGAACAATTCTGCTATTAGTTCATTTTAAAAGTCAGCAGCCAGCTCTTAATGCAATATTCTGACCACTTCCTCCTTCATCCGTATTACTTTAGCAGACGCTGCTAATTGCCTAGCTTAATTATTCCAGCAGAGTAGCGTCTGGTCGTTAAATACACTAAGTACTTCTATTTGTGGTTGATACTATCTTTAAGTCTGCATTACAAAGTGGGACAGATCCTAATAAAAACTTTGCAGCGCAACTTCAATGCAATGTTAATGACGTTTAGAGCACTGGATATCATTAGCCGGAAAAGAGTGCAAGATAGAGAGGACCCTGGTTGCATTAAGTCAATGAGCCGGAGGTGCATATCATGTTTCTTTAAAAAGTTTAACTCTTAGAATAATGATTAGATGTGCTCAAAGATACTGAATATTGTTAAAAGGTCTATTATTTTTGCATACAATTCAAAATCCACCTACGGGCACTGAGCTAAAACACCATCCATAGTTTATTTCCATCCTGCAAATGTTTAAACCTCTGCCACTTCTTTGAAAAAATAATGTGTCGGATGGAGTGAGAGGCTGTCAAGTGAATTTAGGTTTAGGGACGTCTGGTCTGGGCAACGACGAAGTAGAGACGGGAGCAGACGGGAAGCAGGCTCCGAGCCGCAGAGCTCTGTAGCATTTGGAGGTCTGTTGTCACATTGTAATTCATTTATTCTCGGCAGGGATTTCAATTACCCCTGATTAAAAAACTCTTTGCTATTCCTTTCAGACCACGCGGGGGCTGGACTTGCAAATGTGGAAGCAAAGGAAGGCTAAAAGGCTTCACACTGCGGCGTTAGTTAATGGTAGTGGTAAATCGCTTGCTGTCACGTGATGTCATAATGTTATAAAGGCTCCTATGGTTTACTTTGAGGTGGAAGGCTTACACTAAACGTCTAGAGTACAGTTTAAATGCAGAGGCCTTGTTGTGGTCCAGTCTGTGGGCTGTCTGCATAAAATAAACACTGACGCAAAGTTCTTCCCTGTCAGTCCAAATAAGTTAAATAATTGACGTTGAAAATGAGTTTGTGCTCAGTCTTGCTAATACTAAAACTATATAAGCCACAAAAGTAACACAGTTTGTTGTCAAAATTTCTTATGACAAAGTGTGCTGTTCATTTGTATTGAATCTCTCCCATTAAGTAAAACTGCACCCTTGATCTGAATTTTCAGCAATCATCAATTTCTGGAATGTAACCTAATATCTAGAACGGAATAGGCCTATTTCTCCCCAATGCATTTCCCTCTAAACACTTTGCATTGTGGACTGTGATTCGCCAATTAGATTTACAGACTTGTAAATCTAATCTTCAAGTTTTAGAAGTTAAAGCAATGCATTTAGGCAACATGACGGGCATTCAAATTTGCGTGCACAGTTGTAATGAAGACAATTTGACGGCAGAAATTCTCAGAACGACTTAAAAACTGCCCAGCATTTCTCTCAGTGACGCAACAATCAGGGGAAATTGAAAAAGAGTGATTTCTGAGGCAGGAAGACCTCGTAAACAGGGCCAAAGAATGAAGCAAAGTACAACTGTTACAAATGTTTTTTGATAAAAGAGTGGTTAAAAGTTTTTTAAAAGGCTTAAAAAAGAATCCTTGCATGTAACGCAAAATGTAACAGATGATCTAGGTAAACATTTCAACAGGTTCATGTTTTTCAAAGCCTCTGTATATGTCCACACATAGAAAAATCTTGTACTTTCTCCACTAAGTTTACATGTACATTTAAATAAACCATCCTGGTAAAAGTAAGCTTGTGTGACAGGACCAGCCAGCCTCGTGTTCAGCCTGTCCTGCCCTTTCCTGACCTCAAAGGTGTATGCTGTCACCTTGTTTAGCATCACCGCCTTCTACATCTGCTCCGTGCATAGATTTGCATTTAATATCCCTGAGCTCAACCTTTGCCAATCAATACTGAAACGTGTGGGGCGACGCTACCAGAACTGTACCTGTAATTCCAATAGCCGCTTTGCAAAACCTCAATAATGCTATTTGGATTCATGGTGGTGCTACTGAGCTAAAACAGGCATTGTGGGCAGCAGGGGGGCTTTGTTGTCTTTACAAATGTAATCGTTAAATAGAGAAATGCTGTTGGTGTGTGATAGCTACATGCCAGGGACCACTGTTTTGTTTTCAGTAACGCACCGCAGCAACAAAAGATGTGTCCCGAGAAACAGGAAATCCAGTCAGATTTTGGTTTTCCTCTAAATGTGGAGCAGAATAGCGCAAAACAGCCACCACCAAACTGTACAATAAAATTATACAATATTCAAGTTGATACCAGGCTAAACAGTGGTTTTAAGGGACAATGCAGAAGTCTGGGAGTCCCTGCTTAGACTGCTGCCCCCGCGACCCGGCCCCGGATAAGCGGAAGAAGATGGATGGATGGATGCAGAATCAGTGCAGAGGGAAATCATATTAATAAACAAACAGTTAAACATTTGAGGCATTAGAGGATTTGACTAAAAACACATGTTACCTGTTCAGAACCATATCAGTAATTGACAATATAAACCATGTATTATTTTGCAAAAAGAAATGCACATTTCCAATAAAGCATTTTAGAGTCTTCCATCTTCTGTTGACCCGTCCCACCCTTTTTAGAGCTGCTGCTTTACAATGTGTAGATAGTGAAGAACCAATATTTGTCATTTCTAAATCCGTCCTTTTTATTTGTATCAGAGGACACACACTCAACACCTGGGAATAAACCAAAATAGACAGATTCGGATTCAGCTGATGTCCTGTTTGGCCAATGACATGATAATCACATCAGCAGCATCTTCAATGTCAAGAGTTGTAACGGATGAGAAAGCAAAAACACTCTCCATTTTGTTTTTTGACAGTTTGCCAGAAATCAGTCATCCATTCATCATCTTCCTCTTTCTCCTGTTAAGGAGAACTATGGAACTTTTCTTGCGGAAGGTCCACCACCTGCTTCTTCACTGAGTAATTATCACTATGCCTGGAATGTTCCACAGTATGGCATTAAATTTAAACCACCAAGCCAAGTCTCAGATCAGATGTGTGAAGAGACAATCATTGTAAAATACATGTTTTTCATTGCTGTTTTTTGTTTTTGGTAATTAAAAAACCTGTAATTGAACAGCATAGATACGTTCAATGCCATGCTGTGAATCTCTGCTGCAGACAAGCAGGAGGCGGACCCTCCATCACAACAGTTACTAGACTAGATAGATAGTTACAGGTACATAATGCACCCTTACTTGTCAATGACAAAAATCAGTTTTTGTACAAAAGGCATGATTTATATTGCAATATTCTTAAGATCTTAAGGTTACAATTTAGTTTTTTCGTCATTTTTCATAATGTAGAAGATTTATGTTGCCTTACGTGGTAATTAAGGCTAACTACTACTTTTTAGAAACAATGGGTGTGATGCAAAAACACTGTGCAGCTTGGTCCAAAAACAACTTCAAGTACATAAATTACTTCTTCACAAAACATCTATGTGTTGCTTAGCCTTTGACTATAGAATTTTAGGAAATTCCTGACTGCATCCTGAGCCATCCACATACCAGACAGTGGGCATTCATGTAGAAAAATGTGCCAGGGTCAGCCAAAAGCATTTAAAAACAAACATCACAGTATGGAGCGAAAGTAGTAGCTTATTCACTAGACACCAAACTGAATAATGGCCATCATTTGTAGTCCGACAGGCATCTCCTTTATTACATTCATTTCCCACAAGGAACCACACATAAGCGGAGGGTGCCAGGGTCAGGAATGGGTTCAGCAGCGAGGTCGTAGGTGGATTTAAGCAGCAGTATGTAAATGACCTTTCTTATAGGATTTCAATGGACGCTAATCTGCCCTGTGTGACCCAGTCTGTACCTCATCTCACCCTCGTTAACAAAGAAGTTCTTTCATGGAGGACTCCTGTGGCCAGACAGACACCAACACGCAACAGGACGGATAGAAAAGACCTGAAAATAGTGAACGAATAGTGAAAGGTCAGCTTGAGGAAGCCTTTGCAGTAGGTGAAGGAAGACATGAATGCAGAACAATATGGCAACGAATAAGTAAACTTTCATATGAAATGCAGAATGAATGATCGCGAAGACTGTGGTAAATGAGGTAATATACTTTTTGTCACTCCAAAATATCTAATGTCTACTGGCGAACCCTGTAGTTTAGACCTTAGAAAGATTTAAATGCATGCATTTTTTTTTTGCATTGGTTTAGAGCTTCTTGTGTAATGCATGTATTAAATATATGGACATGTTTTAAAATGTGTGCTGGGAACAGAATTCTACAGTTAAAACATAAATTGGAAATTAAATCTCAATTGTAAGGCTGGTTCACTGAAAAAAAAATTAATCATATACATTTTTTGTGGAATTGTTCAACTCTACACTAAAGTACAATTAAATCTAAACTTTACCTTTCATGAAAAATGTATTATGATGAGGGACAGATTTTTTGGGGGGGATATTTCTCATAAATTCTGCTCATACTGAGGTTTAGTTAATAAAACAGATACTTTATAAGTTACGTTTAATCTTATTTTTTCTTATTTTAAACAGATTTTTTCTTCTGCTGGTCAGTTGCATGAATTTCCCCACGGTAAGGAATAAAAGTAATTCAGATTCTGATACAAATGTACACTTTTAAAACAGAAAAGACATTTTACACAATCTCAAAGCAACCAACAGAACTAGAAATGTTCAAACGGGCCTCTCCTCCAACATGTAGATCAGTCCATCATTAACCAAACTAGAGTATGTTCATTATGCTCCCAGTGCACATGAAGCCTCTCTCAGTGACACTCTGCACACACAGGCCTGTCGAGTATCACTGTGACCCACATTGGATTTGGCAGCTCATCATATGCTTCTGGGTGTCCGTATTTACAGTGTGGGGATAAACAGAGAGAGGGGAGGAGAAAAGAGGAGGGGGGGTGGAATATCAGATCTGGCAACCCGCCACAGAATTAAGGCCATGAGAGTCTGGCACCCTCATTTACACCCTGTGTCAGTGGTTACAACCCAGCACTTATCAACCGATGGCCAATCTGCTGAAATGGGACAGTACCGGATTGTCGTTGATGCATTATGTTTTTTGCCATTCTTGAATACTGTGTTAATGGTTTACAATTTTTCTAAAGCTTTTACTCAAATATCTGACAATAAAGGCAGGTCAATGAACAAGATGTATTCATTTTCTGTTAACTTTTGCTACTTTAAAGGACAAATATTATGCAAAATTGAGCTTTCAGCCATGTTCTAACATGTTCCGTCACTGAAAACTTGCTTGGAGCATTTAGCTTAATTCACACTTGTTGATGAATCCTGGTTTGAAAATTCTCTCCCCGACCATCAAAAACACTCGTTCTGAATTCCTTTGATGTGTGACGTTTGTCGATAATTGACGTCACTTATCCTTAAATCATCACCAGACTTGCTCTGAGCATTTCTACTGTCTCATCGCAATCATTACAACTGTGTCACATCTCTGAACAGCTGCATTACAAAACATTGTGGATATACACCTCTGCAGCCAGCAGATGGAGCCACAGCTAAGTTAATATGGTGTCTCCCAAGGCTGTGATAAAGTGATATTGTTCTTTGTAAAAAAACATTTTATTTTTTGGTCTAAAATAAGATATGTCAATACTCAAGAGCATGTTTACAGGCCAAAACACTAGACAAATAATGCTTAATATTTAATATTTGTTTCAAGCTTATAATTGAAAACTTATCAGCAATTTTGCCAATTTTGAGTCCCATACAAATGTGCAACACTCGGATTTTTAAAGATTAAATTTTAAATGAGCATACATTTAACACAATTCCAAATTTGATGCTTTTGAAATAATTGGCCTAGAAATAGAAGCTAGCATGACGTTTGCCAATGACTTTTTGCCCAGAAAACACATTTTACACAGCGTCAAATTCATGCTTTGTATCTCAATTCATGCCAGTTCCCTTTTTTTTTGATCCCACAAACACCTAACCAGTCCTCTCTGTCGATGCCCCTGACCGTGCGTGTCCACCCCGTCCGCCTGTCACTGCGTGTAAGTGGAGTAACAACCCCTTGCTTTATAACTGGAAACATCCACCTGACACACGCTCCAGCCCCAGCCCTCGCGCCGCTAATGTCACCAAGCGCACGCACGCCACACTTCCCCATTCCCGTCCCCACAGATCACCGTGTGGGGTGATCCTACTCAACCTTTGACCTTCAGCGCGGGGTGGTTACAGCGCCCCATTAGCAGCTGAGCGCCGGAGGGTAGTCCCCGTTTTGGCAGCGTCAGGATCTTTCTTGGGGACATGCCTGCTGTCTTAGCCCCTGGGATTGAGTGACCAGGGGGTAGTATCTATAGAGTGGCATTCCGATGAGGGCGAGGGCTTATGGAGGCGAGTGCAGCGCGTTCAGACAGCCATGCTCGGATAGTGTTCAATGCACACTGACCTACTTAAGAACTGAACCAAACATCTTTACATCGAGGTGTGATACTGGATGGAGAAGAAGCACTGCACAGATTAATCAAAGTTGCTGGTAATACAGAATTTGCTTTGATTTATGAAGCTACACTTTTGACTGAATTAGGGACTTTTATGAGTTTTTATGACCCTTGTGCTGCGTTTCTGTTTTCACCTTCCCATTTTCTCCGCCTTTTCTAGCAATATTCAACAAAGTCAGACAGTAGGTCATAGGTGTAGGGTTAAAAATGTCACATAGCCTTTATTCAACAATAAAAGCACGTAAAACCAGCTGCTTGCTACGGGGATACTTCACTATAAGTTCTGCAGTTTTGAACAGAAAGTCGATTGACCTGTTTCTATTATTAAGTCGTTTTAGATCAAGATTGAAATTTACAATGAAAAAAAGTAAGACGTAGTGTCTTACTTTTTACAAGAAAGTACAGGTCTTCAGTGAGGATAGCACTTGGACTCCTATACCTTCAGGTTCATGGTTCGATCCCCAATACCAGCAATACCACCGTGTCACTGAGCATTTCCTTTAAATGTCCTTTTATTACTGGCTGTTGTAAAGGCTTGCACACTTTGGACATAAAGATGACACAAATCCCACTATCAGTTGATATCCTGCTCCACCACAACACTCTGATTCCATCTTATGTAATCCTCTTACATCTACAAACAGTGGGTGGTGTGTGCTCGGCTTTGACTAAAATTAGGGATTAAAACAAAACATTTATCTTGCTTTTAAACTTGACATGTGGGTCAAATTACATGGCTACAGATTGGTTACTGTCACCAAGATAATTCTATGTAAAATGTAGATTGTATTATGGTTATCATTTTGAGTATTTCCTTCAGGATACAAAACTGCTCAAGTCCAGCATCGCAACACAGTCACTAAATCGTATGGTTGTTTATGGGGTCATAGCTACATTTGGGGGACATCTCCTCCTGCCCTGGGGAAGAAAAGACACCAAAGCTCTGACAAAATACCTTTCTCTAGACAGTTTATGTCCTGCAATGTTCCCCTCGCACCATTTTCAACATACCCACACATTAACACTGCTCTATCGCCGTAAACAAGTGCTTCATTTGTAACTGTTCAGCCTTTTGGAAATCGCTGACAACTTCTTCTTTTGGCCTGTGGCGGGTGAAAAGCATAGTCCCACAGCCCCCCCAGTGAACCCCTTTTATGGTCGTCTCATTACTGGATATCAAGTCTGCCACCCCCCCCCTCCAGAGTGTCCATTTTTTAGAAAATGGGTTACCATGACAACCTGCAACAGCCCCAAACAGGTTTTTCTTTCCTTTTTTTAAAGCTGGCCTCACTGAACAAAAACCCAGTGCGTCTCTATTTGCTGAAGACGTCATAAAAGCGGATAATATTATGGATTCATGCAGGATCACTGGCTTTACTCACACATTTGTTCCATTGTATAATTTGGCATGAGTAAACTATGGTAGTCCCATGGCAATATAAATGACAACGTATGCATAGAAAAAGCAAGCAAAATAAAGTAATGTGCAAACCATCCACGTTTTTAAAATCTTTGTAGCCAAATACATGGTATTCCTTGGTGCATTTAATGCAGCAATACAGTCTTTGTATTGCTCAAAATATCTGACTATAATATACAAAATATACATCTCTGTGTGAAAGCCATTTGTGAATATATGCTTTATTTTCCAGCTCACTGAGGTGGATAAACAATATGTGAGCTCATGTAAAACTGTTTATATAGTGTTTTTTCCACCTCCACTGAGCACTCAATGCTTTTAATTAAGGAAACATTCACACATTTACACATGCTCACATACACATACACTAGTGTGTGCACATGTGGGGGCAAGGTGGTTCAAGTGTCTTGCCCAATAACACACTGACAACATGTCCAGTATGTCATGGCGGGGATACTTTTCTACAATTTGCTGCCGCCCCGTACAGTAAATTTACCAACTTTCTCAATCCTCTGATATTGTGACAATGTCAAAACACAATGCAGATCAAAATGCTGCAATTCAAACTAAAAATACTTTATAATCCCCAAATATCAGATTTATGACAGCAGAAGTCTTCTCTACTTCTCAATTATTTGTGTAATTTTAAATTCACTCTTTTCTTGCCTTGCATAAGCTGAGATGTTTTATTTCTTCTTTTTTCTTATATAGATGGACCAGTTTGTTTTTTTTTTTGTTAATCACCTGTAAATCCACTGGAACTCAGGGGTTTGGGACAAAAACATAAGAAAAGAGTTTGGCAGTCAAGGTAAATGCTCACTGTCAAATTAACATCAACATTGTGTCTATTTATCTTAAGGTAGTAAAAAATAAATAAATAAAAGAAATACTATCCAATACTAAAGCAAGGAAAGCAAATCACTTTAATAGTAGTTCAGTAAAATTGTGAATATTGTGTGTTTGTTTATTTGTTAACTTTACTATGACAGCAAAACTCACCGCAATGATTGTTTACGATGCTCAGAAGGTATTAGGTAGTGAGTACAAAGAGTTTAAAATTAACCAATTGTCTTTTCCACGTTTCTAAGAGAGTTTTTTAAATTGTCATTGTGGTATCAAGTATCAAGCATTTTCTTTTGTATCAAATAAAGTTTCAAAGCGGATCTAAGAGTTATCTGCATGTGAACTACCAAGGACATAATGGCATTTTACAACAAAGCCCCGCTCATCCTCTTCCGCAGTCAAGAGGGTTGATCCTGATTAGGATTACAGCAGAAACCTCCTGCTAATCAACAATGAGGACCCTCCAGCCCTGTGCGCTCTGTTGTGATTCACAGAGTAATGATCGGAGCAAGGAGAGAGGGCTTTGATTTCAAGACAAACATATTTAAGGAATCAGACGACGACGCTGCCCTACATTTAACGGCTGAGGAGACAGAGTGCACTCACGGTTGTCTTTTCAATTGCATACGATAAAGAAGGATTGGATAGGCATGAAAAGTGGAGTGAAATAATGTAAATAATAATGTGTTTATTTTATTTTATGTCAGCATTGAGCACAAACTGAATGAATGTATTTTGATGTGAATGATATCACATCAAAATACATTAATTCAGTTTGGCACAGCTCTCCCTTTATTCAGATTTGGAACTGACATGGTGAAAGTGAATGGATTGAAATATAAAACGCAAAAGTACAGATCCACCTGGGCGATACGGTGATAAAAATCGAATCTCGTCCCTGTGACAATCGTTGTATCGTGATTCGCTGTTTCTCTCTTTAATGCAGCTAACTGCTCAAACACACTTTTTCTCCTGTTGTTTAGCCTCTGTAGCCTCTGAGCAGATGACTTTATTTACCTCTTACACCTCTTAAGTGCAATAATTCAACTCAATGCACCAAAACGCAACTAAAAGCGACAAAAATGCATCTAAAAACTACAAAGACGTGACTAAAAGTGACAAAGACTAATTACAACATACACAACTGAATGTGACAAAAATGTGACTAAAAGTGACAAAAGTATGCTATATATAGAAAATCTAATCATAATCGCAAAACTGGTCAGTAAAATCACAATTACATATTTTTTCCTAAATCGTGCAGCTTTATTAAAGGCAGTAGAAAAAACAAAGTGGACACAAATTATGATAAAATCGAAAATCATTATCTGGCCCAAAGAAAATCGTGATTATAATTTTTTGCCATATCGCCCAGCCCTATACCAGAGGTTATGTAGGTGACATGACAGCATTAGGAATTTTAGCAGTGAAAGGCAAGAATGCAGAAGAGTGATCCTTTAACAGCTCAAAATGCAACTAAAATGTGAACAAACTGCTAACGTCTGAAATATAAATATTCTAAATGTAAAACTCTACAAATATGCAAAATATTTAGTTTTTACCTGACACCGAAAAATGAAAACCAAGTAAACAACAGGAACACGGCAGTCTGCACTCACATTCATCACTGATACAGACTTTGTGATCTCACAGTTGAACTACCATTCTGTCCTTAAATAACTATATGTTTCTGAGTCCAAGTGTTGAGGAAATGAATTGTTGTGCAGAAGCTGACGTGTCCTAAATGTCCAGCTGCTATTCGCAAACAAGCTAGCTCAGCTTTGCACAACGAGAAACTACTCTCAGTTTCTATTTTGCCGTATAAAGTTAATTTGAGCAAAATGAAAGCTGCAGGGACAAAAATCAGGCAAAAGAAATGAAAAGAAACACAGACTTTAATCCTACTACTTAGTCTCAGTCACTGTTGAGGAGCATTTTTCAAATAACTAATTTATCTGCAGAATCTAAACAACAAATTTCAAGATTAGCCTTTGTACAATATACATTTCCCATCATTAAGAACAAATGTTGGTACCATTTTATTTGGAGATTATTTTGCTGCCATTGAATGAAACTGTAAACGTCAATAACATCTTATTTTTAATGTGTTCATAATACTTTCACCCCATTTACATTCCACGAGTTCCAAAATTAGGTTAGTAAAAATATATATTGTCAAGCCTCGCTGCTCCTGCACAAACCCACATCTCGACACTGACAATAAAATATGAATGGTTACTTTACATAACAATTGATGCGTGTCTCGCTTTTGGAAACACGTAATGACAACTGCCATTGTAGTCTACTTCCCATACAACTGTGTGAACTGCTAAGATTACAATCCATCTAATGTGATCATTCCAATGAACTTTTCTGGAGGAGTCTCAAAGATCTCAAATCCTGCTCCTTAGTTAAGGAATGTGACCAAAAGTGTTTGACTGTTTGCATGTATCTGCAGTTGTATTTAGAGAAGGCGCTGGGACCAAGCAACTGTTCCATAAATGGACTGGACAGGGATCAGTGGAGCAAGGGCTTCTGGGAGAAGAGGAGGCAGCAGATCCCATTGTTGTGCTCGTCCTGGGACAGTATCAGGAGGAGGAGGGGCAGGGGTGAAAATCATTTCTCCATAGGGCTGTGGTCAGGGCTAAGTGGCCATAACAAAGGCACATACCACAATACAGTGGGCTGAGCTTTCCCAAGCCAACACAGCTGCTATATGTGCAGGAGGAGAGAGGGGAGGAGAGCGGGGAGGAGAGGAGGGAGGAGAGGAGAGAGGAGAGAGGGGAGGAGAGCAGAGAGGAGAGAGGGGAGGAGAGCAGGGAGGAGAGCAGGGAGGAGAGCAGAGAGGAGAGCAGGGAGGAGAGTGAAGAGGAAAGCAGGGAGGAGAGCAGGGAGGAGAGGAGAGAGGAGAGCAGGGAGGAGAGTGAAGAGGAGAGCAGGGAGGAGAGTGAAGAGGAGAGCAGGGAGGAGAGCAGAGAGGAGAGCTGGGAGGAGAGCAGGGAGGAGAGAGGGGATGAGAGCAGAGAGGAGAGAGGGGAGGAGAGCAGGGAGGAGAGAGGGGAGGAGAGCAGAGAGGAGAGAGGGGAGGAGAGCGGGGGAGGAGAGGAGAGCAGGGAGGAGAGGAGAGCAGGGAGGAGAGAGGAGAGGAGAGCGGGGAGGAGAGCAGGGAGGAGAGAAGGGAAGAGAGAGGGGAGGAGAGAGGGGAGGAGAGCGGGGAGGAGAGGAGGGAGGAGAGGAGAGAGGGGAGGAGAGCAGAGAGAGGAGAGAAGGGAAGAGAGCAGTGAGGAGAGCAGGGAGGAGAGCAGAGAGGAGAGCAGGGAGGAGAGTGAAGAGGAAAGCAGGGAGGAGAGCAGGGAGGAGAGGAGAGAGGAGAGCAGGGAGGAGAGTGAAGAGGAGAGCAGGGAGGAGAGTGAAGAGGAGAGCAGGGAGGAGAGCAGAGAGGAGAGCTGGGAGGAGAGCAGGGAGGAGAGAGGGGATGAGAGCAGAGAGGAGAGAGGGGAGGAGAGCAGGGAGGAGAGAGGGGAGGAGAGCAGAGAGAAGAGAGGGGAGGAGAGCAGAGAGGAGAGAGGGGAGGAGAGAGGGAAGGAGAGCGGGGAGGAGAGCAGAGAGGAGAGCGGGGAGGAGAGAGGGGAGGAGAGCAGAGAGGAGAGCGGGGAGGAGAGGAGAGAGGAGAGGAGAGAGGGGAGGAGAGCAGAGAGGAGAGAGGGGAGGAGAGCAGGGAGGAGAGCAGGGAGGAGAGAAGGGAAGAGAGAGGGGAGGAGAGAGGGGAGGAGAGCAGAGAGGAGAGCGGGGAGGAGAGCGGGTAGGAGAGCAGGGAGGAGAGAAGGGAAGAGAGAGGGGAGGAGAGAGGGAAGGAGAGCGGGGAGGAGAGCAGAGAGGAGAGCGGGGAGGAGAGAGGGGAGGAGAGCAGAGAGGAGAGCGGGGAGGAGAGGAGAGAGGAGAGCGGGGAGGAGAGCGGGAGGAGAGAGGGGAGGAGAGCAGAGAGGAGAGCGGGGAGGAGAGGAGAGAGGAGAGGGGGTCTGGGGTCTGGAGGTGTGCATGGAGATGATCATTTGAAGTCTTCAGAATCAGAAAAGTGTTATTTCCATTGTCAGTGAACACAAACTAGGAGCTTGCTTAGGAGACATTTACCATGGGATCATCAGGTGTTCAGGGCTGGGAGACATGGGAAAATATTGCCTCCTTTTTTTCTTCATAATTATATCAATTTTCTATTTGATTTATTATTTTTTATTTCAAAAACAAAATCGCTTTTAGTAATACTTTCATGAACATAAATGATACAGACTTTTAATCTATGCCATTTAATAAAAATAAATAAATAAATAAAAATCAAATTTCTTCCTTCAAAGTTTGAGTTCCTGTTTTTCCTGACTGTGTATCTGTCCATTCAAAAACCCCAACCATATCATTAGACACGACTTTAAAAAAAGTCTTGATACTCAATACCTAATTTAATCCCACAAAAATTACATTAGAACTCAACATAAAATAATAGCAGTCATTACCATTTGGTTTTATACTAGTTCTGATACAGATCAAGACAATAATAAAACTAGTCAGGAAAGGTCCATCATTTTTTGAGTGTTGAAACTTTTGATCCTAGTTTTAGTATTGATTAGATTTTGCCATTTGGGAATCCATATTTTAACAACCCTGGCTAATAGTCATTTTATCCTGCAAATTGGACCATAGTTAGATTAGATTAGTTTATTTGATAGGGGGCAGTGTAATTTGATAAAACACATGAATAAACACGAGTAGAGCTAGAGGCTAACTTTCATCCATAGTCCCCTGGCCATGATATTAAAAGGCAACAAAAGGGAGAGTAAAAGTCAGAGTTATATCATTTAAAACACTCTGAATCAGTTTAATTTAAAAAGTTTTAATGCAAAGTTATTCAATCCAATATACGAGTAATACAACTTTTTATTCTCAAAACTCCTGCCTCATCGACTCTAACTCTAACTCGACTATAACAGTTATGTCATCTTTTTTTTCCTTCTGAATGTTCTCTCTGTCAGTCCTGCTCGCTCTCCCCTCCTCCCTCCCTCTCTCTTTCTCTCGGGTCTGTGTCCTGTCTGTCTGACTGTCCTCCCTCATCTCTGTGACAGCTCAGTCCGCTCCGTCTTGGCGCGTTTGCCACAGTCCTCTCTGTCTGGAGGAACTGAGACGGGGGTGAAGCCGGGTGAGGGCTCCTGATGCATCACCCAAACTGAGCGGAACGCAGAGAGAAAGAAAGAGAAAGTGTTGTCAGACTGGACATTGTAGATGATATCAACACTGGGCTGTACAGAGTTTGTCCATGAGACGTTTTGGGTAAAAGAAGGCTCCTCCTCTTACTGTGAGTCAGCGTTTGTCATTCATCTGGAAAAGGTGACGCCAAATTACAGGCCACTGATTCAGATTCATTTGAAAGCAGCGTGACGCACCAGTTTCACCATTAGGTATGTTTCCATTTTGATATTTGGACTGAATAAACCAACAATCACTTGTTATTCATTGTGTTCAGCCAGTGTTTTTGCAATGCAGCTGCAACATAGCACGTGGTGAAATGCCAGGAAAGTTCATGCAAACCGAGCAAAATGTATAGCCTGACCTGTAACACCAATGTAGACAGCATGTGATCAGCTTTCAGTGCATGATGTCTGGATATGAGACAACAACTGGTTATCTATAAATGCAGCTTAAGATTTACTTTAAAAATGGTGGCTTTTCATTGTGGCATTGAAAACAGCACTCAATGTCAACCTTTTTAGCATTTCAGTTTCAAATTCCTAATGTTTTTGCATTCGGCGCATTAAGCATAAAGAATAGGGCTGTCATTGTCTGAAGAAGTTCTTGGTTGACTAAACATGCCCTTTGCATCAATCAGTCGACTAAAAGGGCTATGGTGCTGGCAAAGGCTTTCAAACCTGGTGAGAATCTCTATGATTTGACCATGTACTGTATTAAAGTGCACTGACGAGACCACGAGATCACAGGAAATGACACAATTACAAATATTTCAACACCAAACCATCACTTAAGTGCATTTTTCTGTAAAAAGGCAGACTAAACTCAAAATCCTCTCCCAAATCTCAAGATAACTCACTACATGGTTTCTCCTTTATGCTGCTGTGAATAGAAATATTTCAAAATCTGCCAAAATAACTAGTCGTTGTCAACCAAGACATCATCAACCAATTAATTGACGAAACAACTAAAGGTCTACAGCCTGAATGAAGAATGCATTAAATAGTTTCCTATTTAGCTCGAGCTGAGTCCTCTCCATCAAACTTTTACACTTTTAATAACACTTTTTAAATAGTTCTACATGCTAAATTGAACGGCCGATGTATTCTTATATTCTTCAGCAAAGCAGACTTAAAACCTAAACAACCTCATGTGACCCAGGCCTTATTATTCTTCAAATGATATAACCAACAGTGTTTAAGCTCCCACGTGCCACGACGTCTGCCATTGTAATATTTCTTCAAAGGCTCGTATGATGAAACAAATATGGACTTTGGCTAATCCTCTTTATACAAATCTTTGTGTTAGCGTTAGTCATTTGACCAGTTACATAAAAGCAGAAGTCACACAGACCAAGTTACTGAAGAAGTAGTAGAAGTAGTATTATGTGTATGGAGCGAAACTTTATAAATCAGATTATTTACGCGGAATAACAAGTCAAGACATTAACGTAAGCTAAGGCTGGCAGGTTTTGAAATGGTTTGGTGAAGGCGCCAAACCCAAAGGCCAAATTTTCTTCTATAAAAACTGTAGGGAAAAAAAGTTGATGCATTTCCAGCTCTTCCCAAGAATGAATTCCCAAGGGTTATTAGAGTAAACAAGGGCTAGTTTGGCACTACTTTGGATGAAAGATTTGCTGACATGAACACAGTGGTTTAGCGGTTTTGAACGCAGCTGATGAAGTTGAAACATAAGCGCACACACACACAACACAACACACACACACACACACACACACACATAGAAGTATGAATATTGAATGTCCTGAGAAAGTGAAAGCACGCTTCATCTAAACCTCAGCTCTGTCCACGGAAAATGCAAAGTACAAGATTCCTCATGCCGCTGTGAGCTGTGTGGGACAGGAGGAAACTCTGGGTACATGTCCGACTTTTTTTCCCCTCCTTTTATCATCAATTTCAACTTTCAGATTTTGCCTGAGAATAACCATATCCAATGATCTGCCTCCTGACTACTTTTGTTTTTCATACCAATGACAATAATGATCTGATACAGAGAGTAGGACTGTCACGATTAATCGACTAATTGTGACTAATCAACTGTAAAAATGCTTGGAATCATATACTGTATGTACTGTATATAAAGGTTTAATATTTGTAATTGTTATCTGTACTCTATCTATCTAACTATCTGTACTGTAGACTCTAAAACACAACTAGACCTTTTATAACAAAGACAGCTGAATTATGTAATTAAAATGTCGAGAAGAAAACAGAAACCATTTTTGACTCATTTGTAAATCTATCGATAAGCTGTCACTCACCATATTCCTTTACTTGGTAGATAATGTAACCTCAATGTACAATAGAAATAATCGTTTGGCTGGTTGACTAATAACTAGCCAAAAATCAGTGACAAGTGGATTACTAAAATAATTGAGACGATACTCAGGCGATATTATGGCAATCTATCCTGTAAATGTGAAAAGTTGAGGTTGTTTATTGTAGGGCTGCACACTTAATTGAAATCAAATCAAATACAATTTGAATGGACGCAATTAGCAAATCGAAGGCGAGAAGTGGCAAAAAGCATAGAAAACATGTCCAAAAGTGACAAAATAATAATAGAGATTATAGTGATAAAACTGGTCTAAAAGCTTCATAAACAGGACTTAAAGCATCAAAAATGCAACTCAAAGTGTCGTCAACTAAAACACGCCTAAAACGACACTAGCAGTGACAAAAGTGCTACTAAAAGCAGCAAAAACATGACTAAAAGTTCTAAAACACATGATTCTTTTATTATTTTGTCAGTTCATATTTCAGTCTTTTGTCAGTTCTCCTGGTTGTTTAAAATGTGAACTTTGAACAGAAACCCATTATTGAAATTTTGCACTATGAACCATTACATGTCAAGTTTATTTTATTTCAGACCTAAAAAGCAAACCAACACTTGTGGAATTCAAAATCTATCTTTGAAGAAGCGGTGACATGCGGGTCCCCAATTATTCTCACACGAAGAACTCCAGTAAGTGAGTAACACGTAATGAATAGAACAATTAAGTCGGATGTGAATCGGGGTCAAAAAGCAGCAATTAGTGATTTGAACTCCAGCCTCGCACACTGAGCATGTCTACTTTCATCCACTAATGACTACCAAGACTGGGCCTGCAGCAAGGCGTCTCATATTCACATGGGTCATCATAGCTTGTGTCAAATGTGCTGCAATATACAAGAAATACCACAGAAATGTCACGCTAAAAGACGCAACTTAGAACATGGCAGTGCCGCAATTAAAATGACAAGCTCAAGACCTGACTAATTGGCTGTCATCTTAACAAGAGGAATTATGGAAAAACAACTTCATTTGTATGTGACAGGTGCTTAGTGGTGAACCGCAGCCATTAAGGTATTAGATCAGCATAGTTTTGAAAAATGTGTATGTGCTTAAGGCAAAAGCTAAAACATTGAGAGGAATTATTAAACCAGACAAATTCTTCAAAATTGTATATTGTAAAATTCAAGCTTTGGGAGCAATATTACAGTTCAGAAGTGAAGTTTTTCCAATTTAGAAATTGCAAAATAACATCACAATTATCAGTACTATTATTACTAACTATTACTATTACTGTTACTAACTAAACTAACTAACTATCCATTTAAATATAGAAATTCACACAGTACTGTTGACATATTGCTAATTTCCCTTATATGACTTACTGACTGACTGACTGACTGACTTATATGTCGTAACAAGGAGCACATCTTGGCCACGTTTCAACTGGCCCTGGTCCCCCAGATGGTTCTGTATCTCAGGACACTTCTGTTAATGCTGGTCTGTATTTCCATGGCAAGGGCCTGGCTCAGTGAACATATTTGAAATTGCACCTCTATGTCGTGTTTTTAACGTCTCATTTTGAAATGTGTTGGGTTTAGATCATGTTAGTGTAATCATGCACAAGAAATATAATAGTTTTGTGATGCAAGTGCCGTGTGTCGATAAACAGAAAACAGCGGATGTTAATGTGCGCTACCTTTGTTTTGTTAATTCTATTGGCTCAACAAGAAAATGTATCACTGGAAATCACAAGATTAAGTCAGAGAATTAGTAGTATTTTTCCATATCTGCTTTTTACCGAATCTGAATTTTCTCTTGTCCAGTCATCTCGCGCTAAAGCGTTCCAGGAGTCGAAAGCGAGCCAGCACGCTCTGGGAGCTATGACCACTGGCCTACTTCAGACCACTTAAACAGGCCGGTTCACTTCGGACAGTGAAGACACTTTCGCACCGTCTGGATCCGCTACAAAGTAAACCACTGAAAACGTGCCTCTTGTTCTCCTTTTGTTCCTCTCATTTCCACATGGATGCTCAGACTAACACCCATTAGAAAGATGTAGGCATTTACTAGACCCCATAAATGTTTGTGAATGTTTTGAATATTAGCGCGGGGAAACCACTTCACAAAGATTTGGTAGGCCGGCGGTCGTTTCACAAGCCTGGTGGTGGGTGTGTGTGAGAGGAATGCTCTAACTACAGTCATTATGGAGCACGTTCAGGTATGCAGCGCTGCAGGGAGGACGGCAGCAGACAGATACTTGGAGTGAGTATATGGGTTAATCTCCTGCCGGGCGAAACCACCAAAGAGGCACTAGACAGGTAGGAACGCACTGATACCCGTGTGGTCTGTGATCAAAGCTTTCATCAGCCCCGCCCACAACCTGGAGATGGATCGGGGTGTTAAACGGGTGTCAAAAAGTTAGCCAAATAGAAGTGAAAGTAGCAGGTAAAATAGTTATTTTAATATTAGTGTTTATTTGTAAAATACTCCAAGCACTACAGCAACCAAACTAGGACCAGTTGCACAGCCTTCTTTAAGTCTCATTTAGTTATGGCAGAGTAACTCTTCTCACAAGCGGTTCCTCGTGTCTGTGGGGACAGTGCAATTCTGTACAAGTGTTTGTCGGGCCGGAGCTCCAAGACATTTAATTGTAAGGTTGGACTGCTGGAATTTTACGTCTGTCACTTGCGATCCACCTTAAGCCGATCAGAGCAGCCAGACTGCAGCACTGCTGGAATAGTGAAGGACCAACAGAGTTTGTTCAAACTTTTCCATTTATCATCATCACTGTAACAGACTCCTGACATCAGCTCGCACTGCAGAGAGAATAAACCTCTCCTGTGGGCCTTTACTAGCTGGATTTAATCCACCCACGTTACTTTGTCGTTTCTTTAATAACAACGCATAGAAAGACAGCTGCGCTCACCTCATATCCTTGTTTTCATGGTGTCACTGTCCTTCATGTGAGTCTGAGACAAATAATTGTTGCCAAATGTCCTTATGTCTTTGTGATCTGCACACTGTGTGTCACGCCTCAAAATATCAAAGTATCCTTCTATGCACTTTATCACTTTTTTGACAAACAAAAGTTTTGTTGTTATTTTATAATTATTTTAATCTCATCTTCAAACTCGTGCACAACATTCTTAGCAAGATGAGTGAGAGAGCTTGTTTAATAGTGTACCTTTAGTGAGCTTGGGATATTCCACACAGCAGGCCAGAGAATACCCACAATGCCTGTCTGCCCTGCGCTCTCATCTCTGCACACAAGGCTGGGCTGACCCTCTGGTGCGGTGGCAGTCTGGAGTGCTCTCGCAGAATTCCTGGACTGAATCTGCAGGTGGGAACGCCAGTCCCGACCCCGCACACTGATTTATGGGCCATGTCTGAGCTCTGTGCTTAGCCGGGAGAGCTGTCACTGTTCATTTAACAGCAGTTTTCATATGAGATGGTTGCTAGATTTGAGATTACGTAATGAAGGATTAGACACCGAACTGACTCACAAATGTAAAGCGGGCCATTGGTGATAGTAACACTAATATGACTTGCGTATGTGGAAAATATAATGTTTTGTTCTCTGTTTTATAGTGGTGAGCTACACAAAAAAAAAAATCAAAAATCATAGAGAATTGTGACATTACCCTGTGATGATCTGCCAAACTGTAAGCTGTGATTCAGTCCTTTTCTGTTACTGAAGTTCAATGCTTAAACAGGGACATCAAATCAAATCAAACTCTATTTATAAAGCGCTTTTCATACATAGAATGTAACACAAAGTGCTTTACATATGCACACACACACACACAAACACACACGCACACACACAAAGATACAGGAGGCTGAGTACAGATAAACCAGTAAAAGAAATACCATCAGAGGAGGCGTCTGCCCCAGAAGCAGAGAGTCATCTGCAGCCGCAGCACACAGACTCAGAGCCCCGAGGAGAGATGAGGCCCACACCAAACCTCCACCAGGGGCCCATGAGCCAGGGCCCAGCAGCCACAGCAGACCACCGCTCCCAGTACAGAGGGCCCCTCAGATGAAACAGATACATGTGGTTATCCTCACTCCAGGTCTACATGCTGACATGCTGTGAGTGACTGACAAGTAGATGCCACCAATCCCAGCGCAGTGTTGGCTCCAGAGGAAATTTTAAGTCCCATTATTTCATTTTAAACCGCGGAGAAAGTAAGTATCTAGGTGAATAGTCTCTAGCTCTCACTAACCATTTGGCACATTGTTAATATTCACATGCATACTTTTTCAGCTCCCTCTCATGCATAGCTTTAATTGCTTTCTACAACTGAGTGAATCAGGGCAGGACTGCTAGCGCAATTAACACTAGCTCTGCTTATGGCTCTCTCCTCCAAGTTCGCGATCAATATGTTTCTTTAAAATTAGATGAGACAGTGCACAGCAGTATTATTTATTACTTATTTATTGCTGCTCCTGTTTATATTTTATTATATTTTCATTATGGTTAATTTAGTTAAGATTTTACTGGAATATCCTGCTTTTAACATTATTGTGTCAACATAGTTTCAATATTATTGTTTATTGTTTTCTGTAAAAGAATAATGCACCTAAACTGTTATTGCGACAGGCTTAGTAAGTACAACTTTATTTACCATGACGTTTGAGTGACTAACAGTCCTGCTCTTCACTTCAGTATACATTCCCCCTTAATAAGCACTGATTTTCAGCAGAGGTAGGGGAGGGCGATGTTAACAACAATCAATATCTCTGTACTTTTTTAAGTATCCTGATAACGATATTCAGACCATATTGGGTCAATCCAACAGAAAAGTGCTAAAATATGCCTATAAATGTATTAATTAAGGTTTAAGTATTAGACAAATGTGAAATTCACTCTTGCTTGGGGGATTACAACTTTTTTTCCAAATGTTGCTGCATATTCTATATTTTGAATGTCTTCAAAACAACATTCACACTATTATTACAATATAATGCCCGCCTCTACACAGAAGTATATGTCTGCTTTCATGAACACAGGAAGGCCATATGACCAACTGTGTACCTTAATCCAAAATTACCTCTCCCTGCGTCTCCATGGTAACCTGGCTGACCCGTTTAGCCTGTGCAGTGATCACCCGTACAGGACTACGGGTCTCATAATAAGCCCTGTCTGTACAGCATCAGTCAGAGCAGAGCTGTTTGCCATTATAAGGCCGGATAATGACGAGGTGAGCTCTGGTCTTTGTTCACACACGCCTCGCTCTTACAGTGAACAGTCAGCAGGGACCGGACAGCTCTGATACACTCGCACGGCTGGAAACTCCGACTCCATTTAGGCGCTAAATGGAAAAGGGAATTGAATGCTTTCTTCGAGATAGCAGATTTTCTTGTACTGATGTCGTTACTATTATTATCAAGCATTAACGTGCGGCTTTATTTGAATCAATAGCTAAAACTTTTTACTTTTACTAAGAGTGGATCCAGATTTATTTCTTTATTGCATTGATTTTTGTGAGAAGATATAGTGACTGATAAGATGTCATTAACCAACCACAAAAATCTGCAGGTGTAATTTTGACATCCTCCAAAACCCACATAAATGCTATTGTGTCTATTGCTAACTCTAGATTGGACAATACTGAGGTATGTGTCACGATTACTAATAAATATATCTCAAAATAATTGAGATTAACAATGATATCACTATGGTTTTATAAAATGGATATGATTAAGTTTCATTTTTAAACTATTATTATCATTATGGACTTGTACTTTATTATAAGTGAAAATAATGATTCGGACAATAATATTATGGTTAAGTATAACCCTTTTTGATCTGATGATATCTCTTTGATGGTGATTATCACAATTATTCTCCACCCTTTTTATCACAATAAACTTTATATTATTGTTTATTCCATCCCAACACCTAAAATGAATTAACATCTTATTGCAATGTGCTACACCTCACTTTGCCAATGATAAACGAAGAAAAAATGATTCAGTTAATCAATAATCATGAATAATTAAGTCACAATATAGTCGTGGGAACCAAAAAGTAAAGTCATTTCTATTCCGTCTGCAACAAAAAGGTATCTGTCCAGGCCTCCTTGTGCTCACGAACCGCACTCGAGTGAGATGAGAAAGTTTAGGAGTGGATTCAGTCAGCTTCAACTGATGGAGACAATTTTATCAGAGCAGTGGTGCAAATCCCATATCGCCCTCACAGCTGTACATACAACACAACAGAGCGTTACTGTAGAGTTTCAAATGGAAGTTCCCTGCGGAGTAATTACAAATAACTCGGAGTGAAGTGAAGAATGAAGCTAAACAGTTCCTGATGTCTTGATTTCAACTACGATCTGATGTTGACATATTGATCCCTTGACACTGTGCGTCTTCTGGGGCCACTCTCCACCATGTCTTCATTGTGGACTGTTTAAAAGGCTTGTAGTGATTTTATTCTTTATATTAGAGAACTATGTACAGAGTGAAACAAAGCAAGAAATACCCAGCTGCTGTTTGTTTGTCCCGGATCGACAGACAGTGTGAGAGAAGCAGCGAAGAAAACGTGTCAAAAACAAACATGTTTACAACCCACAGCCAAATTTTCATATTTCCTCGTGCCTTCTGTGCAAAAAAATCAATATTCAGCACTTCACATCCCAAAATATGCAAATGATAGTGGCTGCTTTGTTAAATAAAACAGCTATTTGTTTATGTCTATTACTTCTTTGTTATGTTCAAGTCAAGACGCTGTAAAACTACTGGTTTAGAACTGGAATAGTCCTTTTATAGACCTGGTTTGGACCCGGAATAGTTCAATTCAATTAATTTTGTAGAGCCCAAAATCACAATAACAGTTGCCTCGATGGGCCACAGTTAAAAAGCAGTTGAAAAAAACAATGTTCAAGAGAATTTAGCAAAATGATGACTGTCCCAGAGCATCCCCTGTTCTTGACCTTCCTTTTCGGCAAGGAAAAAAGATATAATCCTGTTATAGTCCTGGTTTAGACCTGTAATAGTCCTCCTGTTATAGACCTGTCCTAGACATGGAATAGACGTGGAACAGTCCTGTTACAGACCTGGAATAATCCTGTTATAGACCTGGTTTAGACCTGGAATAGACCTGGACTTGTTCAGTTATAGACCTGTAATAGACCTGGAATAGACCTTGACTAGTTCAGTTATAGACCTGGAATAGACCTGGAACAGACCTGTTAAAAGATCTGTTATAGACCTGGTTTAGACATGGACTAGTCCTGTTATAGACCTGGAATAATCCTGGAATAGAGCTGTAATAATCCTGTTATAGACCTGAAATAATCCTGGAATAGATCTGTAACAATCCTGTTATAGACCTGGAATAATCCTGTTATACACCTGGTTTAGACCTGGAAAAGACCTGGACTAGTTTAGTTATAGACCTGTTATAGACCTGGAATAGTCCTGTTATAGACCTAGTTTAGACCTGGAATAGTCCTGTTATGGACCAGGTTTAGATCTGGCGGTACTCTCACTGAAGTAAATATTTCCGTTGCTGGTACAACAGTGTGAGAGCAAAACATTGCTTTTCCACAAGATTCTAGTGAATGTTTTCTAACATTACACAAAGATTTCATAATACTAATTTCTCTGTGGTGAATGTATTTAGGTATAGTCTGGTTATTTACTGTCACTAATGTTATTCAAGTTATGTTGTCCCCAAATATTTAGTCAATTTTAAAAACCTTGAAACCTTGGACCGGAATGGCCCTGATACAGCATTTCTGTCATGAATGTGTGTCAGTGGGGGAAGTTCCTCTGCTCACGGCTTCTGCTGTGATGTATTTAAAGCTGTTTCCATGACAAACTTTAGCCTTAAGTTCACAAAAAAAAAACATAAAAATACATCCACTGCACAGTTTATTCAAGTATTACATCATTCTGTATGTTCACTTTTTTAGTTTATTAATGTTGGCAAGATATCTTTCTTTTGTGTCCAGTTTATCACAATTGTGTTAGAATATAAATTGAGGATTTGTTATAGTCCGACCTATATTTTTGAGCCGTACCAACTTCCTAACTTCCCAATCCTAACTTATTATAAAACGTGAAGACCTAATGAGCCGTACTGTGTCAGAGTATGCCAATAGTTTGAAAAGTGAAACTAAATAGTGATACTGTGGAGATGTTATGGTTATCAACTTGACAATAAACTTCTCTAAAACAGATGATGGTGGTGAACTGACACGAACCTTGTATTGAATTGTGTAAAACGTCAGTCTTCAAATCCAGTTCACATGTGTACAGTACAGTAGCGGACCATGTGAGAAAGAGCAGTTTTAGCCCTGCTTGTCCCTCTGCAGCGGAGGAGGAGGAGCAGGAGGGGGAGGAGCAGGAGGAGGAGGAGAGGAGCGGCGCACACACAGTATAAGCCCACGTTCCCACATTCACACACACTCCCTGGAGATGCGGTCTGAGGGCTCTCTGACAGACACACTGACAGCCTCAACTCCCCAAGTCACTGCGCTAAAGTGCATAAGCAGCAGGCACCAACAGAGGATATTCTTCAGCTCCTATTGTTTGGTTTTTTGGGAGGAATGTGTAAGAAATTGTACCCTTTTCATTGTTACTTTTACATAACTACATTTAAGTAAAAGTATGTTTTGGACTTGGTAATCGGGAATGGTATGAATAGATAGAAGCAGATATTTAAAGTTGTGTGGAAGTGGTGGTAGTAGCAGGGCTGTAATAATGAATCGAATAATTATAGACTGGTCTACTGTAAGAAAAATAAAATAATAATTATCACCGTAATTGCCATCTAGACTTTACAGAGAAAAAAACACATACAAAAAGACCTTTTTATGACTAAGACAGCAGCCTTATTAAAGGTCACTGTGTAGTTTGCTGGTGGAGGGTATGAAACATTCTTTTCTCCTGGAGATGGAATAAAACAGGCAATCTCCATGGAGACAAGCAGCAAACCAAGTACTTTTGGGGCAATGGAAATATCTTTAACTGGATAAATGAAAGGTAGATGAGTTTATATACTGTGGAACCTTCCAGGCAAAAAAAAAAAAACTATTTCATGAGAAAATAAGGTGACAGACCCTCAACTAGAATATATAGTGCACCTTTATATCAAAATATTAAATAAAACATATTTCTGATTTTCATTCACATTACCTGCAAATATTCTCAATATCCACAGTACATCAACCTTTGATAATGTATTAAAAATGTTTCAATGTACAATAACAATAATCGTTTGACAAGTCGAAAAATAACTGCTGACTAGTCGACCACTCCAAACCCAAAATAGTTGTCAGTTGCCACCTTAATTTCTCGTGGTAATACAAGAAACTTTCTGTACTTTTTAAAACACATGTGACAATAACAACTGCATTAATTGTTGCATATTTGCTCCATCCTTACTAACTGATTAACAAATAATACATTTTTACTTTGCAGTTCAATTTTAGGAATAATCTTGGGCAGTTTATGGATGAACCCTTTCTATTTCTGAGATATATTATCAATCATTATAATTACATTAAGTTTTGTTGTTAATTGTCAAGTGCTGTGTGGAGTTTGTTTTCTTTTCCATAAACTGAACATCAAAGCCTCTTATAAAAGTGCAGTGGGTCAAGAGTGTGCAGGGTCAAAGGTCATCCAGATAAGGATCAGAGATGACCTCTGCCAGATGCTTCCCAATGGTCAGCACCAGTTTATGCTTTATAAAGTGGCCATAAATGTGAGTCATTTACCAAAAAGAAGCACTCAGCAAACAAACTTTACATGACACTAAACTTATTTATGAACTCACTTTGCTAATTGAGTTTCTGTGTCCGCGCTGAACAATAGTGTGGCTCCTTTACCACTTCCCCTTTATGGGCCCGGGGTTGATTATGCCCTTAAGCAGTCCTTAAAAAGACTGTGCAAACAGTTCTCTCAGCAGAACCGCATGGAAACTGCAGGGCTTTTGTGGGAAGGCCTCACTTCTCCATATGGCACTCTGCCCTGTCCATGTAGAGAGGGGAAGAATGAGGACAAGCAAATGAAAGCACTTTTGTGAAGGGGACTGAGGAGGAAATAAGGTCTTTGAACGAGCAGCTACTAAAGGTGCATGTAATGTCGTGACTAATACATAAGTGCGGGAAAGTATTGCCTTGTTTTATTAGCGTTATGAGGGTGGTCTGAGTCTTTTCCTGCAACTTTGAGCTGAAACAAGTTGAAGTAGTTGCAGAGTTGACATATAGAACCTTCTGACATCATTTTAATTTAAAGCTAATAGAACGAACTTTGTGCTGCAAGTTGGATTGTTGAAAGGTTTGTGCTTTCAAACTTATGAGAATCCATTTTGTGCGACTACTGGGTGATCTTGTCAAGTCCGCACAACTTTTGGTGTTGAGTAGAAACCATATATCTTCCAACAAAAACATTTCATGAATTATTGCTGACAAGGTAACAAGACTATTAACCATTGCTTTATCATTGAAGCAAGTCAATTACCTGCTGCCATTGGCTAAAACTCAGCTGAAAGTCCCTCTTCTTCCCAAACAATTTAAACGGGAGCCATTCCAAATTTATTCTACAGAGCTATTAGCGCTGTAATATGTGGCATAGATTCTGATGAGGATTATTCTTTAACCAATGTATGCAAACCATCATAGTGTGATTAAAATCCATGTTGAGATGACAAACAGTCCACCTAATAATGAACAATATCCAAGTGAATAAGGCTGGGCAATATGGTGATCTGCTATTTTTGTGAAATTGTGATTCATCATTTCTCTCTTTAATGCAGCTGTCTGTTCAAACACTTTTTCTCCTGTTGTTTAGCCTCTGAAGCCTCTGAGCAGATGACTTTATTTACTTCTTAAAGGTCAGGGCTGCACAATTAAACTAAATCGACACAAAATCACAATTTTAAGGGATGCAATTAGCAAATCATTAAGGCTGCAATGTTTGAACAACAAACAACAAAATGTCTTGCTTTGATTTGAATAAAAACTGCTAACACTGTAGTTTGGATTTGTACAAAACATGTTCAGAAACAAGAAACAAAAGTGCGACCAAAAGCAACAAAAATGTGTTCAGGAGTGACAAAAACGCGCCAACAAATAACAAACACTCAAAGACAAAGACTCAATGCATCAAAACGTGACTAAAAGCAACAAAAACGCAACGAAAAACAACAAAGATGTGACTAAAAGTGGCAAAGACGCGACTAGAAGCAACAAAATAGTGAATTTGTGAAACAGAATCCTATTGTTAAAACATAAATCATGAATCTAATCTCAATCACACTGGTCAGAAAAATCACAATTACATATTTTTCCTAAATCGGGCAGCTCTATTAAAGGCAATAGAAAAATACAAAGTGAACACAAGTCGTGAACCAATCGAAATCATGATCTGACCCCAAGAAAATCGTTATAATAATTTTTTATCATATCACCCAGCCCTAGATGAAACTGTATACTGTATAACAATCATTAATGTAACTATTCATTCCAAGCACAAACACACATTTTCAGTTTTTTTTTCAGTTTTTACCTTACATTAACTATTGTCCTATGCAGCCTTATTAACTCAAAGAACATCTGAGTGCACTGCAGGTCATCTTTAAACCAAACCTCATTTCCTGGTGGGGAGAGTGGCAGGATATTAATCACGATAAGAGACAGGAAGTGAGGTGAGAGTGAAGCATATAAGGCAGCCACGGCACTTCCCTTTTGTCGCCGAAGCCAAACTCCAACACTATTATGAGATCTTTTGTCAGCAGCTGTCACGACACCTCTGGGTGCATTGCTCACATTCACCGGCGCTCTCTGATGTGCCCCGCCCCTTGAGATTTGGTCAGCTGTTGCAACCCAATAAGCGAAAGGCCTTGACCCGTTAACTCCCGTCACCTCGTAAACCAAGGCGGCACCAAAAAGTCCCTGATAAAACGTACTATTTACAACGCTACTTTTTCCATTCTTTGGCATGACACCCCAGTTATCATCGGCCACCCCTCGGCACAATGCTGGACACTTGCCTCCGCGCTCTCTTTCAATGGACGGAAATTGGGAGAAGAAAACAGTGCGTGGCTGAAAGGACGTGAGGCTCCATCAGACAATAGAGAATCTCCCATGTTTAGCGAGCACTTCCTCCCGACACACAGCGCTAACAATGAGGCGCTATTATGACTGACTGAGCCTGTTGTTTTAGACATTAGCATGCCAGAAAGGACTGGGCCATGTTTTCTTCAATTGGGATGTGCTGATATCAGATAATTGTCTGGAATTGACGGAGGTAAAATAGTTCAAGTTCAGGCCTCAGAATTATATAAAGAAAGAGAAATTATTGAAGTTGTTTTCACGCTTTACGGTGAAGGTTAAGGTCAAATGGAGATTGCACCGTCAAAAGGTTTTTCCATTATCAAGTTTATAACATCAGCTGCAACACATTTAACACATTTTTGCCATGCGCTTTAAATAGATTCCTCCCTTCAAAATGTAACTGTCCACTTTGTAAGTAGAAATTTAACAAATAATGATGGTTAGCATAACAAATCCATGTTCTAATGGATCATCTAAATATCTACAGTACATTCAGCTTTGTAGATAGACAGTAATTTTGGGCATTGGTGCACAAACATAAACACAGCTTCTTATTTAAAATAAACGACACTAACTGGATGTTATGAAGTGAGTGGTTTTATTATTACTTCTAAATGGATGGATTTGTAGTTAAATTTCCAAGGAAAATTAGTAGAAAAAAGAAAAAAATCAAATTAAAAATGCTAAATATGAAGAACACAGTACCATAGTCTGAATGAATTGCGTTTTTTCTGGCAGGAATTGCTCTTGCACTTGAAATCGCTGGAAATCGCAGGGTCATTCACGATTCGACACGATACATGATACGATAATATCACGATATTGCAATAATCGATATATTGCTCGTGATATTCTACGATATATCACAAATTTTAAAGAATTCAATACATTTTAACAACGTTTTTTCTTTGTTAAACCACAACCTGCACAAACAAGATTATTTTCCTCAAACAAGCAACAAAATAATATTGGTGTCACAAAATAAATTGGTAAATTATACCAAAAATGACTCATGGCGATATATCAATACAGCAGCCCACAATATTGATACTGTATTGCAAAACTTAGTATCACGATATAGCGCAAATTGGATATTTTTGATTAAGTATGATTGAAAGTATGATTACCCATAACTGTGGAGAAATGTCACCCTCTTTTTGTCTTTTAGTCAGACAGAGGTAAACTTGTTTATTTTGTGTGATTGTTTAGATGACTCCTGTATCCTGTCTTAAATTTTGCTTAATTAAAATATTGTCCACTTCATTATGACTTCATTTTAGAACAATTTACAGTAAACAAAATGTAAAATGTATATTAAGACAGTGTTTTTTTGAGTTACAGCACACCTGTTGGGTTGAAAAGATACCATGGCACACTACCTATTCTAAAACATTACTAAATCAGAGTTAAAAAAGAAAAAAAAGGTACATAATGGGGCGAATAATATCTGTATCACTGTCTAGTTCCTTAAATGTTGCTATAGTGATGGATTTGCATTCTTTTTTTGTGCAGAAGTTACTCAGGACACTCCAAAAATGTAAATTAGTCAACTACATTTCCATGTGAATCTATTAACTTAAAATTACATCTTTTGTTTCCCGGCACACTGATAGAAAATTTGTATTTGATAGAAAAAAGTATTTGTTTGTTTGATTTGATTTATGTGCGAGACTTGAACCTCAATTAAGCACTTGCACTTGAAATCGCTGGAAATCGCAGGGTCATTCACGATTCGACACGATACATGATACGATAATATCACGATATTGCAATAATCGATATATTGCTCGTGATATTCTACGATATATCACAAATTTTAAAGAATTCAATACATTTTAACAACGTTTTTTCTTTGTTAAACCACAACCTGCACAAACAAGATTATTTTCCTCAAACAAGCAACAAAATAATATTGGTGTCACAAAATAAATTGGTAAATTATACCAAAAATGACTCATGGCGATATATCAATACAGCAGCCCACAATATTGATACTGTATTGCAAAACTTAGTATCACGATATAGCGCAAATTGGATATTTTTGCACACCCCTAATAGCGATTAGATTGGCACTTTGTGTTTTAATTATTGGATTCTGTTCAAAGTTAAACATGGTTAGAAGTTTTATGCAGAATGAGAGGAAATTATGGCGCTTAAAAAACGGCAGCCTTTGCGATTTGCTTATTGCATCCATTCAAATTGCGATTAATCTTGCAGTTCTATAATGTACTCTTCCACTAATGAATTGTCTTTTTTGAGGCACTTCAATCAATCCTATTCTGAGCATATTCTTCTACACACCTCACAAAAAAAGTGTAATATCCAGATTAATAAATGCCAGCTGTCACTAAAACGCAGCACTGTTAACATCCTTGTTTTCATGACAATCACAGCGCAGCAGAAACAATGACTCCAGGGCTAAATCACACTTGACAGATTTCTTCAACCCAGAGAGACGAATAACATAAAGTCTCGTCATTCATCTCCTGAAGTCGTTTCCTTATTATATCCTGTGATTTAAGCCAAAGACTCCCAGTACCAGCAGAGCATCTACAACTCTGCACACTATTGTTCCCCAATGAGAGATTCGCAAAGAAAAGGGTTTGTTTACATCAGAGGGAATCATCTCATGGAGGGGTAAGGAGTCTCGGAGGGCCTTTGCAAAGCATCGTGGGTATTTATTGCACCCAGCAGAGTGTTTAAAGGAAAATGTTTGGTAAATGGTTGTTGACAAAAACTCTAGGAGATACTGTACGGGTTTTTCAGATGATAAACCTGGTTAATGGAAGTTTGTCTTAAAATGTCATAAACTGCAAATTGTTCTTTTAATATTCAAAAGTATGATTACCCATAACTGTGGAGAAATGTCACCCTCTTTTTGTCTTTTAGTCAGACAGAGGTAAACTTGTTTATTTTGTGTGATTGTTTAGATGACTCCTGTATCCTGTCTTAAATTTTGCTTAATTAAAATATTGTCCACTTCATTATGACTTCATTTTAGAACAATTTACAGTAAACAAAATGTAAAATGTATATTAAGACAGTGTTTTTTTGAGTTACAGCACACCTGTTGGGTTGAAAAGATACCATGGCACACTACCTATTCTAAAACATTACTAAATCAGAGTTAAAAAAGAAAAAAAAGGTACATAATGGGGCGAATAATATCTGTATCACTGTCTAGTTCCTTAAATGTTGCTATAGTGATGGATTTGCATTCTTTTTTGTGCAGAAGTTACTCAGGACACTCCAAAAATGTAAATTAGTCAACTACATTTCCATGTGAATCTATTAACTTAAAATTACATCTTTTGTTTCCCGGCACACTGATAGAAAATTTGTATTTGATAGAAAAAAGTATTTGTTTGTTTGATTTGATTTATGTGCGAGACTTGAACCTCAATTAAGACGTTATTTTAGCACATTTCTGATATACTGTGATATGTTCTGAACATCATCATCGAGGTAATGCAAAAAAACATTGAGTTGAGATGTTTATTTTTGTCAATATCGCCCACCCTTACATGTCTTGCAGGGTTTGTTTTTTTCCAGTCATGGAGCCATGGTTGCTTTAGTTCCTGGCGAACATGATGGATCCCATAATTGGCTGAGTCTGTCTCCATTGGGGGTGTCTTCTCCTCTCAAGGGCAGAGAGAGCAGAGAAATCCACAAACCAATCTCCTCACACCCCTCTCGTGTATTCAAAAGCCACTGGGACAGGACCATTTCTACACTACACTACACTCAGATAAAGAGACAGGGAAGACCTTGACCAGCCCTTTGCCCCATATAACCAAACCCATCAAATAACTCAACCAAGATGCCCTTCCTGTCGAAACAACCCAGAGTAATGTCAATGAAGTGTTTGCCCTGGGACACAACATCGTCAATGTAATGACAATACAATATTAAAGCCGCAAGCGGCATCAAACCGGGCCGTGCTCGTCGTACTCAGCTAGCCTAGCGCCATGTAAGGATGGCCCTCAGGGTTTGCGTTTTAGAGCCTTTGTGGTTCTTTGTGGTCAACAGAGGCCGGAACACTTGTCCCAAAAAATGTGATAACTTTTGGTGCCCCACTCCTCAAGATGATTTTCACCAATTTCAGCTTGCTTGGGCTCCGCCCAAGGAGGAGTTTGTGAAAGTGCATAGTTTAATTTGAGAGATTTTGCAATTTTGCCATTGGAATAACATGGGACGTTTCTGTCATTTCTCAAATTCTGGGCAACTTTTTGTCTTCGCCATAATACTGCGCGCAAAAGTTCAACAAGACTTTGTTGTGAAAGCAATAGGCCCTACGCCCTGTCGGGGCTCGGGCCTAATAAGTAGAAACATTAGGCTTTTCTCTCGTACTTAGTATTAAACTGTAAAAAATGTAGATTATCATATCACTATATTTCTTGAACGTTGAATCAAATCTACGCTCAAGTCATTCCATAATTTAACACCAGAGACAGAGATACAGAAGCTTTTCATTATTGTGGGTAAACTGTAGTTTGGGAAATAGGAGGGAAAAATGTAGGAAATAGGAGGATCTAAATGAAACCCACCCAAACAGCAAGAACACAGCCATTTGTACTTCTTTTGATTACAATTTTTCACAGTTAGCCAAAACACCTCATCTGTTTTGCATATTATTTTCTATTTTGTGGTATATTTTATCACATATATTGAGCCTTGCATGCTTGCTAAGTCTTTCACATGTACATTTGGAGAGAGGGGGTGCGTTAATCTCTGTTTAAAAAAAAAAAATCTAGGTTGCTGTCCAAAGCGTGGGTGCGCGTTTCCTTTACAATTTTGTATAAAACCCTGTATCTATGAATTCCAATCCGCTCCTTTCATATCTGCTAAATGAGCTTAAAGCATTGCTACTAGACTGCATCACTTTGGAAAGCTCTTTTTTGTCTTTGCCACTTTGCCTATCTGTGAATCCCACTGAGATTCATTGAGGGATTTGCGAGGGATTATGTGTCAGCCCCGCACTAAAACAAAGTGTTAGTTCTGGAGGGTTAAGCTCTCTTGGCTGTATTTATATGTGCAGCTTTGGTTTCAGAGGGGAATGGGGCGGTCAAGGGCTCACTCTGCCATTTGTACAAGGACGCAAGGACAAAATAACAGTTTGAGTTGTAAAGTTTTCATGCACAAAGATTGTAGAAAAGCCAAAATGGTTAAAAAAAAAAAACTTAAAATTAAACGTTTTTCCAGTAATGACTTCTTTCTCACACATTACATGCAACTCACAGCAGCAGAATCATCAGCCTCCACAGCCTCTCAATTCAATCTGCTATTATACCTTTCAATTAAAAGTATTTATACGACAAAAACAGCAAAAAAGTGGAGATACTGAGAGGGTTAGCTAAAGGTCTTGGAGTGAATCATGAGTTTAATCTAATTTAAATACATAAAAACTCATAGTTTCCTAGTACTTTTCTGTATAACTCCAGTGCAGTTGTGCTTTTTTGGTGAACTTTGGGTCAGACACAAAAAGATACTTCATAGTTTTGCTTGCCACATCCCCTTTTTAGCCGATTAATCGGTCGATCAGGGAGGTCTTTAGTTGACCAAGAATTTCATTAGTTGAATACAGCCCTATTTGAAACTCAATACTTGCTGGCTGGCTGGTATTGATACTGAAACAAAAAAGCTACATAAACAGGACAAATTTTGACCGTTCAAAAAATCATTTTCATTTGGTCTTTATCAAAGTATAGGATCAAATGTAATAATAAATAAGGTACTATTATTTTATGTTTGTGTGTCTGTGTCCAACAAAGTATCATGGAGCTTTTTCTTTATATTCAATGTAGAAAATGTACCATCATGACTGTTCACATTTTTTCGTGTTACAATAATGCACTTGTCCTTGGTCAGAACAGAAGAGACTGGAGTCACGCCACATTCAAAAGACTTCAGGCAGAGGACCAGCTGACATAACAAACAAAGAGGAAGTGTGATTTTGATATTGGTGGTAAATTATCAGTCACTTAGGGATTGAAAAGGCAAATTAATACGATTTTATTCAATTTCACTGTACTTATTGCATCAAAAATACTAAATGTACAGGCTTCTTGTGTGTTTTTGAATGAATTTTGAAGAATGCAGTCAGGGGCAGTAAAGGTGACTTACTTCTCATATTACTGTTCCAAAATAATATAACTATATAAAGGTAAGCTACATGTCTTAAAAATGTCCAGCTACGTCAAATGTAATTTACACACTACACTCTGGGCTTGACAACCACTGTAAATATAACTACATTTCAGACCTTATGCCAAACCACAACAGAATCTCACCTTTGACCCCTGAAGTGCTGGTGACACCTCACACGCAGCCCCCCAGTATGTAAACAACAGCTTGAACAATAACGCTAGTGACGAGAGGTCAAAGGCAGACGTGTGAAAGCAGGAGTGGCAGTAGTAGTAGTAGTAGTAGTAGTAGTAGTAGTAGTAGTAGTAGTAGTAGTAGGGCTGTACCCCTCTAGTCGTTTAGTTGATTAATCGGTCGATGGTGTTTTAGTCCAGTGGTTCCCGAAGTGGGGGTCGCGAGGGATGAGCATGGGAAGATTTCAGCATCTAATTTGAATGAATATGACACAGTATTTGCTCAATTTTTCAAATGAAAGACAGTATCTTTTAGTGAAATTGGGTCTAAGAAGACAATAAACTGTTCAAATAACTTATATTAAACCTGATTTAACATCACTTGATACTTAAAATTATATTTCATTGAACTGTGGGGGTCCCGAGTCGGTTGCCTGCTATATTAGGGATCCTGGCCAGAAAAGTTTGAGAACCACTGTTTTAGTCAACCAAAATTTTATTAGTCGATTAATTATTTAGTTTAGATTATACATAATCTATGGAAACACAGAAAGAAGAAGGTATGGAGTGAGCAAGCTGACAATTTGAGAGCAAATCATGAGTTTAAGCTTCATTTTTATAAACAAATACACCATATCCTACTACTTTTCTGTATAAATAGTTGTTTTAGAATGAACTTCCACAGTTGTGGTCTTATCAGTCATAGCGATGCTGAAATATTTAGAGAACTTTTGCTGATTTCATGCCAGTTCCCCTTTAGTCGAGTAGTAGTAGTAGTAGTAGTAGTAGTAGTAGTAGTAGTAGTAGTAGTAGTAGTAGTCACCTGCAAAGAAAAGTCTTAATATACAGAAAGTGCTGTTGGAATTTTTATAGCGATAGTTCTTAAAGTAATAGTAAGTAAGTAAAGTTTATTTGTATAGCACCTTTCACAGACAACAAAGTCGCAAAGGGGTTCACAACTAAAAGTTAAAATGCAGAAAAACAAAACACATTTACAACAGGCAATACACACAACAACCTGACAGTAAAATCAGTCCTTTAGTCTGCTGAAGTTAAAACGCCAAAGCAAAAAAGAAGGTTAAAAAGTAGTAGCAGTGGTAGTAAGTGTAGTATAGCTTTGCAGTACCTTGGTTCAACGCACCATACATTGAAATCCATCCATCACACTAAAGAACCTCGCCTTATTTTCTCACCGTCGATCCAGCCAAGGCCGGGTGGATAAATAATACACACCTAAATCTTCTTTGTACTCTTCAGCCCATCGATCCACTGCCATTTCCAGCTCATCCTTCAGCCTGGGCCGACCACAGCCCTCCAAAATGTTGTTCAGATTTCACATTTACCTATTGCGTGGCTCTTCACCTTATTTTGATTTCTGGAGTGAGATGTGCCCTTTGGAAACGCCGTGTTGTGACTGACAGGTTGTTTTAGGCAGGATGATGGATGAAGCGGAGGTGCTGACAGATGCTTTGATGCCACACAAACCACCGCTGGCACTAAACCAATACGCCCACCTCCAGAATCAGTCAAGAGAGCAACCTTAAACGTGGAGCTAAATATGAATCTATTATGGATCGATGGAAGCGGTCAGTTTTGTGTGCAATCCTAATTCCCACTTGCTGTTGTTTGCTATAAGTTACACAGTTTAGTAAGACAGCAGCACATTCAACAGCAAGACAAGTGAAAAGAAAAAATAAATCAATTTGAACCTCACTTTAACAATAGAGGGATTAAGTAGGGCTGTCATGATAATTACTATATCGATTTATCGTCCAAGAAATGAAGCTGGAACAATATTTTGTGGCTCAATATTTATCATGTGTGTCTTTTCTTTGCACAAACACTTTTTGGTAGAATATCAACATTTTAACTGTTAAGGGTTGAATAATTAACATATATGACTCGTAAATGTATGTATGTATAAGTGTTTCATTCAGGTCTTTATTTATTACAGCTCATAAATTTTACGATTCGATTCATTTAGAATAAGGTTTCCTTGGATTATTGTTTTACTGTGGCATGGTTTCATCATTTACCCTGAGCCTGACCTGAAGACCCACATGATCCTCATCTGTCTGGAGGACCTCTCTCTACACTAGATGAGCTGTTCCTCATCTGCCTGAAGGAACTCTCTCTACACTAGATGAGCCACCTTCCTTTCTCCTGAGTGGTTCTGGCTCCACAGTCCATCTGCAAATGTCCAGGACCATCTGCAGCCTGTCATGGGAGTATCTCTCCTTCACTCTGGTTCTCCTCGAGGTTTATCATGAGATTTTCTAAAACAATATGTGTTATTGTGACAGGCCTATAAGATCAAGAACAGAATTAAAAAGCAGTCAACTTCAGATGTGACATATATTGATCGCTATGATGACACCTAATGCAATCAGCCAATACATATCTCTAACTCTCAGCTATTGAGCCTGAGGCACAGTCTGTAACTACATGATGTAATCTTTACTTATGTCACTAATGGAATAACAGAGTGACTTTCCTTTCTGAGCAAAATCCATATCATATTTGTGTCAGAACTGAAAAGAATATAAAAAAGCCTGTCGCAATAATAATTTTGAAGTATAATATATTACTGCATACATCACACTAAACCATAATATTACTGTACAGGGCCAGCCTGTGGCACAAACAATCTAAGCAAATGTTTAGGGCCACCTCCAATCGGGGGCTGCATGCTCTGGTAAAAGACACAAACATAGACACAAGTTAAAATGTAAAATTGAAATATATGTATAAATATGATCCACTCTAAGCTTATCTTTAAATGCAGAATAAAAAGGATAAATAGATCGATAAATAAATGTAAATGGTGACGAATGTGGCCTGCTCTGTCCAGAACATCTTTTTCTCCCCAATCCACACCTCATTTCTTGTTTTTATTTTATATTCCATTGTTATGTCCAAATTTTAAAAACGTGTGCTTGGTAGCCAACAAACAAAGTCTTGTTTAGGGCCTCAAAATGCACTGAACCGACCCTGCTACTCTATCTCACTGACAAAGAACGTTATTTTTCTAAATGTACAGCACCATTAAAAGGAAGGAGCTGCTAATAAAAAGCCTAATGAAACAATAATTAAACCTCTATGAAACCTCTATACTACAGCTCCAATCTTATCACCAACAAAACATAACACACACCCCCTATTGCAAAATAATAATTAATATTGAGCATCATCATATTGTTCAATCTATCATTGATTGAATGAATCAATATAAAAAGTATTGTGACAGGATGAAGGCTCCAGCCCAGCATCTCTCTCCCAGTCAGACGTTCGGTGTCGTGACCCCGGTGCCCTCCTCCAGCACGTGCCCACCAGCTCTTACCTTGTTGGAGAACGGGGGCCTGGCCAGGTTGACTCCGTCCCTGATGAGTTTATCCCTAATCATGATCTTCAGCTTGAGCTTCGGGTAGACCGTCACGTCCCTCCGGTTGCCCAGCGTGAGGTTCCTCTGCGCGCCCATCATGTACCCTCCGTTCCTCGGCGCGCGCTCGTTGAGAGGCTCGGTCCACGACTTGGAGCTCCGCAGCTTGGACTCGTACTGGCTGACCATGTGGCTGGTGTAGATGTCCGCGGCGGGGGGGATCGGCTCCAGGGTGAAGTAGAGCCCGCTCGCGGCAGTTTCCTTCGCCTCATCCTTGAGCCTGCGCACGGCTTCGTGGATGCGCTGCCGGTGGTGCGGGATGTACACGCCGATGGCATCCAGGTCCGGGTCGCCGATCTGCTTGCACACCTCCAGGTCGTCGTAGCCGTTGTCCACGAACGCCTCGACGTACTGGGCGAGCTGGAGCGTTTTGAGCCACTCGAACACGATGACAGGTCCATTGGTCGTCATTTTTTTGGGCTCCAACTTATTCCTTACTCAAAAGACGCTCACTTTAGTAAAACGAAACGACATTATAAGTCAAGCATGAGTGGTTTTGTTTCGTGCTAAACCACCTTCATGTCGACAGGTAGAAAACATGTCAACATCCATTCAAAGCAGCGCACAAACCAAATCCGAAAATGTAAGTAAATTGCACGCAACTGTTGTCACTCAAAGATTAATCCCAGATGTCCAAAGTGCAAGGTGACAGGTATCCTTATCCACTCCGAATCCAAACGTCCACTTACACTTCAACAGTCCCGGCGCGTCACCATCATTGCCAGCGCGTGGAACTACAGCCAAGAGCCAACACGCTCCACAACCGCCGCTCCGCTCCTCCCGCTGCCGTCCACGCCCCCTTCAACCCCGCAAAATCTCACCCCGTTCTTCAAAAATAGTTCCTCGTCTACACTGCTCCCGACTTGTCACCGCGTCGCCGCTGCCGGGCGCGCAGTCCTCGCAAACTTGCTCCGAAAGGCGAAAAGCGCACGCACGACGCAGCGGCGGTAGCTCGTGTGCGATCCCCACGCTGCTTTGTGACACGCCGCTGTTGTGTGCCTGCTTTCCCCTCCTCGCCTCACTCACTTCACACACGCTCACCCATTCAGCATTTTCCAGCGGGTTTCTCGGGAGCGCCCTCTACGTAGGAACACGGGAAGCGGTCTGGACAGCGGTCGGTTGCGCTCATCCATCCGTGCGCGTCTCGATCCGTGGAACAAGTCAAGTGGTTACAATGTCACTCGAGAGACAGATAGGGAAAACTGTGGCGGGGAAAAAAAAAAAAACACAACTGGATAAGTGTCCTTTCTGTCCAAATGGAAAGCCGAGTTGCAGATGATGCATGCTCTATGAAATGCGAGCTGACATCTTGTTAGGGGCCAGTTTGACACGATCACTATCTCGGAGCGGGGCTGGAAGTCATTTGCCTCGGCCCATTATGACGCGCAGCGGGGCTGGAGAGGACGGGCGGAGAGGGAGAGAGCGGAGTGAATATCAAACAGTCCATTTTTTGGGGAGGAAAATGGTCTGCGCCGGTGCGTTGTATTGTGTTCCAATCAGGGCTGAGTGCGCCGACGCCGTGTGAGATTTACCTGTCGGACTGCTGACAGGGTAATTACAGTGAAATGCTCCATTGTGTTGAATTCTGGGTAAATACTTAACAGAAGTGAAGGGAGAGTGCTCGCGTTATTAATATGCATGAACACTGGGGAGAATAAAAATATTGTAAAAACAGTATTTATCCAGATTTTCATGTTCCTGGGGTGACTTTCAAGTAACCCATGCTAAGAATTATAATTTTAGGAAGAGAAAGAAAAGTGTGCCACGTCTGTCTTTTATTATTTATGTTCATGGATTTAGGATATCGCTGCTATGGGTCACAGTGGGTTGTGATTTATTCTGGACGATAACCCGCTCCTTTTGTTCACAGTTGTTCTTTTATAGTATTTAAAATTCTGTGCAGGTCCAAAGTGGTATTAAATACATCTGATAGCCCTTCTACCATTTAACGGATGTCGATCTCTGAGTATGGAGGCCAGTGATCTGCAAAAAGTAAAGATGATTGATCGCTTGAATTGATTGCTTTAGACTCGACATCTCCTGACTCAAACTGATGCATAAACCTCAAATGAAATGTCACAAGAACAGTCGTATATTTTCAGTCTCCGTATATTTTGCTAACTAGACTAATATTATTTTCATGGGTGTTAAAATGGCCAAATGGATGTTACAGCCTTCTGCTTCAACACAATAACCGCACCAGCCTCCAGCCACACAACTGCTCCACATCAATAACACCTCAATAAGCATCTCCTAATATAATAGTGCGCCTCCAGGTTTCAAACATTGAGTGTCTTAGACAAGGAGGAACAAACTCTTGCCGGACACTTTTAGCATGCTTCTGAACAGTATAATGTAGCAGTATTTACAGGTGTTGTTATTGCAATAAATAGAGAAAGAAATACCTTGAAAAATAGCTATTCTTAGCGAACGGGTTCTCCACAGATCTGACCAGAAAACTGACCGACACGTGCTTGTCTGCATGAGAAAAATGAGATCAAAGCAATGACAACTCCAAGGAAAGAAGCAGATGGTGGACCTGCATCAGAAAAGTTACATACTGCACCTTTAAAACCATTTCACCTTTTTATAACACCTGTCACTTTAACAATATATTATATAAAAACTATTTGCACTGTCACATTTGCACATTTGCACATTGCCAACTGTACATTTCTGTATATAGTCTTAGTCTCTCTTAGTCTATTTTATTCTTAATCTTATGCATGCCTCTTTTATATATTTTATCATATTTTTTTCATTGTTTTATGTTGCACCTCACGCCGAAGCAAGTTCCTGTTTGTGAATTTTGATCACTGACAATGGCAATAAACCGTTTATTCTGATGACCGCACTGAAACTGAGAAAGGATCACAGTCTATGTTCAGCAAAAATAGACAAATGCATTTATATGAGGTCAACATCACATAAATGAAACTGAACAATGTTTGTGCTAAAACCTCACACATTGGAAGTGCAAGTGTTAATGCTGTTGTGAGCTATTCAGATAGCTAATGGCTAATTTCCATCCTCATTTTTTTTTTTTTTTTGTAATTGTCCAGAAGTGCTGTGAATCCAGCTGTCGACGATGAATCTTCAACATACATTTGATCACAATGACATGGGAATTTTACCACATTCACAACAATTCATGACAAAATGATCAACACATTTACTTTGTGCAGGAGATTTTACCACTATTGTTCAGCATCACTTGTGTTACTTTGACCCCCCGTATAGATATAAGAGCTTGAAATTCTATATTACGTTCCAGCATATTTTTAGATTGCTGTTTATTGTTATTTTTCTAACATTCAATGCTACCCTGACTGGTCAACTCAATATTTTGAAGCAAAAAGGAGTACCTAATAAAGTGAAAAGACAGGAGGAAGATAAGCAGTTGGACAATTGCATGTTTACTGACAGCACACTTTCTCTATGGTAATGCATGTTCTGACAGGCGAGACGTGGGGTAAATACAAGCCGCCATGTGATTGGTTAAAGCCCCATCGTGCGCTTGGCTTTGCTGCGTCTAGGTTGGACCTCTCAAGACCTCAATCCAAAAGTGCTTTGAAGCAGAGAATGGCTTCTGTCCACCTAAGCACCGCACCCTGAAGGTCGTGGCTGGTGGGTGAGGGTCAGGGATTGGACGGGCGGTTATCTGTGAGACACTGATAGATATGTCGCCTGGGCCAACAGCAGCAAAGGGCAACGCCAAGAGAGGCCTTTGGAGTTTAAGACCATTGATGTGGTAGATTTTTGTTTGTTTGTTTGTTTATTTATGGGGAATCGTAATAACAATGATACGTAACACTCGTATAGCGCTTCTCATGACACTCAAAGACACTTCAAGACAGACAAAGACTTCTTCATCGCCTTCCACTTATCTGGGGCCGGAAGATAATACACAAATACACAAAACACAAAACAAACAAAAACAAAAGGCAGTAAGTAAAAGAATAGAAAGATAATTTTGAACTGGTAAGTTTTCAGTGATTTTTTTGAAGATGGAAAGTGTGGATGATAAATATAGGACATAACATTTTAAATGTTTAAATAATCAGAAAGAAATCAAATTACTCAGATGCAACTTTTAACATTTCAATAATCTGATAACTCTAGAAATTAATGATCAGATAATGCCATTGTTCCAGTGGAGAATTATGTCTTCTGTTAAAAAAAATATATATATATATATTGCACCACACTTATGTAACATGGTAACAGACAGCAGAGTCTAAGCTACACAGTGAGTATCTCTGGCACATGATGTGGTGCATTTTTCAGTAGCACAATACTTACATAATCTTCACTGAACAGAACATACAAACACTCCATAAAATCTATATAACTGAAGTTTTATCAACTATATACACTGCAGAAGTAAAATTCCACAAAGTTTTCTGTAGTGAACTAGATTTTAAATGCTAAACCTCTTTGTTTATTATCCAGGGATACAATTAAGTGCAAAAATCTGGACCAGTTATTTTTGCGGGGTTTAAAAATGCACTAGCTCTCCCTGGGGGCGGCTGCCTGCGAGCTTCTCTTCCAGCTTTATGCTATATCACACTACAGAAGGGTGTTACAGCAGGATCTATGGCTTTTTAATTATAAATGTCTGGCCAGTCTCCAGGTCTCGAGGGAGCAGAGGTGAAGTGCACATCGTGGCCAGCTGCTGTTTGGCTTGATGCTGCTAATCAACCCAAATATCCCAAATCCTAAGGGAGGGGGCGGGAGAGAGCGAGGGGTGCATGTCTGAGCATATCATCCGAAGACACCTGTCGTTTACCGTTTTGTGCGTGTCAGTGAAGGCAACAGGCTGGTGGTCCAGGTTAGTGCTCCCTGTGGTCCAATAAGTGACGTGCCAATCAATCAAGAAGGAGCTGGGGTCTGGACACATTCAAGAGTCAGGTTCAATAACACACTTCAGGATGGGCCGGCCTTTGGAAGACATCGACTTTGAGCTCCACAATAACGCAATTCATTTTGAAGCAGTACCATGTAATGTTTGAATATCTAGTTTTCATTGTATGTTAAAAGAAACGAACAAACATCAGCACTATCACCGTCTTGATGGAAATGTGCAGTTGTAGGCTAGGTTAAATCATTTTTAAGGTTAATTATGATTTAGTTGCGCACACAAACCTTTTCCTAATGCAACTTTGAAAAGAGAAAAAGTGTTTCCTCATCATTCATTCACTAAAAGTTGTAATTTAGTATTCTTGGTTTGAGTTATCCTGTATAATTCCTGTTCTACAAAAAAAAAAAAAAAAGAAAAAAAAGAAACAAAAGCATTTAAATAAATATAAATTGTTATGGTAAAAGGAAACACTGAGGAGGCGGGGCTTATCAGTTGACTTGTATCCATTATTAAGCCGCTTAAGATCAATATTGAGGTTTACAAAAAACAAACTCTTAAAAAATAATGATATACTTATGGCATAGTTCAATACTAAGTACCTGGATTAAAGAAAAATATGTCTCCTTTAAGTAAGTGATATGAGAGGGGAAAAAAGGTTGATATTTATCCTTAGACTGAAACTTCTGCATGACTTTGGGTGGTACACAACTTCAGAAATAACTGGGAGTATTATATTCATAACCACAAGGAATACAGGAATACAGAAGACCAGAATTATATAGTCTGAGCGGTGAAAATATAATTAAAACAATGCTAATTAAAAAGGCTCCGGATACACTAGGCATTTAAATCTAATTGCATTTAGTTTTATGAGTATTGGACTCCTACAAGACGGAGTAATGAGCTGAACACAGTCAGACATGAAGTTAATGTAGAGAAACTTTAATGTATTTATGGATGGGTCTATTGCCTTTGCCTCTCGCATAACATTTATAGTCTGCCTTTCACTTTCTTTGACAATTTCTTTCAAATACATGCCGCTTCCAACACCACCGCCTCTCCATCTACCACCACAAACCTCTCCAATCATCACAATGTCTTTTCCTGGGTCTAAGTTGCTTTCTATTTAATTTTCAACACACATTACTCTTTCTCTGTTTGGGAAACCTGCTGAGGACTTCAAAAACAAAAATAGAAATGAAATGGAAAAAAAAAAACGCTTTCATCAAAATAGGTCAGACTGTCTCTAAACACTTTTTTTGTCTAGAGTCACAAACAAACCCCCCCAAAACCAGCCTATGAAATCCAGCTCTGCTTTGTAGTCTCGAGCTGTTATCATGGTAACCCAGACTTCAGCGGAGCGCATTATCAGCTGCCCTGACTCCAGCTATTGCCTTTAGCAGCGCTTTAATAAGTCAGGCTAACCTACTGACCCAGGCTTACTGCTGCAGAGGTGGCACAGAGCTCCGTGGGGTGACTCCAGAGGTTTAAGGCCGTGTCTTCTGGGGCTGCCACTCACTTTCCATTCACTTCCACCGGTGCCGCTTCAAAGTCTGTGTAATTAGTATGAACAGTCATGCACCGCACATGCTATAAGTGGATTACTGCATGTACATATATGCACAGTATGGAGGTGTATTTTAACATGGCCACTGGCAATTTGAGACATGAATGTACAGTATGTAGAGTGCATGCATAAGTGTGGGATTAGATTACGTTTACTGGAAGCGAAAGCACATGTGAGTTTGAAGATGGACAAGCAAAGGAAATATCAATGTGTTAGGGTACTATAACTTCATAGAATAAAACGATTCGCTTTAAATGAAAGGTTTGTTTCAGGTTTATTCCACTGGGTGCATTTGATTGGTCAGTAAAAATCAGATCGTCAGAATAATACGATGACGTGACTCAGGGTTAATCAACAGATTTTTAGTAATTGTTGTATTTGAAAGACAAAGTACAATGAATTTTAAAGTCTGTGTCTGTTTTGTCTTTGCTACTTTTTTCCTTTTAGTTGTATACAATCAGACAGAAATCAGATTACTCAAATGCAATTATTTATGTTTCAATAATCCGATAGCTCCAGAAATTAGACAACTTTCAGATTTTCCATTGTTCTATGAAATATGTTTAAGTGATCGAATGGAAAAATGTACTTATGGCACCTTTCACCAAGCACCATCATTTTTTCACTACTGACTGTGGAGTGATTTAGTGTCTCGCTCAAAGACACAACAGCAGTGCGTCAGTTAAATAAGCTTCAAAAGTCAATGATTGATTCTGTATATGTTTCTCCTTTGCAGATGGACTTTTCTGGACGTCTACTCCTCTCCATGTCAAGTCCATCTCCACCTTTAATTAAGCTTAGACAGATAATCTAATCTAGAAGAGCAGGTCACAGACAGCCATCACTGACGACTGCAATCACAGCGCAATCCAGTCAAAGATCCATGTACAGACTTGACTTTTAATCGGTTTCCTCGTGTAAAATGTTAACAACAATAAGAACAACAATGTAGTACCAGCACAATATGGCCAGGGGGCTCTGGGCCAGCCTCACTGTCTGGAGTTTGATTCGTAGCTTTGGCAACTGAATGTCGTTCCACACTCTTCGCCAATTCCGTATTACTGTCTTGTCAGATAAAGAATATAGAGCTCGGGATTCAAATCTCCATTTCCCGAATCCACTTTATTTATGTAGCACATTTTATAAACAGAAACAGCTGCTGCACAAACACAAAACAATAAAAAAACAACAATAAATGTATAATAAGGGCCCAATTAGATTTTACTGGTTCCAAAACATCAAAAACAGTCAAGTAAGCAAGTAATAAAACCATAAAATTACAATACATTTGTGACTTAAAAAAAAAAACACACACACACACACACAAGACCACACAAACTCACTCCATGGATTGTGTCATCACACCTCATAGACATTTTAGCTAGCCATATAAATCAATGGAGTCGTTTTTTAACATTTGATCCCGAGCTCTTACAAGCCAAATACATCTTTTAAAATGAAATATTAACCTGAATAGCTCTACAGTTTTTAGCTTTTTACAACTCACATCAAATAATTGGCACAGCAAAATGAATAGGTGTTTATGAAAAAGCAAACTTTTAAAAATGTACTGAAAACTAAACACAAAAACAGAGATGTGTTACATGGCGTTGTAATGAAATCAAGTGCGAGGGTGACACAGATGAGAACAGAGTGCAGCTAGACTGTCCCCAGTGTGTAGTATGTGTGTGTGTGTGTGTGTGTGTGTGTGTGTGTGAGTGTGAGTGTGAGTGTGTGAGTGTGCATGCAGGTTCCTATACACCAAAGGGAGTGCTCCAGCCGGTGATAAATGAAGACGAGGAGAGGGTTTTTAACTGCTCCCTCAGCAGAGCTGCGGTGCAGAACGAACAATTAATAAAGATTAGGTTCTCTCTCACTCACGTCACCAATGTTCACGATAATTAAAACAAGGAAACAGACGTTGGAAGTTGTTTTTTTAATACATTTTTAATCAAAGAATATAGATTATGGAGAAAGTTATATATAGGTTACAATATTGACCAAAAACAAGGAAGATATTACTAATCAGGATTCTGGGATTGTAGGTAAAGGTTAAATAAGAAAACATTTACTTGTCACGCCGTGGGGAAATTCCAGTTAAAGAACAACAGGAGAATGGAAGTATGTAACCAAGAATCAACCACCTCAGTAATGCATGCTTTTATGGTATTCCTGAATCCTGTATGTGAATAAATACAAGTTAGATAACATTGTAAAAAAGGTTTCAATGACAACCCTTGGAACCTTTTCATCAATGGAATGAGGGATTACATCCAGTTAGATAAGTTTAACACTGTGGAACATTCCAGGCAAAGCAATAACATCACACTGGAGATGAGCAGGTGGCGGACCCCCCTCCAGAAAAGTCATCTTCTTTGTTCAAATCATATGAAGTCAAATTGCTGTGTAATCTCCACTTGGCAAAACGCTTACTGCAAAACTGTTCGGGAGATGAACTTTCTAACAAACTCAGACATCTGAATTTATTTTTGTGGTGGCCACTCAGGAGTCTGCTCTTGGAAACACACACATCACGAAGCATTAACTAAAGCGCTGGTTTGCCAGCGCTGGGTCGTATGTGTTTGTACCTCGGGAGGACTGAAGACAAAAAAGCAATTAGACAAAACCGCCACACGGTCTCACTGCAATAAATCTAGTCTCAAGCAGATGGGAAGATGATGGCCGCGAGCCCAGTTTTGTAACTATAATGAATTTGTATTTAGTGTTTAACCTCCAATTCACACGATAAATAACACTGTTTTGGAGGTGGAGGATCTAAAAGGTGCTGTGAAATCGGGCTTGCAATTGAGTATTAAACTCTGTGCTTGAGTTTTGCTTCGGATTTAAACAGAGCTTGAATAAATGTAATAAAAAAGAAGCAGATTATCTTCATACTGTATTACGGTAACTTTGAAACATTACCGTATTAATATCTTCAAAACCCTACACTTATCTTGCATGTTTGTGTAATTATACAGATTCCTTGCGCCCACTGCTGGCAAGTTAAATGCTAATTTGACTTGTTTTACTTGCACACATTAATTCTAAGGCAATGTATATGCTTTAAACAAACAAAGGTTTCAAATGTATGTATAATTCATATAACAGTGACGTGCAATATGTAACTTTTCTGGGTCTGACACCGGCATTAAACTTATAGGTGACTGGGCCAAGTTACTAGTCTGATCTGCGGAGCGGTGAACCCGTCAACACCTATGATGGAATAAATGCAACACAGATAAGTTCAATGCCAAACTGATGAACATCCCAAGCAAAGCAATAAGATCATCATGGAGACAAGCAGAAAAACTCACTTGATAATATATATAGTGCACCTTTAAAGTTTTCTTTGAGTTATTAGTGACACAATAGAAGACTCTTGATAAAGCAGTGTAACAGTAAACAACCTTTTTTTCTGCTCAGGGCCCTGTGGCGAAGGAAAAGTGAAGTACGGCACAACGTAAATGGGATATCGAACAACGGGCTAAATTGGTTGTATTAATCTGTGCAGCGACACATAGAGCGACGAAAATAATGAGGATCCATTTGTCTCCAGAGGTCATTAGAGGTGACGGCGGCGACAGAGGAGAATTCTATCATAACCTGAATGATTCACAACAAGGAAATGACATATCCATCACCTCATGTGTGAGTCTGGGCATGGCCTCAGGTGTGCACTGTCTCCATTATGGTGAAGTCGTTTTTCAATTGAAATCTTTGTATTTTATCATCAAAGTAGTCGAATAATGTCTAGGAAACAACCTGATCCAACATACAGGATACAGGACAGAAAATTATTCTGACATTTTATCAGATTTAAATTTTTTTGTCACATTATCCTGGCACGCGTCCCGAAACTCTGCACTGGCAGTGATGGTGGCGGGGATTTAGCATTGAAACTGCACTGGCTGTGATGATCAATCTTTATAGGAGTTTCAGAGATTGTGGATTATTTTCACGCACCGAGAGAAACATATTATGAGATGCAGAAGAAAGCCCGTGCATTTTACTGGACTGATAAAGCTTCAGATCATTGAGAGAAGTGGATTAATGCAACTTAACTGAAGTAGTGTAGTGAGTCAAGCCTCATTCATTAATGCAGGTATGTATGTTTCTCTGCAGTAGCTTGGGTTTCATTTGGGGAAAGATTTAACCATTCAAAATCTTTATTAAGATTGTGAACACTGGAAAATAGTGTTCGCATAATCGACTGTTAAAGAAAATCAATACAAAGTAGAATTAAACCAATGATGTTGAGGTGTTTATTACATTGTCATGAGTGAATTAACCTGTATCATGTACAAAAACTTCACATTAGTCATGGGTACAACATGTTTTCAGTAAGATTACATCACATTAATTATCTCTATCAGTAAACAGTATATCCTTGAGGTTTTATAAGTGTATTTCTCACAAGCAAACATCTTCAGAGACACTTTTTGATGATATTAGAGGGTGGAAAGTGAATCAGAATATGGGGCACAATATACACAATTTAACACTCCTGACACGTAAAGGTTGCTAATGTTTAATCTGATTACCAGTGGTATTTTAGGTGTAGTGTTAGTCATGGCTTCAAAGATAAACTCCAAATGCAAAATTCCAGGCTCGTTGCCATTCATTATCACTATTTCTTCCCTGCCGTTATGGCAACCTCAACAAAATTAGTCACATGGGTGCAGGCTCTCTATTACCACGAGTTACCTCCAATTATTTCCTTTCTTCCACCCAGTATTCCAGCTGACTCTTGTACCCCACACTCACGTCTCCTACAAAAAACAACTTCTTCTAGGTCGCATTCTCAGTAGTTGATTAGATTAAAAGCAGTTCAATATCTTGTAACAATAACATGAAAGAATTCCCCTAAATGAGATCCATCTGACTAGACATTTGCTAAGATTACAGATGAGATTTCGAGGAAGTTTGCTTTCTTCTGGGGTCTAAGAAAAATAAAGGCAGGATTTTCGGATGAAGAAAACACACATAAAAGCGTGCAGCGTGCAAGGAGAAACTTAAAGAACACACAAGGGATTTTGGTTAAAAGTAATAAGCCCATAATGTGTGAGTATTGGGCTTCAAGTACTTATTAGGGACACAGCATGAGACGCCGTTTTGCAGCAGTCTATAAAAAGCCAGTGTTTAAAATGCCATAACAGCCTTTTGCGAATAATGAATCACTGATACAATCTTCATCCGTTCCCCCCTCCACTCCAAAGTCAATCTACCAATGTGATGACTTGAGTGTTTTCTGCTCAATTTTCTGCTCAGCTAAGCTCCTCTGAACATGTGATACAATTACATGACAGAGTGAGACCTCTTCATTTGATGTGGGGCGGGGGATCCCTCTGGACGCCACTCCAAATTCCCGTACATCGAGTCTGTTGTGCGCGTGGGCCCACAGGGGAGCACAGTGGGGCCGCTGCTGTTTGATCTCAGTCAGGTGCCCTCCTTCAAAGCTTGTTTTGGACACATCTCAGAAACCATGAGACGTTCTGACTTCTTATCTGATGGTGCAATTTTATGGTCATATGTATGTATGTATGTGCTTAAATGTGTATTACATAATGTGTTTGAGTTGAGCATGGATGTAACAACATGCAAACATCACAGTACATATAGTATTCTCAAGTTATTCAGTTCACAGTGTAATCTTTTCTGAGATTTAGAGGTGAGGATGACAGACAAGTAGAAATCATACTTTAGTGAATCCTTACTGTTATAATGCAAAGAATTAAGATCTAAAAGTGTTTAAGAACAGATTTTTCTTCATGTTGTCCGCAGTGAAATGGAGCGAAGGATTATAGTATGTTTTTTTTGTTTTATTTTAGCTGCTGCTGCAACAAATCCATACATTTAAGCAAAGAAGCTTGTCATTTGAGATAATGTGACAGCCCATGATATTAATGAGAGACTTGTGTGACAATACGATATCACAATATTTCAGTTATTGTTACATCCCTAGAATTGAGGAAATCATTTTTAGTCAGCCATGGTCTGATGTACATCAGTAGCTATTTTCCTCCACTGCCTGGTTTTATATTCTGTTGTTGAATCCACACTCGCTCGGCTCATGTCTTTTGAGCGAACTTTAAACTCTAAACCCACGTGGCGCTGTCGTCGTCTGTTACTTCTATCACAAAGAACAGCAAAATAACGATAAATATCCCAAAAATCTTCTTGTTTTGGCACATCTCCTCTGCGCTTTGGAAAGGTTGAGGATCAGAGTGCGTGTCTGCTAAACCAGTGAAATGTCAGGAAAGTTTCCACACCCGCCTAACGCTGCCTCTGATTGGTTACAATCTCTTTATATCAGCCCTATATCTTGCTCCTGTTCACTTCCGAAAACAAGCTTTGTTCCTTCTCTAAATGAGACAAGAAAGCACTGTCTGACCAATTGACTCTACACTGAAAGTATCTATATTGCAGTTAATGTTGAGGAATGAGCAATTAGTTAGATTACTCATTGCTGATAAAAAATAACGACGTTAGTAATGCCGCTGTACTTACACGCTGTTATTCCCAACACTGGCTGTGACAAATGTTGGTGGATGGGGTCAATGGCAGCCATGTTTTCACTCTGTCGAAAAGCATTTGAGGCCACCTGACTATGAGATTGTAGAAAGGCACTGTAAAAGTCCGTTATTACTAAACCATGGATCATGAGACAGAATACACAGAACGCAAGTATTTGAAGATCTTCGTAGAGTCTTCATCAGTCTTATTCTTCGACACTGATGTAATTGGATTCAAAGTGTTTGTTTAAAACGGTGACATTTTTCATCAGCACATTTTCAGACCTGACAAAATGTAAAGTCTGATGTTCGCAGAGCTGAATGAGTCATGTGTGAGAATCAGACGAGCGCCATAGAAACAACTGCACAGGCACTTGGCACCTTCAGACCAATTACAGCGTCGTCAGACCTTCAAGCCGCTTACAGACTAATGTTCAGCGACACGTGACAGCAAAACAGCCTCATCGACAGGTACACTCATCATTGCAATAATAATCCTATTTAAATGCATGAAGAAATACTGGAGTGCCATCGCATGCATGTATAGTATGGTTTGTTTGGTAATTGCAGGCAAATTTCAGTCAACAGTACACAATCTTCAATAGTAATGATTTGAATCAGTGCAGAACAATGCCTTAGAAAAGTGTATATTTGTAGATCCAAGTAGAGACTATTTTTCTCAAGAGTGATATTAACTGGTTTTCAACGAGGAACATAAACTACGTACACTCAAAGGCAGATGTTACTGCTTTCTAAGTAGAGTTTTGACGCAAAGACTAAACATTTTATTGGCAAAATACCACAGCTACGTAAATGGTGCTATTTTCATGAACTGGACAGAAGCCATTACTAACAAAAACGTAACCTCTTTTGTAGCATTCACACTCAATTCCTTGGGACAAAGTATTTGAGTTCAACTGGATGAGAACTAATGGAATTGATCATTTTATAGTTTCTTAAAACATGACCTATGTGTTCAAAACCCTACAAAATGCAACAGTAAAGCTTTGTAGTATGGCAAAACTATTAATTTTAGCTACAAAAGGCAAATTCTACTTTATCCTTATACAATTATATGATTGATCCATCCTTCAACACCACTGGGACATCACCAGGAGCAGAAGAGGAGAATCTGCCTGCGCAAATGTTAGGGCAACAGTTTGATGGAGTTGATTTTGTTGAACTATACACTTTTGTTTGTCTTTGCATTCTGAGACAGAGCACCTTGTTAGTTCTTTATCACATTTTTGCATACATTAATTGCACACATTATTCACTAATCTCTCTAATCCTACACTGTGTCTTTTGTGTGCCAGACAAACTCTCAACCAATCCTCTGCAGCTTTGTCTATATAAAAATACTGTCGGCGTTGTTTAAACCCTCTCCAGGACACCGAGCACAAGGAGGATTGTTGTAACGCTGGAGCTGTGAAACTTGGGTGAAGTTCAAGCTTATAAATGAAAAACTAGAGACGTCAGTTTAGCTAACAAATATCCAGAGGGAAATTCAGCGATGCCAACATCTTTACCATAGCAAAAAACTTGCACTAAATCTAAACCAACAATTTACATTCTCAGGAGGAGCTGGTTGGGTTTTACTAAAGCTAAGTGGAGGTGGCTAAGGAGGCTAACATATGCAGAGTCACACAGGAGCAAATCCTTGTCTCTGGAGGGCAGATTAAAGAAGGGAAATAGATGTGTTCTTCAGATTTACAAGGATGTGCTCAAGGCTTAGTATGTTTGGTTCCATAGCAAACAGTGAAGAGGTAAACTGTGAGCCTGTGTAATAGCAGTGCTGCAGAAAACAATGCTGTGAATACTGGAAGACTGTGAGAAAATTACAATTATAATCGCAGTAGCAATAGCAGTATTGTCAATTGTTATACATTTTGATAATTGTTGATATATTTGTAATAAATATACCACTTTACAGTATTTTCAGCTAAATAAAACTCTGCATTAGGAGTACTGCAGGAGTAGCAGTAACAGAATTAGAGTTAAGCCTACTTGAAACATTTCAAGATAATGTGGTTTATTGTGTGTAAAACTGAAACATAGACACATGATGGATATTTAAATGTAGGTGTAATTGTGTCTGCAGCACATTGTGCCTCTGCTGAGAAGGTGGTCGGCTGCAGCCTTCTGTCTCTCCAGGACCTGGTTGGATCACAGCTGACCCCTCTCACCTGGACATGGACTAATTGAGCCACTCCCCTCGGGCAGAAGGCTACAGTCCATCCAGACCAGAACCTTCCCTCTGCCGTTGGACTCATGAACACATTATTCTACACACATTTTATTTTGCATGTCCTTATTTAATAATTAATATTTTTTAGCATGATCTATACTTTTACCTTACTATTATTATTATTATTCTTACTATACATTGCTGTATGTTACACCTTACCGCCACAGTTCCTATAGTTTGTGAATTTCGTTCACCGACAATGGCAATAAAAACCTAAAATAAAAATAAAGCAATAAAAAATAAGTGTGTTTGTATATGTATGCGGACAATACACGCAAGTTCTGTTAGGTTTTTTGTTTTTTTTTCTGACAGTATCATGTAAATATGGTATATTGGTATTCCCTTGCAACAAATCTGTAATCATTGTAAACTAAAGGTGAACTAAAGGTGAAAGCTAAGAGCTCAAAATAACCCAATCAATCAATGTATTGACTTGTAGTGTAAAACCTTTGTCAGTTACAAATTGAGAAGACAAATCTCAAAGGCAATAGTTTTTGGATTACTTTTACGTAGGGTTAGGGTTATATAAACTATATATGATCATAGCTTAACAAACATTACTTAGTTCACCTATAGTCTGTTCATTGCTGTTTGTTCTCCTTCTCCACTCTCTCAGGGAAGTTTCAGACACTGCAGCTACTGATGACCACACCTTGGATGCCTCCTCCCCATCTCACAACCCTGACCTGTGGACCCGAATGCTCCTCATCTGCCTGGAGGAACTCTCTTTATACTAGAAGGTAGCTCCTCATCTGCCTGGAGGAACTCTCTTTATACTAGAAGGTAGCTCCTCATCTGCCTGGAGGAACTCTCTTTATACTAGAAGGTAGCTCCTCATCTGCCTGGAGGAACTCTCTCTACACTGGATGAACCACCTTCCTTCCTCCTGAGTGGTTCTGGTTCAGTCCAAATGGATGCGTCGGTCCTGGACCATCTGCAGTCTGTCCATCAGTGGGAGTAGGATCTCTCCTTCACTGTGGTTCTACTGAAGTTTCTACTTTTTCCCACAGGGTTTTTTGTAGTTTTTCATTGCAGAGAAGGAGGGTCAAGGACAGGGGATGCTCTGAGACAGTTATCCATTTGCTAAATTCCTTTAAACACTGTTTAATGTGCTTTTCTATTATTGACTAATGACTATTTCATTTTTGCCCACCGAAGCAACTGCTGTTGTGATTTTGAGGGTTACAAAAATAAATAGAAGTGAATTTATATTGGCTACTTCTTTTTCATCTTGTCACATCGATGCTATGTTCATCCAGGCCTCTAATATCTATCACATTAAGAAGCGTGTTTGTCTCACAGAGGAGCAACTCACAAAGACAACACACAACATTTCATTCAGAGTGGGTTAGGCTCACGTTGACCTTGGGAAAATAAAAAAGGCAATTTACATGCAAATGATAGCGCTGGCATTTGGGGTAATTGCCATTTGTGGTGTTCACGTAATTTCATACTGCAGCACAAGCCTATATTAAAAGTGCAAAATAAACAAGAGAAATACACTGACAATAAGATACATTTCAAAATCAATGTTCAATAGGTTCAAATTGGATTAAACGGGCTGGCATTTAGGCTGTAAGCAATTAATCACATCAGACGTGTTTATCTGGAGAAATAGTGTAGATTCAATGGAGCGACTTGGGAGCGTGTCCCAAGAGGCAGCTGCAGATATTATAAAGACTGAAGATTTGAATCTGAAATTAATTCTCACCACAAACATTCTAAAAATGCACCAAAAATAACACTCTAGTTCTCAATGGACGTGTGCAGGAAGAAAGATTTCGAAGGATTTGGGGATAGGCCTTTCCTTTCATCTCTTGGTGAGAATAGAGTTTCATAAACACTAACGCAACAAAATGGTAATTGTGACTCTCAAGTTTGAACAGGGACACTTTTTAGAAACAGATTTAGTGAAACAAAAGTAGCATAAAAGAAAAAGTCTAAACAAGGCCAATAGAACATATACTTATACACTTATAATTGCCAAAATAAAACACAATTGGCCATTTTATCTAAACGTTGTTTAAATTTAATTATATTTTAACTTGTGCATATATTATGTCAATGGAAAAAATAAGTAAAATGCAATTGCAGTCGTTATATAAAAATTACTTGTCTGTCAAAGATAATCTATATTTACTTACTTTACTTCACGCAAAAAATAAAAAAGGACTTTAAATATATTACATAACCTTACATCACCACATCAAATGATTCAATGAGGACAATATTACTTTTTTACCTTCTGTTTTGAGTGTTGGTCCTTTCTAGACAAACAGTACATGCAGTACTGTTTGTAAGTGGTGTAAGTGTAACAACAACGTTTACAGCTGAAGTTTGCTATAACTTTGAACCATTACAGTGGATTTGTTCTCACCTGAACTGCTGAACGGCCAAAAACAGTGTCTGCTATCGACCGCTTGATTGATTCCCCGTGACTTACCTCTCATTATTTTGTTGTGTTTGTTGTGCGACTGTTCCAGTGATGTGAGCGTCACTGTCCCTGGTGGGATGGTTAGCTGAAGTCGAGCGGAACAACACGGCAGCCGAGGGTTAGACGCGCTCGAGCAACAGGCAGAAGAAAGGCCAGTGCTAATGAGCAGCGCAGGGACTACCTTCAAGTACAAAGACAGAGCGACAAGAGAGCTCACCAAAACTGGACAGATCAAGATGTGGGTCTACACCAGGAAGTTCACCCAAGCTACCTTTTGTTAAAGTGAATTCTTAACAACTCTCAATTCAATAAGTAACAGTGTTTTCTGTACATCGTTTGTCCACAGACCTTCAGGTCAGTGGTTCGATCCCCGCTTCCATCAGTACATTCTGCTGTCGTGTCCTTGAGCAAGGCACTTTGTCTCCAGTGTCTGTGTACACTCCTTGATGTAAATGAGCATGGAACAACAATTAAATGTCGTTTCACGATCATCAATGCCTAAATGATTAGTATTAGTATTGCTAATATCATAATAGTTTATAAAATGGCTGACAGTTTAAATATGCTATGGATATTGATTGAATAAATATATTATTATGAATAAGTTCAATGTTTAACAACTATTATAGAAAAAAAACAGCAATGATCTAAAGGAGAACATCATGGACAAGTAGCTTTTTCTGCAGAGTCTGATGTGTATGGTGATTATTTTTGTTGCCAATTATCATGATTTTACAAAATATACCACACGATACCAAACGATTGTCAGTCCCTTTTTATCGTAGTGAACAATATTATCATTTATTGTAAAATCCTTGATGTAAAGTGCTTTGAGCGCCTAAAGGACCAGGAATTGTGTGGGATTTTTATGGTACTTTTTTCCAATGGGAAATGTGTTTTATTTTAGTGTGTGTATATCCTTTATACATCCTCTGCCATCATGATACCCTGCGGGCATAATAAGGTGGCCAAAGGAAGACATACAGACCACAGATGTTAAGACACAAAAGCTCCTTACCATCCATGGAGGGTTCCATCCCAAATCCAGCACCCTGAGACTGTACACTACTACTGGACTAGTGAGCGTGATCCACAAGTACAACAAAAGGCCCCACGTGACGTGCTCAGTGAATGTCTCAGGCAAAGGGGAACAGAGGATGAGGTGCCAAAGGAGGGACCATCATGGGAGGACAAGCCCCTACATGGGATGTACCACCGGAACATAACTGAAGTGGCTGATATCAAGAAATCCTACCAGTGGCTAGAGCGGGCCGGACTAGGACAGCACAGAGGCTCATCATGGCTGCACAGGAACACTGAGCACCAGAGCGATAGAGGCCCAGATCTACCACACCAGACAAGAACTAAAGAGTAGGCTGTGCAAAGAAGCTCCTGAGACAGTCCAACACATACAGTAACTGCAGGGTGTGAGAAGCTGCAGGGAAAGTGTACATGGAATAGCCAAGAGGCTGGCATAGTGTCCAGAAACATCTGTGCGGAGTATGGACTGGAAACTCCAAGGTCAAAATGGGAAACACCTCCAAAGGTGGTAGAGAATGACCGAGCGAAGATCCTGTGGGACTTCCAGATACAGACTGACAGAATGGTATGGTAGAATGGACAGAATGGCAAACCAACCAGATATTGTGGTGGTGGATAAAGATCAAAGGAAGGCCGTTGTGGTTGACGTGGCAACACCAAGTGATGGCAACATCAGGAGAAAGGAACACGAGAAACTGGAGAAATACGAAGGGCTCAGAGAAGAGCTGGAGAAGGCCTGGAATGGATCAACATCATCATCATTATTGGTATTTTTATTATTATTATTATTAACAGAGGTAGAAAAGTGATTTAAAAATGTGATCATTGTAGTTGATGGAACATTTAGTTGTACATGTTTGATTTTTTTAACCTTCTGTTGGTTAAATCAACAATTTTGAAAAGCCCTGCGAGGCGACAACTGCTGATTTTGGGCTCTACAAAATACACTGTAGTGAAATTAAATTAATATTAATTTATATGTGATTACATTAAACAAAGAGGTTATTTTTTAATATAAATAAAGCCAGAAGCAGCAGCAGTAGCACCAGTAGTACTCACAAGTCAAGCTTCTATTTCTCCTATGAACATAAATGCATTTATTTGATTGGAGTAACTGTTCATCTCCGCAACTTAAATCACACAATCTACAAATAAATAAAACATATTCCTGTACTTGATTAGAATCACAAAGATAGACTCCAGCAAACCTGAACAACTGACAGGTACAGACTGAACGCCTGCATGTTTCCTCACATCTTTGGGCTCCCACACAGCTCCCACTGCTGCCTGTCTCAGATTGAAGTCAGACCCAGGCAGAATGTCTTATGAGCCCCATGAATAATACATTTGTTTAGACCACTTTATTTGCTCAGCTTGTTTTGGGGGCTGCGAGGAAAGAATGACTTTGATTTAATCTGTTGCAAAGCGAGAAAAGGACAGTGCCCAATTTGTAATCCAGTGGAAGGAGAAATGACGGCATTTACTTAGGGACATGCAGTTCTAGTCAGATTCACAAGAAAAAAGGATTTGAAAACGCAAACTAAGTTGTAGTTGAGGGAAGATGAAAAGTACGGAATCTAGAGGGAAATAAATCACACATGAAATACTGCATATACTTTGTCTTATGCTTTCAACAGATGCATCCATCACAATTCTCTTATGCAACAATAAGATTCTTATGTTTTATGGATGTAAATCTTTAAAAAATATTCTCTTAAACAAATGCAGATTAAGCCAACACAAAGATAGGCTGTAAATCAGATTCAGGAGTGGCAGATATTTAAGATAAATCAGTGAGGAGTTGAGTAAATGGTAGACAATTTACCTTTTTTGGTTTAAAAATGATCTCATAGATAAACTTCAAATATAACCAAATCCTGCACTGATCCAATGGGCAAGTGTCATGTGTTACCTTTAATGTCTGATCTGTCTTCATCATTGCCCGCTGTAAAGTCAATTATTGATTAAGTTACTGCAGAGATAAGTCCGCCCAGATGGAAAGATAAGGCCTCATGTAGAGCTGCCTGTCCACATGCCATCCCAATGACTGTCCTCAGCTTGAAGCCCATGTAATTTCACCATTAAACCAAAGTGAGCCAAACGATACCGTTGTTGTTCATTGAAACGTCAGCCCTCTGTTTCATTAAATTCTCCCTGAAAGTTTAAAGATTGGTAATTACACGTGACAAGCTGGACACGCAGGCAGACAGCTTAAGATAAAGTTTACCTGGCAGCGCAGACAAACAAAGTGCAGGGACAGCAGGAGCCTCCAGACCTCACATAGTGGTCTGTGGTCTAATAGCAGTGATGTTGAGTTGAATGGACAAGTGTAAGAGCTTAAAAATAACAACAACACTATACACAGCAGCGAGGGAGGAGGTGGGGGCTCATCTCTGCATGCAATGTTCTATGTTTATACCCACGCAGTAGTTGGAGTTAGAAAAGGATTGACCTGTATTGATTAATTTAGATAATATGAACATTGTAAATCAACAAATTAAATTTTATAGATTTGTATTTGTAGGCTAATCAATACTAGTCAGTTGTTCTCCCACTGTCCTCGTCCTCAAAAAATGCGTAAGCCCTAGGCGCCATCTAGTGGCTGGATACACTAAGTAAGTGTCATTCCAGACTGCTGAGAAAAACTGAATTATTTCGTTGTTTGTTTCAAAACATGAGATAGCAAATTAAAGGTAGGACTAATAGGACTAATAATACAAAACATACATAATATTTTTCCTTTAATAAAAATAAGTCCATTGACTTCATGTTCAAAACTGCAGAACTCTTTTTAGTGACATTTCACCATGACAAGCAGATTTTTAGTTATGGATGCTTTAATTTTTGAAAAATTGTTGAAATTATGGAACCCTTATCCCTTTGGGTCTTCATTTTTAAAATAATCGTAACTAGGCACAGGGATGTGGACAGGGATGGGGGGTGGGTGAAAACAAGACTGAGCACCAGAGCTTCATTTGCAAAGCAATTCAGGATTAGTTTAGTTTAGATTAGCCTTTGTTGTCCACGTAGGGGAATTTGTCCTCTGCATTGGACCCATCCTTCAATGATGCAGGGGCATCTCCTCAGGAGCAGCACCCACAGCGGGGAACCCAGGTACCCATCTCCAAATCTTTGTGCTAGACTTGGTCAAGACTACTGTAGCTGGAGGATTTATATATAGTGCATGTTTTGGGTTGATATGGGAAACTGAACACCTGGAGGAAACCCACCCACACGGGGGAGAAATATGCAAACTCCACACAGAAAGGTGGGGCACACAACCTTCTTGCTGTGAGGCGAGAGTGACAGCCACTCAGGCACCAGGCCACACATTTTATTTATTTTATTTTTTTAATTTAGACTGGGCCCTCTGGTAAATACAGAATTTCCCTTGGAAAAGAGATCAGCCAACCACCCAACCAAGAAGCCAATAAACAAACCTATTGATACTGGGTATGTCCGATTTGTGCTCACTTGTCTCCTCAACACCTCAAAGCCTCAATTCATGAACTTTAAATCATGCCCACTGAGAAGACATAACAAATGTGAAACAACTTGCGTTTCCTCTCTATGGTCCTTCCTCCTCAATTTACTACATTGACAGCTAAAGAATCAAGGAATCGAAACTTCAAGGAGTCAAGTGAATATTAACTTTAACTTGATTGATTATCCTATTTGTTTTTGTTTTTTTACCCAAAATACTTACTTATATACCAGTAAACTAATGATGGTGAAACACTGCTGTAACAAGTGTTGTAGAATTTTCCATCTTGTGCGTAGTGTTAACAAGGGCACCTCTATTTCTATCATTGTTGACATTTTTATGTGTACCTCCATCTATAACAGGCGCCATGCCACTGTTACACAATTTGTCCTTCTCTAACATTATCAGTTTCCTTGGTCAACTCGTCTCACAGAAGTGTTATGCTATGCACCTCTCATTCCATACATCTTCGCGTGTGGAAGCATAAGGCTTGAATAGGTAGCGCAATGTGTTGAGTATTCAAATCGCCGGTTCCGATGGTATATAAACTTCTCCTGCCTCAGACATCCAGAGTCTCCTGCCTCTCCTTACAACTCTAGGACTTACAGGGACAATGCGTTTTCCCTAACAATACGGTTAAAAGCTCATTAAATTTGATTAGGCATAATATTGTATATTGTAAAACGTGCAATGCATTTGTTTTTGAGAGTTTGTCATAAAAGGTTTGGTACCTTGTGCACATATACATGTGACACCACTAAATAAAGCATCTTTGTTCATTTGTTTTATTTCCTGGTGTGTGTTCAATCAATTTAACACCTGACCCATGTGGGGATGTGTAGTTGATAACGTCGAGAAGAGCTTTTATTGGCACAGGCTTCACCTTCAGCGTGGAGATATCAGCGCGTTTCCTGGAATACCTCACAGTATAGCATTTGTATGTATCTTTATTGCTCTAAAAGTAACTTGAAAAACTGCATTGATCTGACCTCTAATTTGGCTTGCCACCAGCTTGTCTCCGTGGAGATATCAAACTTTAATGCCATGCTGTTGAACATTCAACCAAAGGAAGGTTGAAAAATGGTGACTTAAGGTTAGAAAAAAACATTGACATGTTTTTGTTTAATTATTATTATTAACTTTATGTATTGCTATTTTAGGGTTCACTTTGCTATGACAATTACAATTATCCAAAATACAATTGCTTTTTGGTCGAGTAACTGTTACAGCCCTTATAGACATTGCTAGATCTGCACGTTGTCTCTTCAGTACCATCCCATTCAAATAGACTTACTAATTAAATTAGCGGTTTTATAATTTCTTTAGATTTGAAAAATGCAGACAATCTTATACGGTGCCATTGAATAAACAGAAATAAATATCCAGAGCAGAAATCAGCAAAAACCACCGACAATAACCTTGAACAAGATAATCATGCTCAAAAGTCACCCTCGTTTTCATTGAACTAGTTAAGCCCAGAAAAGCCTGGTCTCTGAAGCCCTTGAAATCTCTGGATTACCCCAATAGCACTAATTTAGCCGTAGCCTCAAGCAGCGAACAAGCTAATTTCCCCGCGTGTCAAAATTAATGAAGAAGATAATTTGATACAAAGGGAGAAAACGCACCCACCACCTATACATAGACAAATTACCAGGCAGACCAGAAATTTTACTCCCAGTATCCTTTACATGAACCCAAGCGAGTGAGTTTACTGCAGCTGGAAAGTAGGTTAGCCGCACAGACAAATAATTTTCAAAAAGATGGTAACCAGAAGATGGGAACAGCAACAAGGAAATCAACAACAGACTGCATTCCCTATACATTTAGCACGTTGGAAATATTGCTTCTTTATCTTGATGGAATCTCTTGTGTATGAGCTGATTGATTTTGCTGTCTGCCGGTTGACATTATGGGAATTTTGATTAAAATTCGTCTTCTGGATGTGACAAGACGGAGATATGGTGGAAAGTATTCACGGCAAGTTTCAAGACATTGTGATGAGATTTATCCAAACACATGCCGTGGCTGGAAAGTGTGGAAAAGGGCATATAAAAAGTATTCATTGTTTTGATATATATATCAAACAAAAACAATACAGGATAACTTACATTTTAGGTGGATTAAAGACACGTTATATGCTACGAAATGTATCTAAAATGGTTTAATAATAGTAACAAGTCCATTGCCTTCCTGCTGCAGAACTGATAACATAGTGATATTTCACTGTCACAAGCTGCGGATTTTCATTCCGTGTTATTTGTGAAATGTGGCTACGTGACATTTTAGAACCCGACATGTATCACTCGGAGTAGAGATGTGGGCAGGGATAGGGGGTAGGTGAAACAGGACTTTACTGAGCACTCAACCCACAGTTGCAGGACAATTATTAGATTACTCAAACAAGCATGAATCAATGTAAATACAACTTTAACTAAAATAGTGATGAGGAAACACTCTTGTAACAAGGTTAAAAGCTCATTAATGTTGATGTTGCATAATAAGTCCCCTTTAATGTGTTACAATAGACTATAAGTTTGTTTGGTCAAGTATTGCCCACAACTTTTTCAAGTGAATGCCGACTTCGAATACAAAAACAATTGATTACTTTCCCTCCTCTCTAATCCATCTGGAATCTAATTCCGGTGAATGAGACAGGTCTAACAACCAGAGCAATCTATTAGCTGCCTTTGGGAGGTAAACATCGCAACGCAGTAATTAAAGACATCTCTTACTGTCAGACAAGGCTCGCTCTGATCAAATTCAAACCAAACACATTGCAATGACTGGGGACTCGGGCAAAAGCTATTGTCACGGACTGATAAAAGATGCAGGACTTTGGGGCAATTGCATCTAGTATTCAAACAGTTTGCGGATTACATTTTCACACCAACTGACACAAATGTATGTATTTTTTATTGAGCTCCTGAAATCTGAATAATAACAGGGCCAGAGCACTTGTCAGATTGTGGTATCCCCCCTCTATGGATGTGCATCTGTTCCACTCTGAGAGGCAGCTGTTCCTATGGGGACAGGCAGCAGGCAGGCTCAGCCCCACAGAGCTGAGCTCCACGCCTCCTCATCCCCTTCTTCACACACTTCCACACACTTCATCACACACTTTCTCTGCCCATCCATCAGACACCAGCCCGTCCTGGATCCCTCATACCACAGCAGTAACTTGTGTTCTCTTATGCAGAAATGGGGTTTTGATTTAAAGCTTATGTTTTTTAGCTTAACCCAGGACGTCGAAACTGTGGCTGGGCTCAGACTCTTGTGAAAAGTGCTTATAAACTCATCACAGTATAGGATGCTGATGTGATCGATACATGTGACTGCTGTGAAGACTTAAAAACAAACTATTTCACACTTCAAAACAGTAACAATCAGATACTGCCCCTTTAAGAAGACGTATTATACTTTACATTAGGCGACACATTTTTGGACATTTTCAGCAGCAATATTGATCTAAATATTTATGCATCATCACAAACATCATCACAACAAAGCGAGGCGGATATGATGATGGCCCCGACTATCTATAGCTACGATTCAGGGTAGAAAGCAGTGCCATATAAAACAATGCTTGCCCTAGCATCACTGCACATCCCCACAGGGTTAGGGTTATTAAAATAATTCATAACAGTAATAAACATTTAATACTCTACTACATGTATATGACAATGATCATAACTTGAATATCAAATGTTCACTCTATACCTTGTTACAATTAAAATAATTTAACCAGACTTTTTGACCTTTTATCTTGAAATGTGTTGCAATGAATAAAAAAAAAAACAATCCAGTATTCAAGACATCTCACTCAATGTGCTGTGCCTTTTGGAGTGTCAGTTAATGAACGCTACTTCATGACCTGGTGCTGGACAGCCTGGACTCCCTGGGACGGCGCAGACAGGGCAGTGGGACACAAGGTCACATGATCTCACTGGTGGTCAATGTGGCTTACACGCATCATTGAACAAAGCCACGTCAAACTGTGTTTTTCGGCGTCAGGCCATCTGGATACGACCGCGGGCGTACAGGCAGATCTATGCTCTCTGACATCAAGTGGCTTTTACCCACACTGCACTGCACTGATGGACAGGCAGACAGCAGCTGACCAACTGTATCAGCGGCAAAACACAATATCATCTGAAGCCTGGTTATATGCACAGTAATAGATAAAAGTATTCTGTAACATTAGCAGTCACACCATCTCCCTGCAGCTCTTAACTGATGCATCACTGTATTCACCACAGGCAGCAGAAGCTTCGTGTGCTGTGCAATACTCACCGGCCAAAGGATTTTTTTTTTTTTTCTGTTCTCACAAAAAAAGAACTGTGCTATTTTATACATATTTACACTATATACACCAAGTCTCTGGCCTCATTCTGTCTAAATATCACCATTGTCTCATAAAAAATATATGTAATCTGTTACTGTTTATGGCTTTTACTAGATTTTAAATGTTCTTGTTAGGGGGTAGTTTCAGCTTTCCTGGGTGAAAAAATAATGCGACCTTTATATGCTGAACTTTGGCTCATCACCATCATGTGTTTTGGGACTGCCCTATTTTTGAGTTTAATGCGGCACTGTGTTCAATCCGCTTCACTTTAAAACAATGTATCTCGTATGTAAAACTCAGATGGATACTTGCGGAATTTACTTTTGGCTGAATCAAAAAAACAGTAACAAGGAGATGATTGACAGTGACAGACAACTCTAAAAAAATGGATTGAAATAATCTTTGGACTTTTTGGGACAAATGGGACAGAAACAAAAGGGAACATGTGCCAGACTGACTCTCATTGGACCATACTCTTTTTCTTTATTGCTTTCTCACTATCGGTTTCTTGTTCTGTTTGTTTTTATTTTGTATTGTATTTTACCAAAACAATAAAAAATAAAAAAACATACCTTGTCAGTGCATATATGTTTTACTTCTATGAGTTAGAAGTAAAACATTTTGGTGATACAGGTTATAAAAACTACATTGAGACTAGTCAGTGTAATCCTTCATTTGTTCAGGAGTGTTCCATCGTAGAAAAGGTTTCAGAGGTCATCATCTGGGCGCTGACTGATTTGGTGATTGATTTGGTTTGATTTTCAAATAAATGTCCAGATGTCGACCCTTTGAAACCTTTTCTATGATACACTGAAACTTAAATGTCTATTCTTGCACCATTTACTTGACCTTGATTTGACTTCTTCAGTCAAATGATGAATATAAATAGGCTTAACTATGTATTGTATAGAGACTGAAGTAGATAATGCAGGACTTGAGTCAAATCCCTGCAGTTTTTCACTGTTAATTAGTTCTACCATGTCCAAATCACTGACATGTCCAGCCTCCACCTTCACCTCCACACAATCCACTGATTACAGGGTCAAAGTTTACTTCCTGTCTGTACCACGAAACCCTCTCAAAGTCAACTTTACACTTTTCCCCAAGACTTACAAGAAAGCCCAGAGAACTGTGAGTATCAGATGTGCAGGGCTTGTAAGATACACATCGTGATCGGGTGTGTACAAGGTTACCGCTCTCTCTGGGACTGCCAAAAGTCCAAGAACAAGAACAGCCTGAGAAAATACGATTGAAAAATGTCTGCAGTTTGAGGAAGACACTGTGCAAACACTATAGACGAGGCACTGAAGAACACAGATAGCAAAGATGAAAGCTTACAAGAAGTGGTTCACGCTTTGCCAACTGTGAAAGTAGTTTGTTTAAGGTAGCACATTGCAGAGCCGGAGATAGAAAGATCATCTATATGGCGTGTCTCATCTCCAAGGCAAACACTACTACAGGTGAATATATGATCTGAATACGTTGCCGCAGAGGCATTGGAAATATTTTGACTGTTTTAAAAAAAGACATGCTGGTTAGGCGCAATGAATAGGAAGCCCGGAGAAAAGACAGGTAATAAGGCATGTATTTATGAGGTGCACTGACATCTGCATAACCTATTCATGAGAGCCGTGATGGAACCTAAGTTATACACCCGGCCAATCTTACAGGTGACAAAGAGGGACAGTGGGCTATGTCTGTACAGAATGATAATGAAGATGGAAAAGCGCAGGAAGCCATGTGAGATAAAGCGGATCAGGAGGAAAAATATCAGGGGGAAGAGCAAAAGAGGATCAGCGAGAGACAGACAAGAAACAGGGTACAAGCCGTGAGACTGAGCCACACGGTGCAGTGAAGTGAAGACAGTGAATGTACAGAACGAAGAGCGAAAGTCAGAGTTAAACTATAAGTAATTGAAGGTTTATTCAACAATTTACAGTAGAAAGGTATTACAATAAAGAAAAAGACAACACAAATTTCAAGATTCAAGATTACTTTATTGTGTCCTGAAGAACAGTGTTCACAACAAAGATCACAAAAGACAGATACAGAACATGATATTAGACAGGAGAACAACAGATCAATGTGCTGTTCATTGTAAAACAAATTACAGCAACAAACTTTCAATAACTGAATATACAATCCTAAAAAAAAATTAAAAGTTACAAATTTGCAACTATATTAATGAGTACAGTAAAGGACAATAAAATTATTATTCACCAGTGTAACTGTTTTTATAGCTAAACTATACAGTAGAGATATATAAAGGAGACTTATTGCTTTAGTACTTTAGCACTTAGTATTGAACTATAAACACAAGTTGATCACTGTTTAACATTTATTTTAAACCACAATATTGATTAAAACCCCTTAATAATAGAAACTAATTGATTGAGTTAATTGAGTCCCTTTTCAAAATAGCAGAACTGATAAGCCCCGCCTCTTCATAGTGACTTCACTGTATGAATGGATGGCAATGGAATGTTCATTTATGTTTTTAATTTTTGAAAAGTGACTACCTGACTTCTGCATGTGTCACTCAGAGTATTCATTTTTCAAATAATCATAACTAAGTGGGCGGGGATAGGGGTAGGTGAAAACAGGAATTTTCAATGGTTGTGTATAATCCAAATAGTAATCAGAGCTCTATATACAACATATTGGAGGCCTACATCAATACAAAATAAGATTACATAATAATAATAATAAAATTTACAAAATCCAGTACATTTTCATTGGAAAAATGTTTTGTTTTGTGGTTGTGAGGGCTGTTTTCTGTTTATCAATGTGATTTTTATTTGTAAATCATCTGACCAGACAGCTTTTAATTTGAGCTTGTTAAAATAATCAATTAAAGGTGTGTGGCTTTAAGGATAAGCCCTTTCAGGTTTCTGCCACACTCCATCACGTTTTGTGTTGTTTTGTTTCATATGGACTTCTGTTTTTTTTGATTATGTGAAAAAAATAAATCAAATCAAATGTGCTTTTGCAGAACTATACAAGATTAACATGCATGAATCAATCACATTATCTTAGTAAGATAATGACGAGGAAAGACCTTTGTAACAAAGTTAAAAGCTCATGAAAGTTGATTTTGTATGTTAAGGTAAAACAAGTGTACAGGAAAAGAGCATAAAAATATTTCACAGCAGTGTAATAGTACAACTAACAAGCGTAAAATATCATTACTTGCCTTATTATACTTTCCTCTGATCTTACAGGTGACAAAGAGGGACCCTGGGCTGAGAGCCATGTCTGTCCAGAATCATAATGAAGATGAAAAACCACAGGAAGCAAAGCGAGACAAAGTGGATCAGGAAACAGAAATGTGGCTAGCACCAGAGAGGACCGAGAGGAGACAGGCGAGGCAGAGGACAAGGAATGAGATTGAAAGACACAGTGTAGTCAAGTGAAGCTCGAAGAAAAGCGGGGAGCAGCATGAATGTAGGGGCAAGAGCGGAGAGAGCAATTACCAGGAGAATGAGGGGAGTATTTCAATAAACCTGTACATGTCGATTCTGCCCGACACATCCGCTACACGTGGCCCGCACTCTGCATAACAATGACTCAAGACAAGGCAGAGCTGGAATTCACAATACAATACAGCGAGCGAGGGCAGCAGCATTAGGTATTCCTGTGGAGCACAAAAGGGCGGGGCGGGTGAGAGGGGAGGCAGGAGGAGTGACAGCAGAAGGCTCCATGTGGCCCTGGTTCAAACAGACACACATGACAGGAGTGGGGTCTTAACCTGCTTCACTTCTTCACTTGTCAAATGCATTGGAAGAAAATGCAGTGAAATGTATATACAGTCATTCCCCTGCCAAAGATGACCTTCTGGACATCTGATTTATTTATTTGGAGTCGCCGAGTAACTAAACCATGGGATAACAGGGCTATTATTCACATGCATTTTATGTGCCTAATCCACTACTTCTACTACATCTACCACCTACATGCATATGGAGTACAAGAGTGGACACGGTTACATGGTCACTAGGGACCATACAATAATATTAAACCACTACAAAAGAAATGTGTAACTTTGCTGTTTATAAAGTTTCTGAAAAATCTCTTCAATAAAACGTGGATTACAAAGCTGTTTAGATTTCAAACATAATATCAAGAATGATAAATAAAATGCACAGTGGCGTTAAAAGTACACCTTTTTTTTTTTTCTTTTTTTTTTTTTAAGTCCAGTTTTAAAACAAATCCAGGGGAAAGAATTACTCACATTTCGCATTTAAAAAAATATATGTACTTGAGTAGAAGTACCCCTTTAAAAATGTACTTTCAGAGCAAACACTTTTGATTTGAAAAATATTAAAGAGTCAAATGTAATAGTCTGGAATAGTGAAGTGTCACCATGAACAAGCTGAAAAATAAACTCCTTGGCCATTACAATATGATTCAAACCAGAAAGAGAGGAAAAACAATCTAGTGTCTTACACCTGTAATGCTCTTTACAGTGAAAGCGTCACACTGTTGTTATTCTTTCACTCCACACTCATGTATGGACCCACAGTTGCCCTGGGGCAGACTGGCTGAAACAATCTTTCTCCGACCACATTTCCTCCTCCAGCCGCCCCTCTGTGGCACCTGGTGTTCCAGTAGTCTCCCATCCTGGCCTGCTTAGCTTAGCACAGATACCTGCTGTTAAATATTCAAAGTATCAGCACAAATATCAAACATGTAAATATTACTAAATAAAGGACACGTACCTACCACCTTTTACTGGTGTTCAGTACTTATATTTTTGTACTTTGCTACTTTCTATGTCTCTGTGCATCTGTTTCTTACTTTTTTCACACATAAAATTGCCATATCGCAAAAAAATGTCCTTCCTAACACATTGCCCTATTTGCATGAATTTCCTCTCCAATCAGTGCACCACCCCTAGACCCCCAAATAAGTACATTACCACTAATAATGACTTATCGATCATTAGAAAGCTGCTGGAGGTAGTGAGAGTTGCCCTGTCCCAGTCCGGCAGACACAGCACTGGCCCTGGACATTAGCCTGTGTCTCGGTGATGAATGGGCAGTGGAGCAGGAGCACCGAGACGTTAGGCCTCAGATCAGCGCGTGCGGGCAAAGGCCATCATGCTAGCCAGGCAGTGATTAAAGTGAGCCATGTGGGGTTAAGACAATAGAGGAGACACAGCGGAGAGGGCTGGCTAAGGAGAATTAGACCAATACGATTAGCAGGTAAGGCATACACACGCTCCTGCTTTATGGAGGGGATTAGCAAGGTCAAGCTAAACAACAAAACAATGAGGTCATGTGGAAGGAAAAATAAGTGACGGTACAGCTACCTATTTGAAAGATATGACATAATGTTGAATTGAAGATTATATCAAACCCTCATTCTATTTGAAAGAGATTATATTAGTTGGATTTAGAGTGATTCGTGCAAGTTTGAGCTCTTTATTCTCATGCAGTCATGCCATTGCTCAAAAATTCCTGTTTTCCCCTTCATACACACCCACTGCTCTTTACTTATTTCGTTCTCCATTTTGTAGTTTTATTTTTCCGTCATCCATGGCGACCCTGCATGGAGATAGCTATGGATCTTTGAAATGTTACAACCGGAATGCTACAGACTTTACACCAGTGCTATAAATATTTTAAGACTGCAACAGAAGACCGTCTAGAGGAACTACTTCGACAAAAAGGGCCCATTTTATAACCAAATGAACCAACAGAACGGAGTATAAGAGTTAGGCTTAGAGGAGACTTTTCCAGAGTTTCCAGAGTTCTCCTGGCCCCTCCTGGACACTGATTGTGATGCATCACAATGTGGAGGGACACTGTGATGCCCGAGCTGCTGGACAAAGAGGAGTCTTTCAATTACTCTCCTCAAACTGCCCTGACACACCATCTGCTGACTCTACCTGAGACTTTCTCCTACGGCACAGCACTGATGACCTTTGACTGAGATCTATCTATCCTCTAACAGTGATACATGTAGGATTCAGGATCTATTTGGCACGAATGAATAAAATAAATAAAAATACACTTCTCACTTCCATGATCTGTATCAGATTGGCCCAGCAGCATGGTCCGGCAGGATAGCATTTTTTGGTGATGCTGTTTATTGTGACGTACACCGTGAAGGGGAAAGTGGAAAAAAGCGTCACCAGATTTCATTGCAAATTAGTATCACCATTTTAGATCAATATTGCAATTTAAAATGGGAGTAAAATAATGATGATCTACAGGTGTCATATTATAACTATAGCAGACAAAAGCATAATATGTCTTAATGAATTTAATGCATTCCAAGAGGTGACGGGTAAAACCATTAATTAAAACAAAACAAAATATTTATTGCTCTCCATGTTGTTAAGTTCAATAATTCAAACAGAACTTCTCACGCTCTCACTCTACATTATTCTACCTCTATTTCTTTAGCAACCAAGCCTCATTTTCACCGCAGCAGCAAAATCTTACTCACTCCATCTCGTCCCGCACTTCAGTCCAAGCACTGTCTTGATTCTATGAAGAGATAACAAACTATCCTTCACTGCATAAATTACTTTAAAGCCGGGATACATTCTTCTATAATGGTAATTTATAAAAAAGAAAAGAGAAGCAATCTTTGCATTTTTGGCAAAGGTCATGCTCTAATAGACTGTTGGCCTATGCACAATCAGTCCATTGTGCGTTACGTCCACTGCTTGGACATATATTTCAAAACATGTTCCCCTATAATCCTATCTCACCGCTGCTGTTGGGAGAGTATCTGATTCTTCCCCTGCTGTTTCCTACCGCTGTCAGAAAAGCCAAAGACCCATTTTAAGTTGTGGTCTGCTTATTGACAGGGCCCTGGCAGAGAGCGCACCACTATGTCTGCTTTAGTCAGCAGTGTGGCTCCCGGTTACGTCTCCCAAACCATGCTCCGACAACCCCAATGACAGTAAATAAATGGGGAGCTGCTTGTTGTCTTGTCTTTTTCTGCAAAATAGCAATACCCCAACCCGCAGTTTGCAAAAATACATTCAAATTAAGAGGAGCCATGCCTGCCAAAAGAGTGGTAGAACGTTTTGCTTGCTTGAACAAATTCCTCAGCTGTCCCACCCTGTTATTAATAGAAAAACATGCCCACTGTAGAAAAGAATGGGGTTCCTTCACCACGATAGCCCACTGTACTTAATCTTTGTCCTGAGGCTGTCACGCTCCACTTAGCCTACAAGGAAAAGTGTTATTAGACATGTGGCGATGATTTTGAAGAAAAGAAAGTCATTCCACAAAACAGAAAAATCATTTGAACTCGGCTTTCCAAATGTCTTGTCTGCGAGAAGACTTTTCCAGAACAGCAAAGAGAAATTGCAACCAGAATGTAACTTTGCGAGGATGGATCTGCTGTTAGTTAGACGACGCTCCTGACTTCTGCACTTGGCCCTCTATACCATTGGTTCCCAACCTTTTTCTTGGCAGGACCAGTACAAAATTATTTATTTCTGTCAGGTATGAGAAGGAGCAGTAATATAATAGCTTTTAAAAATGCTTGTTTGCCGATTACCAGGTAAATTTACAGTGTATTTTCAGAGTAAAGCACAGGGGAAAAGATAAACTATATTTTCCCGTGATGAGATAAGACTTAATTGTCCATAAAACAGAAAGTTGAATCATATATAGAATCTTCAACTGGTCCCATAAAAACATACAACACATAAATCCTTCATTAGACATAAAAATACACACAAACAGTATTGAGTGTGCACGAGTTCTTCCTGTTTTTTAAGAGTTGGATGGAGCATGGCATGAAGGACTGTTTGTATTAAATCCTTTGGGGCCTGGTACTGGACGACTTGTGACCCTGTTTTGGAGGGTTACATGGAGGGTTTGGGGAGCAGTGCAAATACTAATCAAATATATTTTATTACTTTTCTGGTGGAGTCTGCCATAATTCCTTAATGTTTCATAGCATGGCATTAAACATATATTTTGCATTCGTTCAATTACAGGTATTTTTATTGCTCTTTTATCGCAACAACATCTCCATAGAGACAAGCAGATCTCCACCACAGAGAGCATCTTTAAAATTAAGGCTAAAACAGGCTTTAATTGTGTTTTCACAGTAAATTGCTCCATTTAAGTCCTTTAACTTGGCATCCTCTTCTAAAACAATTTCACAAACATACTGCAAAGGCTTATAGCTTACGACAATTTATGCTATCCCAGGTGTGAACATTTTGCAAGGTTATTTCAGGCTAGTGAAGAAAATCAATGAAATCTAAAATCCACCCAAAACATGAATTCATGTTTTAAATATCAATGATGTCCTTGAATTTGAACACGTTTATAAAAGTGTTGCATCCATCCAACTTATCCATCTTTTTTCCACCAGGTTTGCTGAATTCTCATCACTGGCCTCACTCTCCAGGCACCTGACCACCTTAATGATCCTTTTTAGGGTTCTGAAAGAAACACCTTTATTTTAAGTTTTTCAAGACACTGCAATTGCACTTTCACACGCACAACCCAAAACCACTTTCCCAAAAAACCACAAGACTTCCTGATTGAATCCTCCACAGTAAAAAGCCACTATTTTCACAATGGAAAATGCGAGAATGTTGTTAAGAAAAGCATAAAATCAAGATTACTGTTGAGGTAATGGTTGTAGCTGAATGCACTGCTTGATTAGTGAGCCAGCGTGCAGTGGAGCAAGACAAATAAAGGTTAGCAAACAAGGAAAATGCGCTGGGAATGGGTAATTATTTCCCAATCAATACTGTAATGGAATGGGCTCGGAGATGCTAAACCCCAGTATCCAGGATTTAAGAGGAGGACCCCCGCCGGGAACACATATGCTTCTTCTATTGATTAGCTCACAATTCAAACAACACACAAGTTTACAGTGTCCGTACCACTGCAATAATGTCCGTCTGTGTGGAGCGGATCTTACAATCAATATCCAAGGCAGGCAAAGAAATACTTCAACTAAAATATGGTAGTTTGCCTTGTATTACTGGTCAAACACAACAGTACATAGGTGGTGGAGAGGTCATCTATTAAATATAAAAAAAAAAACAATGCATTTACTGTTGTTGATGCCACTTCACTCGCCTTTCCTCAACGGGAGGTTTGAGGAAGATTGTCAGTCACATTTCTGCCAACTTCAAGGCAACTGACGGCTTGTTTATCGCCACCAAATACGAAGTGAAAGATTAATGCAATGTGAAGTGTTGCTTGAAATCTGCTTTATACTGAAATTTCAAGACGTTATTAATTATTATTATTATTATTTTTCTTTCCAAAAAACGTGAAGAAATCTCTCTATTGGTCTATTGTTTCTTAATAACATCTGTTAAGCATTTGTACTTTATAGAAATGACAAATAGTCATACTTCATATATTAGGGACGGTATGAGACACATTTCCCATGAGAACGAAACAAGAAGAGATTTTCACATAATGTAATACTTAAAATGTGTGGTTCAGTAGACATTTATGACCTCACAATATTTATTTCTTTATATTTTGCTGTCATTTTGGAACTGCGTTTTCTGAACTACAGCTTCTTAAAACAAAAATCACTAGCACTTAACCCTTTTCTAACACATGGAAAACAAATCATATGATATTTTTCACACGTTCACAATCTTGTTGCAGTTTTAGCTTACAAGATCTTGCCCTATCTCTACCGTTTCAATTGTTGCAGTGGAACTAAACTAGGTCATCTTGAAATGGGATTTCTCATTAGCACAAAGAGTTGAGTGATGCTAACGTGATGAGCGTAATGAGATAATGGGGGTGAAGCGTGGGCCAGCTCGGAGCCAAAGCGCCCGGTGAGAGGAATCACTCTGGACAGGTAATGTGAATGAAGATAAACCTGCCTCTCTCTCAGCTTAATTACTACTTACACCGTCTAATTGTATTGACACGCACAGTCTGCCAGAGCCCGACATTCAAACCAGCGGCAGTACACTCCGAGACAACGTGAGACGCCATATGTTCAGGGTGGAACTGTCAACTTTCATTCACAAGATTTTTACTCTGTTCTGCTCTATAATCGCTACACCAGTAAAGTACGGTACACTAACTCATTTACAATCTGAAGGCACTAGAAGTTACTACTCTGAGCTAGATTAGGACTGAAATAAGGGCGGAGTTACAATCTGAATACGCTCTGTATTGGACGAGACAATGTGGTCTCAGGCTTCGCAGACCACTGGCTACACACACCAAAATCTGATTATTGTCTGATTTCTGGAAGATTATCTGAATTACATGCAATCCCCAAAATGTGACAGTAATCAGAGGGACCATGTTTTTTTTTCATATAATTTTTATAGTATAACTAAAAAAATGATACTATGAAGACTTTCAATGGCATCCAGTGTCTATTAACTATTTCATTTTAACCAGCAGTTTCCTTAAATGGTATCAACTGTAAAATAGTAGAAGCAGCTGGTAGTACATGAGTAATATCAGCAGCGGAAGTAGAAATAGAGATGGCATCTAAGTAATTTACGTGATGAGTTTTGCTGATATGTGCGCTGAATCTGCAGATGGCCCAACTGTCGCTGCAGTGGCTCATGGGATAGATTTTTCATCAACAATTTACAGAGAGGCTTCTAGGTGGGAAACGAGAGAATCTGGTGAATAGCTAAATTAATTAATTGCTCATTTACTTTAGTTAACATGTTTTGCAGAGGACAGGACAGGCTTGAAAAAAATGCAATTTTATTATTAATTTTTAAAAATATCAGACAGTAATAGGGCAACAGTAGCTTGGTCCTCTGATCCAAAGGTCAGAGGTTTCATTCCTGTTTACAACATAAACATCCAGCCCTGATGCACTATCCCTCAGGTTGGTGGTGCTATTCCAGCTCCCATAGATGAATACTGTTGGTGTGTCCTTGCCTCCAGTGTCTGTGTACACTGTCTGTAGAAATGGGCTGTGTCTATTTGTAAAGTAATTTATCTTGTTTTTTATTGCAAGTTTATATTCACCTATTGGTCTTTATCTGTGCGTTGCAACACTGGAATTTCCCCACTGTGGGACAAATAAATGTTCTCTTATATGAATGTGTGTGAATGGTGAGTGGTTCCTTGATGTAAAGCGCTTTGAAGGTGGAAGAGCGCTATATAAATGTAAATGTTTGAAGTGTGTTGCTTGATTTTGAGAGCAGACCAGGCTTGCAAATGCATTGTTTATCCCTGAGTTAGGAGGGAATGTTTTAGGGCTCTTTATGCAAAGTAAATGTAAAGTTTTTCTACCTATTGCACTTGAAAGACATATCAGTTTTTGTTTACACATTTACATATTGTTCTCAGTGCTCATTCATTGCTTTTCAAACATATTTCACAGTCATTAACGTTGACCCAAATGCCCTGTAAACCCTCTCCCATGCGCACTCCCTCTAATGTACCAGTCCTGGATCTGCTGTTAATGAACCCACATTTAGTTTAGCAGCAGCTCGGAGCTCCAGCCAAACGGGCCGCCTTCAGAGAGTGTTATACTGACCACATGCCGGATTACAGGGTGAACCAATTAGTAGTAAGAGGATGGCCCCTAGTCCGGAGTCAATCCCAATCTGCAGCAGAGTCGGCAAAATGCTGCTAATCCAGCCACAGGTCAGGACCTCCACCACTACGGCATGAGCACGGAGGAGTGAGAAGAATGTAGTCAAGTAAAGTAGAATGCTGAGAAAAAAGAAAAGAAAAACTGGATATATAGTATGGGAGGTTGTGTTTTGGCAGTTAAAGATACAATCGCTTTGGTTTGTGTTGCTTTCTATCTTTTACTTTTAATGAATGGGATCTAGAAGTGAAACAGATGGTAACAATGAAAGCTGTGAAGTGAATTGAGGTCGTCTTCACTGTTTTCCACCTGCCGCGTCTAAAAGAACCACTTTAAAGAGGTTTAAAGAGGTTTAGAGAGTTTTCCAGACTCCGAAGCTACGTGGTTTGACACAGACGAGTCTTTTGTCCTGATGCCTGTTACTCTCCTCAAACTGCTTCAAATGAGACACAAAGGTGACTTAGAAGTGCAGTGAAAATGTCTCTGCAGCTGAACTTGAATTTCCTTTCAGGATCAATAAAATATCCATCTGTCGATCTATAGTTCACCATGAGGATTTTGTTTGTTATAACTATTTAGATTAAATCAATGTTAGGATGACGCACAGCCAGAAGGTTGGGGGCTCACTGATGTGGATGGAGTTGGCATGCCATCTTATGTTAAAGTTATACATGTGGAAAATTGGTTAAAAGAAATAAATGGTTTCCCCATTCCATGCAATGCTATTTTTCTGCAATGGTCTCATTCCATATGTTCCTGTTACATTATAGATACAACAGTCTTATCATTTCACATTTTAAGTTGTTGACAAAGTAAATAAACTTTATGTGAAAACTCTTGCAGTATCTTGTGCAATTCTTCTTACCCCACTATCTTCAGATGCGTCCTTGTGCCCATACCTTCCTCCGATGCAAAAAAAAAAACAGAAAACAGAATAAATTCTGGGCTTATCTGTCAGATAGGACATGCACGAAAAGTTCTAAGATGTGGTGGCAGCGCATGCAAAACAAAGAGCATATGGGGCAAAAAAGATTTGATAAGGCATTGTATGAAAGAGTGAAAATACTCTAGGATTCTAAACTAGAAAGATCAACTGTGAAAAGATAATTAAACTAAAAGATTATGTAACTATTGGCAGCAGTGGAGTGTTTTAAGTCTTAAGACCCATTTTTATTCTTTTTTAAGACTAAGTTATGTGGCCCTCTGTGTTTATTTCTATTTATGGGTTGCTTGGATTTGTCTGGTTTTACTGTTTTTGGACTTCAAATTGAGCACTTATCATACCTTCCGTTGTCTTTTGCTTTGGAAACGGTTTCTGTTTATACAATGTGCTGTAGAAATAAAGTGAATTTATTAGTTACCACTTCATAATAACTATGCATGTTCGTTTGCCTTAATAATAATTGCTTTATTAAGGCAGGATTAAGTGTAGTTAAAAGAAAGTGTTACTATTTCACTGGATCAGAAGTTATGATCATCAGAGGCCACAGTTCAAACGCTGTGGTTCCAGATTCTAAAAACTGTACAACATCAAAACCTTTTTCCCCCAAATAGGTTTAATCCTAGTATGGTCTGACTTTGGATGACACAAGTCAAATCCGCCTCATATTGTAGCATGCATGCTGCTAACTGTGTCATCCAAAAGCCTAAGCTCTTGGTGCTAATGGTACACACTCAGCTGTCAGATTAACACTCATTTAGTCCCAGCGGGATCTTCAATTACCAATGATTAACATCCCCCATCCCAGTTCACTTTTACACAAACAGCAGCCTGTGGAGAAATGCCCACAGACAGACACTACAGGTAAATCATAAAAATGTAAAATGATCATTAAGGGCTGATACTTTATATTTGAGTGGTAGAAAAGGTTTCAAAGGTCATCTGGAGTGCCATCAAGAAGTCAATCCAAAGTACTGGACCGAGAAGATAGAATTATGTATTACTGCCTCAAGCTATTTTAGTCCTGCCCTAAGGGAGGCGTTATAACCTGAAACCGCCCTACCTTTGTTTCCTGTTGGCCTCATTAGCATTTGACTTCTCGAAAAGTCTAAAATCTGGGTCTAAACATGGAAAATATTTGTGTATAATTTATCTAACACTTTTCTAATACAAATATCTATCAAAGATGTTTTCAATTGGCCTCTCTAGTCTCAGCTAGATAGAAAATACTCCTGTTCCAGGGCATGTTCTGGAGAGATGCCATTAGCAGACAATGGGACAGAAGCAGAGAGTGCGCTTGGAGTTAACCTGATAAAACAGAACAGTCTCTCTATTAAACCAGAGGACATTTTATGATTAAATTTGTTGTCTGAGAAAAAACAGTCCACAGTCTGAATGCACCACTGCATGCTGCTTGTACGGTCACTGTCGACCATGCTCAAGACGAGTTTTTACAGTATTTGGAGTTGACAGCTTAGTAATCCGGCGTTATTATAAAAGTGAAATATTCAGGATCTGACTTACCAGTATTCCTTTTGTAAACAAATGACCTGGAGGACCTGAGCTTGACAACTTCTTCCCACTCCACTGTAAGAAGAAAGGTTCAAGTCATTCAAACATAGCACACAAGCAAATAACACAAGCAAATTGCCGATGTTATGGTTGAGTTTTAGGGTCAGACCAGCTCCAAAGCTACAACACAATGTTACCGTCAACATAAATTTATGAAGAGTGTTTTTTTTGGTTTGAACCAAATGTAAATGTAGTCCTGTAGTCCTCCTTATATGGTCCTGGTTTAGTCCTGATGTGGACCTGATGTAGTCCTGATCTGGTCCTGGTTTAGTCCTGATGTGGACCTGATGTAGTCCTGATCTGGTCCTGGTTTAATCTTGATGTGGTCCTACTTAAGTCCTGATGTAGTCCAGACATAGTCCTGATGTAGTCCTAGTTTAGATGTACTCCTGGTTAGTCCGTGTCTAGTCCAGGTATAGTCCCAGGCTTAATCCAACGTTTTCCTGATTTTGCACACATACATTTCCCACGTACATCTTTGCTTTGAAAGTGAAACTAATTTCGAACAGAGAATCCATCGCGGTCATGTGCAAAATGTGAGCTTTGAATTGACGAAAGAAAAGAGGTGCTTGTCATGTTGCATTTGCATTAACAGGCTTTGGAGCTGGGAGAGGAGACAGGTAGTCAGCTGGCACATATGTTCCTCAGCTCTGTACAACATACACAAACACACTTGGGCTTGCACACACCAGCTTGCTGCTTATCTGGGTGTGACTCTGCTGGGGAGGATTTAAGGGGCACCAATGATCATGTTCATAGAAGCGTTGAAGAGAAAAATAGAATGTGTGTGAGCGCATGCAGTTCAAGGCCCTACTGTGGCATATAGGGCTCCTAAGCCTGACTGCACCGCTTAAGCCTCTGGCGCTGTGCTGCTGGAGCTAACCTGAGCGACAGGCAGGATGAACAAGAGTGCCACCTACAGGCTGCAAGGAAGTCGTTTTTCCACTGATTATTATCTGGTAAAGATAAAATTATTCCATTCCAAGTCAGATAAACTATATAAAAGTTGGTATCAATATGAGAAATGTATGTTTTTGAGGCATGAACTTGGCTAAACCGAAGCTAGAAATTTGACAAAGCATTTCAGAATCAGAATTACTTTTTACTTAAGCTTACAATGGTTGAAGAGTGGTTATCTCATCACTTAAGATTGGTATTTTAATCCTATAACCAGTGCAATGCATTCTGGTATTTGTAAAATAGTCAAATTTCTAAAACACCTTTTTAACTTCAAGCATTCAAAGTGTTTTACATCAAGGAACCACACTTATTTACACACACATTCTCACACAGTGTACGGAGACACTGGAGACGAGGCGGGTCTCTTGTCCAAGGACACAATGAAAGCATTCATCTGTGCTCTGTGCTGGAATCGCTCCGCCAACCTCTGGGCCTGGATCTGACTGCTCAACAATTAGGACTGTGCCGTGTCCTTGTCCTAGACACTTTCACCCACCTTGACTATGAATGAATGTAGAATGTAGTATGTGAATGAGTGACTGATGGTAGTCGGCGGCTGTGGAGGTTGCTGATGCAGATTGGTGGACACGTTTCGATAAAATAGCACTCTGCATGAGAATACTGAATACTGAACTAAATAATCAAATTACTAATCATCTCTGCTGTTATAGAATTTTATGTTTTTACCCCAAGTAAGGAGACTTGCAGGTTTGATTGTCAGTCTGACCAACACTCAATCACTCGCTTTGTCCTTGAATACTCTGAGACTCCCACCATCCGAATGCTTACAGGTTTTAGATTGATTTTCTGGTTTTCTGTCTGTGTCTCTATCAAAGAAGCTCCTTGTGTAAAGCCCATGGTGAGCAGGAACCACTCCTGTCAAAGCTCCTGTCAAAGTCAATTAGCAAATGAATGAATATGGGAAGATGGTTGGCTGTTTTGCATACCTCAGAACAGGTGTTTATGGACTTCCAAAATTACTGGATGTTATAGACTTCCTTCTGTTAATATAGTCGAGTATGTAATGTGTAATTTGACTTTTAAATAAGACACGTATTGCTTTTAAATGAAGACGAATAGCACGACGTATTAAAGTAAGTAAATTTCCGTCATAAATCAGGCCTCGCCAGACTCTGTTGACTGGTGCCACTGAGGGTTGCACTCTCACTCAACCCCCTCCTGTCGAAACGCTGATGTTTTTCTAATTACTCTGAAAAATGACGAGCGACCAACCAACCACGCCGCAACCGGGTGCCAAGACATACATCAGTCTAATTGGCTCAAATGGCTCTAATATATGCCACCGTGTTGCCTTCATGGATCAGCAGCATCGCCTTTTGAAAATCAATACGGGAGCGATGCCGGGACAGAGGGGATGCTGCGTTCAATAAACGCACTGACGACTTTGGTATTTGAGTGTTAATCTTTTCCCAACCGGGCGCAGCAGAGAAAACGGTAATAGGCAGTAATTGCAGAAACATTAAGGCGTGAGATGGAGACAGGAAGTGTGAGATATGTGGTGCATAAAGCGTGCGGGGGTGTGTTAGTAAAGACAGCACAATGCAAAATACGGCTTTGTAATGTGTCGAGTGGGAGGTTCGCAAACATGGACTTTTAGTTTATCATTAATATGGAATTACTGTGGGTGCTGTGCTTGAAGGCTCTCTATCTGACACTAGTCAATCTTTAACCATTGTCAGCGGTCCAAACTTACTCCTCACTTTCACGTGACAAGTTTATGTGCACTTTTCACAACTTTCAGAAGTCAAAACAGTTTGCCATCACAATAAGGCTAACAACAACTAGAACTTCCTTGTTCAAAATGAGGACGATGAAAACACTTTATATCACTGCAGACAGTCCACAGTGGTCTTATTTTACTTTATTCTACAGACGCTTTAAACATTGTGGATAAATAAAAGCAGTTATCCCAACCTCCCAAGAAGTGTAGGATAGCAAAGTACTTATACAATGTCACAACGTTAAAGATTTTGGAACTAAGGAATAGGTTCGATACACCACAGGCGTCCTGATTTTGAAACCCTGATAGTTAAAAAAAAATGTTTTTAAATAATAGGCTATAATTTTAAACATAGAAAAGGCCTAATATTAATTTCTTTATGTTACATGTGGTCTTATTCACCTTATTCCGCCCCGCCCACTTTGGCCTCTTCTTCGGCTCTCTACTAAAATAGCACATAAAATAGATTGATTAGTGCAAAATGTTCAGTGTACAAGCACACCAACAAGTCTACAATGCATCGATTCTCTGGGTGGCCTAAAAATGGTTTTGTGGTCCGAATAACTTATTTGCTGTTGAGATCTGCCCTGTGGGTAAACGTATACAAGCTGAAGGGGCATTACCACAGACAGTGGCGCCCACAGCAGCTTTTGGAATAAGGTGAAAACTGATAAAGCTTAAGACCAAGCCTGAAGGTGCAGAGAGGGTGCTATGCTTCCAGCAGTGTTACCCCAGGGCAGCTGTGGCTACAAAAAAGTAGTTTGCTACCACCGAGAGTCAATGAATAATGCAATTTGTAAATCGACTTTGAGAGTCTGTTAAAACACTACAAAAATGAATATGTTGTTATTTATAGGACTTGCATCAAAAGAGAAAAGTTGATTCGGTGGAGATTCAATTCAATCACAAGGTTCGTGTGTGCTGCTTGACAATTCAAAAATGATGTGTGATGTTTTATAAGTCATGGGTCATCGGCTGCCATGTAAAGCTGTTCTTGGTCAGATCATGTTTGCGACGTCCACACACATAATCATCTGTTTATCTCAAACAGAAGCAGAATCATTAACAACACATCCTCTTGTTTTCTCTTTTTCAGTACAATCTGACGCTTGTGATCAGCCCACACTCTGCAGGTGCTTCATCTGCATGAGAATATCTTCAAACACATCAAAGTCACCTTTAGAACAGTTGGCAGAGGCACAGAGAGGTTATGTGATAAATATAAATCTGTGATGGGACTCTAATGGATTCAACACATTTGGATTTCAGTTCTAATTATCCCTGTAGGAAAGAAGAACAATCAAACATGTTTTATATTCATAGCGCTATCATGATAGAAGAATTATGTAAAGTGCAAATAAATGAACATACTACTAGATAAAAGTAGTATATTAAAGTGAGAGAAAAGTGATTCAGATGTCACATTAGAAAAGAGCAAATCTAGCTCATCCTTGTGTATAATCCCATTCATTATTGTTCAATACTGTATGTATTTTGCATATGGCACAATGTTGTGTCATAATAGTTGAACTGGCACAGATATAAAAACATGCATCATTTTCCATGTTTAAATTAGAATCAGACTGTTTAGAGTCGACATAGATTACATGAACATTTCCATCGCCAAGTACACTTTTATATTATATACTCTGTAGTGGGCATGTTGTGCTCAGCAGTATTTTCTTCTTTGAATCCTGCCGCGTGAAAGTCTGATTCTGTGATATATAGAGGCTTCTGGAAAACGCCCTTGATGAAGCACAACTGGGGGGTCTTCTCATCACTCCTTCAACCACTGACTTCTCTATCTCTATGGTCTATCAGAGATTAAAAGACAGGGGGTAGAAAAAACTATATTGGCCAGGCGGACACATAGATCACTGTCACAACCTTGGAAATGCAGTTTGGCCTTCCTCAGAGGACATTTTGCCAGGAAATAGTCTTCTCCCTCCTCTGCATCTCCTGTCTCTGCTCCACATGTCTTATAAACCTCAGCAGATATTGTCAGTGGTCTTTAGGTGAGCCCATAAAATACTCGGGGAAGCAGACAGGAGCAGAGAGACGCTCTGTGCAGTAGCAGAGGGATTGTGGTCGTGGCTAAAAATGAAAAGCTAGCAGCCTTGGGTATCGTGAAGCCTTATCACTGGGTTACAGCTGTAGTCGCTCACACAGGTTTAGCTGCCGTGTACTCCACATCTGTGTGTGTGCGAGAGAGAAGGGCTAAATCATTTCACTAAACAAGGTGGGAGCGGACTGAAAGAGACAAGACAAAGCATTTGAGACTCGTGGGCTTCCACTGATTGGCATGAAAATTGTTTTGTAATTTATTTATTTTTTTTAGTTTTAAAGGCGCTGTACCAATTTTTACTGTTTTGAAACACATAACTACTTCATGTACCAGATTTTTGCCTGTGTAAAGTAAAATCTATTTTGCCCCAGTACAAATACATTGTAAAAGCTTCTATTTGTGTGAAAAAGAGACCACAGTGCTTTCTCTGCATCCATCTACAAGAAGCAGGAAGTGCGCTGTTGGCATACTAATGTTTGTTAGCATTAAAAGTGACAGCAAAACTCACTCAGGGTTCAGAAACTCGTAAAAAGTGCATATAAACTGGTGAATATTTAGGATGCTGGGACTGCATTAAGTAAGTGAGCGATGTAAAGACTTCAGAACAAACCAGTTCTGTTTTTCACATTTCAAAACAGTGAAAATCAGGTACAGCGTCTTTAACTTTTCAACAATATGTTTTGAATTTGAGAATATAGATAAAAAAATATTTTCTTCTTCAAGCGGAGGGTGCAGTGACTGCTATTGTGCTGCTGACTGAAGCATTTGCAAAACTAAAACAATGGCCGCTAAGTGATTGACATAGTATATTGAGCACTTAAAATAAAAATGAGAAGATTATACAAGTGCTTTGCTCGAAACATGCATGTGGAGATCAGTTGATTAACTAAGTTTGGGGAGATGACCCTCCAAAATTCAGTAACTGCGTGTCAAAAACAAAACAGTGTCGGGAAAATAATCAGAAATGCAAAATGTTTCAGCTGTAAAAGCCCCACACTTTGGGAGCCACTTCAAATTAGGCCCATGTTTTATGTTTCCATATTACTTCACTGTGCTTTTTCTCCTTTTTTTGTGTCTCCTTTGTGGTTTCCATAGGGACAAGAATTCTGGGTTAATTCATAGCTTCTTGTTTTAGATACTGAGGAGCAAATCTCTGTTTTCCAAAGTGGACGAATTTGTACTTTGCTGTGGAGCAGAAGGCTTCAGTAGATATATATTTTAGCAGGCTAAGGAGCTGTGACAGGCCCAGCTTAAGTATGGCCTTAGTGTGAGTTCAGCCGGTCCTTGTGCATTCCAGGATGTCACCATAAACAGTGGCTGTATACAGTGGAGATAGCAAAGTGCTGAGTGATGCAGGATAGACTCCAGTGCAAGGACAGGCCACACACACTACACTTACTCATACTACTATATTTAGAGTTTTATATGCATTGCAGTCTGCTTTAATGGATATAAACTAAAATACATGGATAAAAACTAAAAGATTTAATTCTATGTAAAAGATCTACAGAAATGGAACCACTACTACAATCCTTACTCTCTGTTGTAGCAACTATAATTCCATTAAAGCTGCTGTATGTGCTTTTCAGACCGCATAAGGAGGAAGTATATGCATTTAACGCTGTATCCTTACAGACTCTTTGGTAAATTATTTTTTTAGCATGTGTAGGGCTTTAGAAGAACTTTTTTTCAGATGATTTTATCTTTTGCAAACTTGTAAGAAATGTGAGTCGCACTCACACGAGGCTTTTTGGGTCCACCCGGTTTCACTTTTCTGTCTAAAAAAATCAGTTTTAAAGCAATTCTAAAGCAGTGCTAGTTTCTAAAATGAATGCATACCAATTGTGTAGGAATAAGTTAAATGTAAACTTCCTCCTTTCACAGTTTGAAAACCAGGTACCCCAGTTTTAAGCTAATGTAAGTATTTCTTTCCCATCATGTTACAATTACAATCATTCAAATTGTGATTTCCACTTCACGGTTTAATCTTGCAATCATAATTTAAAATTCTCTCAGCAATTCTTCAGTAAAGTGTTTTTATACTCCAAAGGCTCGCATTTCTTTGAATAAGTAAATTAAAGAGATGATTCCCCACTCTGCAGTAAACAAACAAGCGAACAAGAAGAGCATAGTCATTAAATCCTGTGCTGTATAGCCTTACAGGGCCCTGTGTCTGTTTGATTTAACCAGCCACATCAGGAGCACACAGGGAGCTGATGAGTGCACAGTGGTGTGCACGAGAACCCAGCGAGACTCACTTAATAAAATGCCAGTTACAGTCGCCATGTACTACTTGGGCCTGTGAGTAAATAAACCAGCAGTAGCACCCAAGGGACGACAAATGGGGAGAGACAACGGAGCGTGCATGCATACAGGAGTTAGAGACACAGCGACACGCACAATCGGCTGCATGCATCATTTATGAGACAGAGACGGGACATTATGTAACTGATGCAACTGTACCTTCATCGTGGCCCTGCTGCAGGACCAGGCCTGACAGCTCCAGTCGCCACGGGAGCAGGCAGCCTGAACCCTGGCCCTGTTCTCTGACCTGTTTATGCTCCAGAGTTAGTAGGTCACACTCTTAGTCACAGTGACATACAGGGCCAGTGGACAGTAATGTTTGCTATTGTGACATACAGTAGAAAGCATGTCTTTCTCTGAGCGTGGAGTCTGTGCAAGCTGTTCATTTAAATACTCATCTGTCTCTAGACACCCAAATATGTGCTCGTGAAATATATCTAATAAATAACACATTGTGAGTTCGCTATATGTGTAAGTTAAAAGCACAGTATGTACATTTCTGGAGGTATAGAGTCATTTGCATAATATAAAGTTAAAACCATACTTCGAAACCTTGTCGATGGAGATAGATATGTTTTATGACATAGTGTGGAATATTATAGCTAAAGGAACAACAAGCAGGAGGAGGCACAGGTCAGGTAAAAGGCAATTTTGTGGAGATGCGACCTCGCTCCCAGGAAAGACACAGGTTAAATGTAAATGCATTCTGTTTTTATCATGGTTTAGCGGACAATAAAACAGATGAATTGTGTCCTACTCTTATCGTGATGTTATTTAACTTAACATTTCCCTTTAGGGTGAATAATTGTAATTCTGATATGAATTCTGATGAAAAATGCGTCTTTTGGATATAGTGCATTATTCTCTTGACTGTGGCAGATGTGGCCATAGCTGCCTTAGGGATTCCAGTTTGTACAGATTGTTCGACTACAGCTTGACCTGGTGGAGAGGATGTGTTGCTCACGAACAGGAATACATTTTGCACTTGTCTCAGGTGTCCACTTATAATAGCCACACACACCACGTTTCTCTTTTGCCTTTGTCAGATTATCAACCTCTTATTTTACAGTTTAGCATACGTTCTAAACCAGTTTCCCTTTCTAATGCAACACTGTTCCTATTTATCTGGCCACAGCAGAAGCAAAGTGTTTACACAAAGTGAGGATGATCGTGATTCAAGTGTTTACATGTTTATTTTAGCGAGATATAATTGCTTCAACAACAGCCAGAAAAATACTTTTCAAAGGGCATTTTCTTTTAGATTCAGCGCCAAATTGGTTTAGTTTATGTAACAGACCGGCACCGGGGGACTTCTCGTGACTGCAGCAAATATTCAGAAGCAATAATTGGTGGCGACAAACTAAACTTGTAGCTTTTGTGTGGATGTCTGGGAATTCCTGTGTGTTGGAACAAGCAAACAGACCTACCAGCAAAGACAAAAGACTACGTGGGGAACTCTATTAACTGAATAATGAGAGCAGAGATGATTCCAAAGCTACAAAGCACAATTAGGATAACTATCTACAAGCAGTGGTCCCAAAGTCAGTGTCTGAAATGCAGCCAGTGGGAACAAGGTCCTTTTTGCACCGAACTAAATTATCTGGATGTGTTTATTTTGTTGCCAAATAACAAGCTTGTACAGACCACACATTGTTTCAGATGGATAACCAAAGCAGCCACAGTTTAAACAGCACAGTGAGAGGCAGCAGGCAGCAGACCACAGCACAGTCACACAGAGACGAGGTTAATTGGGAGCAGAGACATCCCATTTCCGCTACAGTCAAACAAGGATTTATATTTCAACATATGGAAGACAATTGTCCTGTCGACTGCAGGGTTTGTTCTGCAGTATGTCAGCAGTGGGACAGTTTGTTTCTTTTTCCACATTGAAAATGAATTTTCTCTGCTTGTTTTGGCATTGCATTACTACTGTTTTTACATAAAAGATCGTACATAAATATACTGAGCGTGAAAGAAATGTAAGCTTTGTGTAAGAAGAGAAAAAATCAAAACAAGATAAATTAACTATCTGCTTTAATATATGGTTGCTAAATTTATATTTAAAAGGTACAGTAGATAACGTTCTGAAGGAGGAAAGTCATCTGCAAAATTCCATACAAAGAGAAAGTTAAAACCATACAGAGATAAGTTTTATGTCAAACTGTGGAATATTTCCAAGCAGGTGGAAGCTCTGCAAGGGCAAATTTCAAATGTGTCAAAACGCAAACTTCCTGAATAAAATAATGTTATTGGGAGAAACATGCTGTGAATCTAATCCGGGTGTATTAATGTCATTCAGGAGGCAAAAAAAAAGAAAAAGAAAAAGTGAGACATTGCAATCTTAAGGCCCCACGTGCATGATTTCACTTTTTAAAGCCCTGAAATAAAAGTGTTTACCTTTAGGTGTTTTGATTGCCCTTGAGTGTTTTGGTTGCACTAGAAACCTTGAAAAACACCCTTTCTGGAGATGTTCTTACTTCTCCTGTAACACTGCACAGAATAGACACTTTGAAAGTTTGTGAACAAAAATACTCTTCGAGATGGAGGCAAAAGTGAGTCAGTTTTGTGGAGATGCAAGCCCACTCACATTGAAGACTTTTTGTACATTTTACTACAATAAAAAAAAAAAAACAAAAAAAAAAAAACATGGATTTATTTTAGTCAATTTTTTGGCTAAGTTACATACTGCACCTTTAAGTTGAGTTTGAAAAGTAATTTAAAAGTGAACATTTTACAATAATTATTTTGAGCCATAATAATAAAATGTTCTCCTCAAAACACATCGATTCATTCGAGTTTGTTTGAGTAATCCTGCATGTTTAGGTTGCCCCCAGACATCAAAAAGTGTAGTCCCACTGTGTGATGTCATCTGGTGGTTTTTTCAAGTCTATAATCTCTCTCAATCATTTCAACTCTCAAATCCCCTTCACAAAAACATACTAAACTTGATTTATGTCTAGCCTCTTGAAACTGCGTTCATGCACCTGCAGTTCTCACACTTTCTAAATGCAACAGAGATGATTTTTCTTCACAAAAAAAAAAAAAAAAAAGTTTGTCTTTTCTTGTTTGCAGTGCATACAGTTTTAGTTAAACTATAGGTGCAAATTGTTACACAACCACAAACCCTGCCAAGCAAAACATACAGTACCACTGCAGATGTTACAGACCGACTTCAGAGCTTGAGGTGATGCAACAGACACACAACCTATAACTGTACTTTGGAATGAATGGAAAATACTGCTGCTTTGATGGCTACAGCTGCCAGTGTCAGTTTGATTACACAAGTTGAAAAACAGGGGCTCGTTTCCTAAGGCTATCATCTTTGGTGCATCTCCAGAAAATAATAGCAGGCTTAAAGACAGTAGGATCTATTAGCTGAACTTTTCAACTTCAACATCTGTGTCGGTCCATAGTTTGTGCATACCAAGGATCTTCAGCAGAGATGAGCTGGTGGGGAAACAGCACTAAAAGCTCCGGACAAGACGAGGTCGTTGGAAGGGTTAGCTGAGTAATGTTTAGAGGATGTGGGGCTCGGGCCAAACCCAAAGTCATGACCCCAAATGTTTTTACTGCTGCACAAAACAAGCACATTTCGTCACACACATTATTGTTCTGCTGCACATAAACATAGATTTAACTTAGAAGAAAATCATTAAAACTCCATGTTAACTAAAGTGAAAGTAAAGTTTATCATACAATTTGTACCATTTGTGAATGTTCTTAGAAGTAGGTCCATCTTGGAGGTTCATACTTGGTAATTGTTGCAGACGCAGGGAGAACAAGTAAACTCAGAGGCCCTGCACAGTTCAGGAATCAAAATATCTTAACGGCTGCTGCCCCACGTTGAAGAAAAAGCTAAGACAGCTGTTCAATCTGAGGAAGAGTAAAGCACAAACAGAATTTTGAATATGTGTTATTCTTGTTGTGTTCCCATTTTCACTTTCAACATAATATTCATCATCGTGTTCCATCCAGTGCAGGATTCTACAGCTCACCAGTCATCTCTGTTCACGTTTTCTTCCGATTGCACCAACGTATTTTATTCCTGTCCATGGTCTAATGTTGTCTGCATTAATCTTAGTCACCCTTCTTTGCTGCTCTTCTTTCTTCTAGAAGGATTCTCTGGAAGGATTATGACGGCCAATGTGACCAAAATACCTCAGTTTTCTTTTCTGGAAGTTCTCAATAAGATCTTCTTCTGGGCCAATTTGTCTTCTGATTTCTGTTTTGGTAATTTTTTCCATCCATGTAATCTGCAGCATCTTTTTTGCTTTCTCTTAATGGAAATCTCCAGATTAAAGCAGAACTAAGTAACATTTTACATTATTAAAGGTCTTTGTAAGTCCGTGTGGTGTTGGCATATGTATTTTTGGGGTGTTTGGAGCACCGGTCATCTCTCCTTGCCTTGCAACATTTGCCTACATCGACCCATAGATAACAGTCCTGATAAACCAACCCTGTTTTTTTATATATATATATATCTGGCAACATGAAATGTTTGTTTGTGACTGTACTTCCTCATTTCAATAAAAAATAAGAAAAATAAGCAAAAAATAAGCTTTTGCATCTTTTCACTACCAAGTAGTTTCCAAAGAGAGCTACAGGGGGAGCTCTGTTTCTTTGTTCTGCTTTATTCAAGTTCTGCAGCCAGCAGTTTAATCAACACATTTAGCATTTCCTTTGTCTCTGAAACTTAAAAGCTCTTACAAAATAATGGTGAAAGCTAGTTTGCTGGATTTGGAGTCCATAGAAAAGGTACGGTGTAGGCAAATACAGTAATGGCACCGTAGCAAAAGGTGGATGAGAAGAGGCTACTTATTTTTGAATAACTTCCAACTTCCAAAGATCATTTTTATTGAACCATGACATCACACAAACCACTAGACCAAGTTCAGCCGAGGACAACTCTTCAAAGAACCACATGAACCACAATGTCAGCACAAGTTGCATTTATCACTATCAGCTTGTCACAATAAATCAAGCACACAAAGACAACATATTAAACTTCAGTTGACTAAACTTTCCTGCATTTGGCTTTAGAGTTCAATGTAATTTCATTCCCTCAGAGTCGAGGTCCAGCTGCAGTATTGAAAACCTATAAATGACAAAGTGTGCGGTCTTGGTGAAGTATGTTTATGTATTGCTTATTTATGGGGCACGCGTTAAAAAAGGGTAAGCTTCAGGACGACCCTATGAGTCCCAAGAGGCCCACAGGAAACACATGGGCTGATAGGAAAAATGCAGGGCTGTAAATCTGAATCAGTCTCATGTCAGAAAAAGTTAGCAGTCATTGTTTATTTTTAGAAGTCATCATCTTAAACCCCACCCAGGCCTATTCTTCCTGGTCCTGTCTGTTGTTTTTTTTAGCCCCAGTTGGGTCCGAGTTTCGATTCACTGGGCATGTGGTAGATTCAACTAAGTAGCTGAAACAACACCAGCACCATGTTATCCTTTTGTTTGTCAAACACTGACTGTCTATTCTATCCACAGATGGTTATAATATGAACGTATTTAGCCATATTTAGTCAATGTTAAGATATTTTGAAACATAGAAATAACACACTTATCTGTAGTGGTGGTGGGTACTAATAACAATAACATTTACTTACATCTATTTGGAGAAATTTGTACTTTTCAGAGTAGTTTCCAGACACCATTTTTGTAATATTTTATTTGAAGTAACAAGACTCTGACTGGAGTAAATGTTTTAGTTCTGCTTCACAACTTCAGATATGATTTGTTTGGTCATTGTTTGTGTCTTAAGGCCCGAAGTCACTGGGATAGGCTCCAGTCACCTGCGACCCCTAACGGGAAAAAGCGGTAGAAAATGAATGAATGAATGAATGAATGAATGAATGGATGAATGTTTGTGTCTATTCTTTGAAAATATCAGAATCAGTACATTATTTAGCATTTTATCTGTCTAAACAAGCTACTTTAACTTATAAATTATAAATATGTTTAAAATACATTTTACGTCCAAACTATTTCTCAAAGTATACAAGTAGCATTTTCACTTAATGTTTTATTCTTACTTAACTAAATATTTGGGCCAATATTCTTTACTCCTATTTGAGTATTAGTTTAAAGTAAAGTCATTCTTACAGGAGTGCACTATCATGCAGAACCCTTGTGAGAAAACAGTAGAGGACAATGTACATAAATGATGGAACAGTTATATATATGGAAAGGTCGAGCTTAAGAAGTATGAAGTGTCAAGAAAGGCAGATATAAATAAAATATATGTCATTATAAATAGAACCAACATTTGCATGCTCAAATCTTCTAATTAAAGCTTGGCTACCTGATTTTTACACGCGTAAGAGGAAGTACTCGTAACTAGTTCCTTGCTCTCTCAAACCCTTTGGCACTTCATTAACATGCTAGTTAAGTCTGCAAAGATACGCGTTTAAAAATGTTTTTTGTCTCATCATGAATGCAGCCAAAATATACGAACAGACCTTCAACTCATTCATTTACTCCAATCTCTTGTACTGAAATCAACAGACAGAAACCCAAGTCAAATGAATGGAGGAATTAAAGTCAGGAAACAAAAGACCAGACGTAATTAAGAAATAAACGACTCAATCCAAAATGCCACAACCAGCACGAGCACATCCAGAGCAACTGATCTGCACTATGAGCAAGGAAAAAAGAAAAGCCCATGCTGTTTCAGTCCAGTGGGTCAGTGTAAAGCAGGGAAAGATTATTGTTGTTCCAGAGTTCATGATGTTACCAGAAAAGAGCCTCGCTGTGGAGTCAAAACGAGAGATGCTCATTTGACCTCAACAGTCTCTGGCATCTGTTGTAGCCCCTGGGTTTGGAGACTGGTCTGTGTTTGAATAAAATAAGTTCATGTGCGTTTGATACAATTACTGGACAGAAAAACTGGGCCACAGATAAAAAAAAAAGTACATCTGCTGGTGTATGACTTATTAAGAGGACAAATTGAATTCAATAAAAGTGAAAGTGTTGTGTTAGAGGCAGGTCTGCTGTTTGCTGCATGAGTCATCAGTATTATTAGGGAGCATGGAGAAAACAACTGTGCCAGTGTTGATTTGATAAATAACACGTTTAAAATATTTCCAGATAATTTCTAGTGTAATATTAATATTTAGGAGTTCAATAACCTGTGGGCTCCTGAAACCAATTCAGTGACACATTTTTGGGTGAAAAAAATTGGGTGAAAATCCATTTGGTGTTCAACCCATCTCTTAAATTGACGTTGCACAAGCAGGAGCGTAGTGCCAAATTCTGAGCCCCAGGTACAAACCTTCTCAGTTGTCCCTAAGCAATAATTTAGTATATGATTTATTTATCCCACCAATCTGTTGTTTTTTTTTTCCCATTCACTATTGCTATTATATTCACACTGGTTTCTATTGCACCTAACAATAACTCATCAATTTAAAGACTATGGGGAAATATTATGATATAGTGGGGTCTGTATTTGCAATAAATACTAGATCCAACTTTAAAAACATCTTAAAACATTACTACTATAAGAAAATACTCTGCATATTCATGGTTTTATTTGTTAACCACCTTCCTACAGTAATATATTTCTCCTCAGTGAAACCTTTATCCCCCAGTTGGACACCCCTCCACACCAGTTTATAAACTGTACCACTGTTATAAATACATAAAGTTTCTTGGTTAAAAGTGGGCAATGTACAATTTATACTTAAAGGGCAAATATTGTGCAAAATTGACCTTGAGCTTCTAACCATGTTATAACTCTGTTCCGTCTTTAAAAACATTCCTGTAGTTCTTGGACTTCAGTTTCATTCACGCCATTTTGATGAATCCTGGTTTGAAAATCATCTTCTCGCCCGACCGTCAAAAACACTCCTCTCTGAATTCCTTCGATGTGTGACGTGGCTCTGTAACTCTTATGCTTGTTCTGAGCATTTCTGTCGGCTAATCGCGATCATTACAGCTGCGTCACTGCTCGACGGCCCTTATAGCATTAGAGGCAACGTGGTGCTCATGCCGTTAGATGGTCTCCTAAGGCTGTGACAAAATTACATCGTTCCCTGAAAAAACATGTTATTTTTAGTTCTAAAACATGAGATACTAAAGATACTCAAGAGCATGTTTAAAGGCCAATAAAAGTACAAATGGTAATATCATTCAACATTTATAAAGGTGACCCATTTGTTTCCATAAATGCAGTACAAGGGAACCATATTCAAATCAAATATAACATTTTATATACATACATCAGCGTTGCCACCGCTAATGAGTCATGTTGAAGCAGAGTGGGTTCAGCCAGGCACAGGTGCTGTGGAGGTTTTTGAGTCGTAGTGTAAACAGTAAATGGGTTGTGCTCATTTGTCCCCTTGTCTCTGATGCGCCGGTCTGAATGAGAGAGCGCTTTCCAAGGACTTGCTAAAATAATCCAAACCCTGCGCCTCAGGAACTGCTTTCAGACACAAATTAAAACGCTTATTCGACCATGCATGTGAAGAAACTCACACTACACGACTAAAATAATCATGTTATTGGTGTGTGAGAAACATGCAGTGAAGCTAATCAGGGAGTATTTATGCCATGCAGGAGACTGTCTGCAGACCAAGGCTAAAATGAAAAATAAATATGTTGAGACTCTGCTCTAAAGGGCAATCTTAAAACCTCGGCCAAGTATTCTGCCTAAAAACAAAACAAGAAGTTAGTGTTTTTGTTGCACTAAAAACCTTGAAAAACTCCCTTTCTGTGAGCAGGCTCGCCTCTCCACAGACCTGCTTGTCTCCATGGAGATGTTCTTAATTTTCCTACACCAGTCCACAGAAGAGACCCTCGTAAAACATTTTAAATTCCGTGATGGAATGTGATTTCAATGGAGAAACACTGACCAGAATGTTTTTGTCAAAAGAGGTTTTGTCAAAAGACAGATATCAGAATCTGTTTTGATGACGTTTTGATTGTATTTTTCTACAGATATATTACTTACTTTACCACAAATTATACTTTTTGTAAAGCTCAAATACAATTTCAAGGATAGAAAAATTGTAAAACGTTTCCACCTCTTTTAATACAAAACCAAACTACAGTATCTAACATTTCTACCCTTGAAATTAAAAAATGTTGCTTATCATTTGTTATAAAGACTTAACACTTAAGTTAACGATTGAAAATGTGTGTTATGCTTCTTCTCGTCGGTGGTGCAGTGGTTTAGGGCAGTGGTTCTTAAACTAGGGGTCGCGACCCCAAGTGGGGTCGCCAAAAACTTTTGTGGGGTCGCCAAATTATTTTTCCAGTCGGGAATTAACGTGCTATTTTGTGAGGTGAAACTATGAAAAAAACATATATATACAAATTCAGAGCTGCTGTTTTCGCATTCCTAGGCGCTGTGTGTGCCGCTTAGAGCTTAAATTCTTGTCCCGAGCGAGCCGGCCCGAAACCGACCCGTCCCGCTCTGCTGTCGGGCTGAGTCGGGCTCGGCCCGGGGCAGAGGCGCACGCGTCCGTGGCGGGGCTCGTCGGTCCATGGCGGGGCTCGTGAGCTCCGTGAACTGGACTCGTGAGGTCCGTGAGCGGGGCTCGTGCGGTCCATGGCGGGGCTCGTGAGCTCCGTGAACTGAACTCGTGAGGTCCGTGAGCGGGGCTCGTGCGGTCCTTGTGCGGGGCTCGTGCGGTCCGTGAGCGGGGCTCGTGAGCTCCGTGAACTGGACTCGTGAGGTCCGTGAGCGGGCTCGTGGCGGTCAGAGCGAGGCTTGTGCGCTCCGTGAACGGCGCGGTTCGTCATTCAAACCCGCTTCTGCGCTTCAGGTGTTCCGCTCCTCACAGCGCCTTTTGCGTGCGCTCCCTGTCCACATCCTCCAGACAGTTTCACTCAGATGATGGAGAAAAGTCCCACCTGAGGCTGGGCCTCATGGCTCCTGTCGGTCCACGCCTTTTACTCTCTCTCTCTTCACAAAATCACAGAGGGCTCTGGCTCACTGCAGCGACGAGAAGAGCTCAATCTCTAAATCGTCCTAACTAACTCGTCCTAACTACCTTGTGCTAACTAACTTGTCCCAGACAAGGACTGAGATGTGTCCAATACTAACTTTCTCTATAACCTGCGCAGCCTGACCTGCAACTCCAGTTTTATGTACATTTCTAAGCATATTATTTCATGTACAATTTTAAGTGTTTTAGTTTATCTACATTGTAAGTGTATAGTTGACATTGAAATCTGTCAGATATAAGGCCATCAGTGAAGTGCAAGTGAAAGTTAGTTTTACTGCTGTACAGTGAGGTAAAGAAAATAAAATCCCACAGTACTTTTTTTTTGTAGAGCATTTGACCCAGTGACCCCTGTATTTTATAGACATAAATACAACATTATTTAGTGTATTATTTAATGTCATAATTATTCAGCGTTTATTTGTTCACTTTGTTCCACTTCTTGTGAAATAAATTCTTGTAGTTCTTACATTGCCAGTTGGTTTTTAGTTGATTTAGTTTGACGGAATGACAAAAACCTTTTGAGGGAGTGTCAATAACTATAGGTCTGCCCAAAATCGGCGTGGGAGTAATGTGGGGTCGCCAGACCTCACAAGATTTTTTTGTGGGGTCCCCAGACAAAAAGTTTAAGAACCACTGGTTTAGGGCGATGCACATGTGGTTGCTACCACTGCAGTGTTCTAGGTTTGATTCCAGCTTGATGTCTCTCTCATCTCTCTCCCCATTTCATGCTACAACTGTCCTGTCTATAGAGCTTTCAGGACAGAAAAAATGTGTTTAAAAAAAAAAAAAAAAGGTTTAAAAGGTTGTAACTTTCTATCTCCAAGATGTGACATGTTCTTTTTGCCTGATGAGCCAGTTCTACACCAGAAATTTTGGGATGACTGAATCACAGCCTCTTATCTGTAGCACACGTCTTTCAAATATGGAAGATATCACCTTTCAAAAATACTTGTAACATTTAGAATGAAATTAATTACTTAAATTACTAAATTAATTATTTATAGAATGTGCATAATTTACAGATTCTGCAGAAATGCACACTGTTTCTCTATCATCTATAGTTCTATTTCGTATGTGCTGCGCCCTCTACGGGCTTCGCTATTGGCTAGCCATCTCCTAGGCTCCGCCTAGCCCTGAGGAAAAAATATATCCACCTGCTCCAATCATAGGAGGGGTCCCGCACACCACCTTGACCCCTATATAAGCCCGTGCATTCAGTCCAAACGCCCTCTTTTCATCTCAGCACCTTGAGGATTTTCTTCCACCCAAGAATTTGAAGATGGACTAACCGCTGTCTCGACGCCCGAGGATCTCGCCACCTGCCGGTGTCGGGCCTAAGAGCTGCGGTGTTTGCTCGGCGACACTTCTACCGGAGGACGGCCACGACCGCTGCTTTCTTTGCCTGGGTTGGCGCCATTCCGCTGACGACAACTCCTGCCAGGCGTGCATCTCTCTCCCCAGGGAGGAGAGAGAGCACCGCCGCGGCTTTATGGGCCCCGTCTCCCCCCAGCGCCCTGGTCAGGACCCAGAGGTGCCGGGTCCGGAGCCAGCCCTGGAGCCTGCTCCTGCTCCCCGAAGGAAGGACTGGGCGGACTATGATGACGAGGATGACCACCGCTGCTATGAGGAAGACGCCGCTTCCCTGTTCTCCACCGACGCTGCTCCCCGGGACCGCTTCCCGCTCGTTCTGATGCCGGAGCTGTTCACCGCCGCGTCGGAGCGGATGTTCCTCTCCCTCCACAACCCACGACACCGGTGGAGGATTTCACTTCTGTGGGCGCAGCGCGCGCGGGGGCCAGGCGCCGCCCTGCAGTGCTATGCCCACGAATGGAGCCTATCTTCGGCTATGCCACTCGAGATTGGGGCAAACCTCTCGCGGCCAAGCGTCCAGCGCTGGGGTATGGCCCGTACTGCTCCATCCAGGACTGGTCCTGGGAGTCTGGGGTTCCGCCCATCGAGGATGGGGTCAGGCTCTCCCTCCTACCGTCCTCCTCCATTTGGCCCGGTGGGAAGGCAGCTCTTCCCTCTGAGCGGGACAGACTGACCATGTCCTTTCTCGACAGGTGCTATGCTAATGCGGCTCAGGTTGTCGCGTTAGCTAGCAATATGGCCTTCATCACAGGGTCACTGGACCGAGTCCTCAACGCCGGCTCGGAGCTCGGCGGTGAGGACCTTGAGCGGGCTCGCACCACCACGGCAGCTCTCCTCCGCAGGGGGGTCCTTTTTCAATAAAGGCCGTCAGGCCCGTTACATCACTAAAGGGCATGCTTCTTCCTTGTCATCTGACGTGCGCGCACCGGTAGCGCGCACGGTCACTGATTCACGCTCTTCTATTAGGAGCTCCTTGTTGGATCCGTCAGGGTTGTCTGACGCGCATGCTCAGGGAGCTTGCTCAGTCACACGGCCCGGGGAACGGGGTCTTCTCTATGTCAGAGATAGTGGCTCCCTAATACCCCCCACTACGGTGAGCCATGGAGCACGCTGCAGCCCGGCTCGTGCTGTTTGTGACAACACGACGCGGGCGCGTGTTACGCGCGGCAAGGCTCACGGCTCAGCGCCTGACAAGGCTCGGCGCGGTGCGGCTCACAGCGGAGTCCGCGCCGAGCATCCGCCACGCCGTGGTGAAGGCGCTGCGCTGTCAGTGGCGCCAGATTGCCACGGGACACGGCGTAGTCGCGCCAGCCACGTCGTTCCTACTTCAGTCACGCCCAGCGGCCCTCCTGCTTTTCGCCCGGATGTGCAATCGAGGGCCTGCGATGATGCCTTCTCGGCACATACCGGCGACGTTTCCATGCCGCTGAGGGGTGTGAAGCGTCCCGCTGCACGTCTCCCGCAAGATGTTGGTGCGGACACGGCGCCGTTTAAGCGGCTCAGACTCGTTCGCCCACAGGCTAGCACAGTACGTGCAGAGCCTGCTGTACCAGACCGACCCGGTAGCATCACGATCACGCTCCTGATGCACCGGGCGGCGCGAGGCTCTCCTCCCTGAGCGGGCCCCCGTCTGCACCAGCGGGTGCTGACAGTGGCGGGCCAGCTCAACTGCCTATCTCAGTTTCCACAGTGCGTCCTCTTCACGGAATTTTACCTGATTTGGAAAAATCGCGGGCTCCTCTCGAGCGTGGCTGGACAGGGCGCTCGGAGAGGTTATGCACTTCAGTTTGCGCGGGAGGCCACCGCCCGTTTCGGGGTGTTCTTGTCACGCGACTCCACAGCCCCGCGAAGCTTGAGGCTCTGCAGCAGGAGGTGTCCTCTTTGCTGCAGCGGCGATGGTGGAGATAGTGTCACAGGAGGTGCACAGAGGACTGTACTCCCCGTATTTTCTCGTTCCCAAGAGCGGAGGTGTCCGTCCCATTTTGGATCTGCGGGTGTTAAACGATCACATCGCCACACGTCCCTTTCACATGTTCACCACAAACAACTGCTGGAGTGTGCCAGGGCCGGAGACTGGTTGACGTCGATAGACCTCACGGACGCTTACTTCCATGTGCCTATAGTTCCGGAGCACAGGAAGTTCCTGCGTTTCGCAGTGGGGGAGAAACAGTACGAGTACCGTTGCCTTCCGTTCAGGTACTCTCTGGCCCCTTGCACCTTCTCCAAGTGCGCGGAAGCGGCGCTGGAGCCACTCCGCCGTCCGAGGTATCAGAGTGCTGGCGTACATCGGCGACTGGTTGATCCTGGCTGCTTCTCCTCAACAAGCGGGCGCACACAGCGGCAGTCCTGTCGCATGCATTTCCCAGCTGGGTTTTGTGGTGAACCAGGAAAGAGCTCCCTGCAGCCCGCACAGAGCGTGCTCTATCTGGGTCTGCAGTTGGATTCAGCGCAGCAGTCGTGAGGCGTCTCTTTCAGAAGAGCGGAGTGCTGCGCTCACACAGCTTGGCCGGCTGATCTTAGGCTCCCCGCTGGTTCCGGCCCACCGAGTCAGATCTCTACTGGGCATGATGGCGGCGGCGCACCCCGTTGTTCACCTGGGTCTGCTTCACATGAGGCGCCTTCAGCGCTGGTTCTCCCGCCTCAGGCTTCACCCGTCCCGGGACAGGGGAGTGATGGTGCGTCTCACACCGGCGGCTCAGAGCGACATCCTCTATTGGCTCTCCCCCGGGCTTCTCCCAAGGGGGGTTCCCCTGGGGTGCGTACCACTCTACACGGAGGTATTCACGGACGCCTCCCTGTCGGGCTGGGGGGGGAGTGTTCGATCGGCTCTCTGTAGGCGGGACTTGGACAGGACCAGTCCGGCACATCAATCTCCTAGAGATGGAGGTGCTTCTACACTTTGCGGCACAGTTGGTGGGGAGACATGTCATGGTTCGATCAGACAACACTACGGTTGTTGCTTATCTGAACAGACAGGGAGGGACCAGGTCTCCCAGCAGAGATTCTCATCTGGGCTGCCGGTCACCTGGCTTCTCTGAAGGCTCGGCACGTCCCCGGAGTCCTGAATCTGGGTGCGGACAGGATGTCCAGGGGGGGGCCCTTCCGCGTGACAGTGGGGTCTTGCCCCAGGCGTGAAAAGATATCTGGTGCAGGTTCGGTCAGCCAGTGGCCGACCTTAAGCCAGTGCAGAGAACGCACAGTGCCCACTGTGGTTCTCGCTCAGGTCCGCAGACAATCCACCGCTGGGAGTGGACGCTCTGGCACATCGACCCTGGCCCACAGGACTCCTGTATGCCTTCCCTCCTCTCCATCTCATGTTGCCCCTGTTGCAGAGGATCAGGCAGGAGCGCTTGACAGTGGTGGTGGTGGCACCGGACAGTCCGAACGCCAGGTGGTTCCCGGGCTTGGCGGAGCTGGTGGTACAGGGCCCCTGGCCGCTTCCAGACCGTCCCGGGACCTTGGTGCAGGCGGAAGGGTCCCTCTGCTCGCGTCCCGTGCTCGGCCACAGGCTCATGGTCTGGAAGTTGAGAGGGGGACGCTCCTGGGTCAAGGACTCCCTCGCCTGTCGTGGACACAATCCAGAGAGCGCCGCGAGCTCCGTCGACTGTAAAGGCTTATTGCTCCCGGTGGCGCCTCTTTTCAGCGTGGTGTGGGGAGAGAGCGTTGGACCCGGTCTCCTGCTCAGTCCAGGGCGTGTTGGAATTTCTCCAAAGTCTTCTGGAGGGGGGTCGGGCTGCCTCCACTCTGGGCGTGTTCGCGTCAGCCATTGTCACAGGTCATCAGGGCTTTGCGGGCTACTCTGCCCGCAATCACCCACTGGTAGCGCTTCCTGCGGGGGCCCTTAGGAGGAGACCGCCTCACCGACGGACCCCTCCTTTATGGGAGCTCCAGGTGGTCCTGGGCGGGCTGTCGGGACCGCCCGTTTGAGCCCTTGGGCGATGCAGAGCTGGACTGTTTGTCCTTCAAAACTGCCATGCTCATGGCCCTTGCCTCGGCTAAGAGGGCGGGGATCTGTGTGCGTTGTCGGTGCATCCTACATGCTTGTCCTTCGGCGCTGATGATGGCCTGGTGGAGTTGTGGCCCAACCCGGCATTCTTGCCTAAGGCAGTGACCTCGGCCTTCAGGTCTAGGGTCATCCGGATCAGGCCCTTTTTCCCGCCCCCTCACGCCTCCGAGGCGGATGCTCGTCGCCACCTTTTGTGCCCTGTCAGGGCTCTACGCTGCTATTTGGATCGCACGGCCAGCTTCAGGCGTTCGGACCAGCTGTTTGTTGCTTTCGGAGCCAGGGACCGCGGGGCTCCTCTCTCTTCTCAGCGCCTGGCTCACTGGGTATGCCGTGCGGTGCGTGGGGCGTATGAGGCGCAGGAGTCGGCCCCCACCGCTGTCGTTACGAGCCCATTCTACGCCGGGTGTGGCGGCTTCCACGGCCCTTTACGTGGTGTGTCGGTGGAGGATGTTTGCTTGGCTGCGGCCTGGTCATCCTCCTCTACATTTGTCCAGTCATACCTGCTGGACGTTGCAGCAGGGTCAGTCGCTCATTCTGTTTTGAGCGCTGGACATGCCTGAGTACTCTGTGCTTTTCCCAGTTAGGTGCTCTTGATAGAGGCGGCTTTCTGGGTATGGGTCTCCATTGTATGGTGTGTGACCTGAGGCACTTCTTCACTTTTACTTCACGGGTGTGCCGGTGCTCTTGGTAGAGGCGGCTTGTGCGCACCCTCATTTTGCCTTGCGAAGTACTGGCGCTCTTGGGAGAGGCGGCTGGTGGTACTTCGGCATGTGTTTTGTGCACATTCTTCAGGTGTCCTTGGTAGGAGCGACCTGTGTGCATGTACCTTACGTGCCTTGGGCACCCCGGACCTTGTGGTTTGGGGTGGCTGGGCATGCTCCAATCATACCACGCCAGGCCTGCTGGGAGTACAGTGTTCCCTACGGCCTTCGCGTAGGTTTTAGCCAATAGCGAAGCCCGTAGAGGGCGCAGCACATACAAAATAGAAATCTAAGTTACCTAATGTAACTGTAGTTCTATGAGTATGTGCGTAGCCCTCTACCTTCAGGCCCATCAGGCCTGGACGCTCCTTATCTGAGTGAAAAGAGGGCGTTTGGACTGAATGCACGGGCTTATATAGGGGTCAAGGTGGTGTGCGGGACCCCTCCTATGATTGGAGCAGGTGGATATATTTTTTCCTCAGGGCTAGGCGGAGCCTAGGAGATGGCTAGCCAATAGCGAAGCCCGTAGAGGGCTACGCACATACTCATAGAACTACAGTTACATTAGGTAACTTAGATTTGTTCTTTTTTTACTTGTTGGTCACCATGTTTGTTTAGACATGAAGGAACAGTGCATTTCCCCATTTGGTTAATCCTCCTGTTAATTTTGCCCATTAGAAATCACAGATATGGTTCCAGACACAACATGTGAAAAAGTGTACAGTCTTGGCTGCTCAGGCAATTGTTCTTTTGTCAAAAAGACAGTAGTTGCCTGCTTCTAAAGCTTACATTTTAGTTCTGTTGGATGCACACGCCAAATTGTGCACACACAAAAAAAAACGTTTAGCTCTGCCCCATGTGCAGCTGAAACGTATTCTTCTCAAAATGAAGCCCTTTCCTTACTTCTTGATCCTTCTCTATGTGAAATATGCTCCAATGCTTTCTGTCTCTCACAGGTTGAGCTCTTTATCCCACTTGTGCTGCCCGTCATCAGTTTTTCTCTTGTCCTTGAGTCTTGGGTCAGATACGGGTTCATCCTGAAGGGTTAATGCTGACTGGATGGTTGTTGGGAGCGATGCATCTGGTGCCTGACACTTTGTAGTTGAGCAAAAAGGGTGACAAAGATGTAGAGGTGGGCCTGCACTCAGCAAACTTAAAAGCACATGGGACAGTGCAAGGTGGCTTTGTCCTTTCGGTAATTGGGGTTATAGTTTCTTGCAACATGATCTGGAGCGTGCAGTAAGATCTTTGTCATCGTGAATACTGATCCAGTTCAGGAGACTTCACTGGTTGGCAGACTGGTTAGAGGTTACTGGTTTGATCCAATCCACTTGATAGCACATTATATAAACTGAAAGGTTTCCAAAGTGATGCACAGATAACCATTGAACACAAACAAATAATCACTCTACCCATGGTAAATGGTAAATGGTCACATATTTATATAGCGCTTTTCCACCTTTGAGGCACTCAAAGCGCTTTACATCAAGGAACCATTCACCCATTCACTCACACATTCACACACCAGAGTACGCAGACACTGGGGGAGAGGCAGGTTAAGTGTCTTGCCCAAGGACACAACGACAGTATTCACCTACAGGAGCAATTGCACCACCAACCTGTGGGTCAGTGGATCTGACCACTCAACCAAGGATGTTTATGTCAGGAGCGGGATTCGAACTGCTGACCTTCGGATCAAAAGACAATCTCTCTGCCAACTGAGCTACTGCCGCCCCCATGCTAATTAAAATAGTAAGAAACCAATCAAATTGTGCCATGTACCTTAGTTTTTGTTTTTTGTTTTTCTTGTTGTCAATCCATCGATGAATCATTGCGCAGAGATGAGATGATTGTCATAATTTAAGTCAAACTTTCAAAATGCCATCCATTTGAAATTATTTGTATGCCAATCTTCTGTTTGAAGGCCAAAAGCAGAATAACCTCAAGTTTTTTTTTTTTTAACTACCAAATTAAATAAAGCAGCAATAAACTGATTCTCTGCATGGTGTACATGTCAAAAGTCAAATGGCTAGGGGTCTACAACTCTTTTCCAGGAAAACCAAAAGAGAAATGACTGATGTGTTAGCAACTGCACTGTATTCCCTTGAATCTCGTATTTCTATTAATTCACAAGAAGTTGGTAAAAATAAATAAATAAATAACTTGTGAAAAGAACAGCTGAACGGGCGGTTTTAACACCGCTTATGTAACTGTACAGAGTGTGCTCACAGGGTCAAATATAGCCTCCGACGTGTGAGAATCAGCGCTCCTCTTCACACTTGAGCTGTGATGGAAGTGAGGTGCGTTTGTGCGTACGCAGAAGTGCATGACATGCTTTACATGGAAACACTGGCAAATGCTAAATCATTCAGCCATATCCCACTAACATGCTCCATCACGAAGTCTGTGAGTTGATTCTTCAAGTTAAAGGTGCACTATGTAACTTTTCTTTTTGTAACTGCTTTACCTGGATTGGAATGTTTTACAGTATGACATTATGTCTATGTTTTTAAGGCTGTGACCGGGGACTCCACTGGTCTGACTTTGCCCAGTGGATCATCTGCTTGTCTCCATGGAGATAGATAAGTACCATACAGTGGAATATTTATGAGCAAAAACATCTGCAAGAAAGAAGCAACTAGCTTCACATAACTATAGCTTATGTCACAGTGTAATGCGTTTTCTTGTACACTTTATTCTGGACATTGAAGGGTCTTTGTTCAGACCAGGGTTTGTTTACCTGACAGTTCCTACTGCTCTTTCACAGTCTTCTTCAGAGTGTTACTTGATGTTAATGTGACGTGTCTTGTCCACTGATTTACACAAGTTTTGACACTGTTTTCGTACTGGTGGAGGCAGGATGACAGCACCATCTGCAGTTCAACTTCTTCAGGATATTATCTCTGGTATGGGAGAGTAAAAAAGACCCCCAGTCCCAGTTTAAAGTCCCATTTGCACGTTTCTGTATTTCAATTGCCTCCTTATTCCAGCAAAATGATGATGATGAAGATGGTTGTGGTGAACAATCAGGCTTCTATTAGGTCTACCAATTTGTGTCTTCAATGACATTTTTAGAAAAATAAGTTCTGCCGCAGGAAGTAATCAGGTACATGTTTTGTTTTTAAATCAAACAGAGAAAACACTGAAAAACCCCGACATTTTTGCTTGTACATATTGCTCTTTGGGTGTTTTCACACGTTAGTGCGTTCTGTGGAGTGACACCAGCGCACACTAGATTTAGTTCTGTTCACATGGGCTGCTCTTCATTCTACCCAAACCCACTATGAGTGATCAGCTGACCTCTGCACTTATCTCCTTGACAACGGGCTTCCAGAGGAAAGGGCCGCTTGGATACACACGCACTGACTTGCCCCAGCATTGTACGTGCTGTGTTTTTGGTAAATGCACTATGAGAGTGATGAGTGCTGTGGCAGCAGAGACAAAACTGCAAAAGTGATGCAAAGTTGACCCAATAAGCCTCATCAGATGCAGGTTCTGTAGTGCCCACTCATGCAAATATACACGGTCCAATCGCTTTTACCATTACCACAGACTGTGCAGTGACGTTTAGGTTTCGGTGATGTTTACTGTGCTCCAGACTGCAGCTGCCACGTTCACACCAGGACAACCGCGCCGTTCCCCGACCGAAAGTCCCTTGACTTCAGCCTTTATTTTCCCACAATAGAATAAAATGCCTGCCCTACGTTTGATTAGGTTTCACCCTCACCTCATTGGTAAAAAGACAGTACAACGATGTAATGAGATGATTCATAATTAACAATTACTTTGAGGCGCAGAGTACTGTGGATTACACTCCCAAACGCCACATGTAGTTGTTACAAAACACCACGAAACCAACAGGTCTATCCGTCCTTATTTTCAGTTAATTATTGAAATCATTGCTGGATCACACTGAGAATCCATCTGCACACATTGTAGCGGGTATAAACACTCAGGGAAGAAAAAAAAAACACTACCATTGACAACAGCCATTTCCCATTTTAATAACTGCTTCCTAAATGGATCATGCAAATGGAGCAATGAATTAGCGAAAGGGAGGGTGATGTGCTATCCATCTGTGGCTTTGCGTGTCCCTGATACCGAGACCCTAATTGACGATCACTGTCACTGGTACTGCATTTCAAAATGGGCCGCAGCATTGGCCCCAGTCGCATAAATTAAGACGCCTGCTGTTGACTAATTGCGCTGATTAGCATTAGCTTGGTGGCAACTAAATCACATGAAAATCTATTCGGACACAAGAGGCAATAATGAAATGTCAAACAGCCGAGAATCCAATTCATGTCAACGCTGCTTTTGTAGTTAGTACGTACTATAGGGTTAACGCTTGTTAACTACGGCCATGTAATTCAGGAAATGTCTTTTTTTCTTTCTAAATATTGTATCTTGATTGGAAGCATACATTCTACATAGACTGAATCTAGCAATTTGTTTTTATCAGCAAATAAGAATTAGCCAGGAAAAGATGACATACTATATAAGATTACATGCCTGTAGGCTTGAGGGAGGGTTGGCCAAAGTACCATATACTTGATCAAAAACAGACTTGAACTTGGGAAAGAAAAAAAAAGTCTGAAATGTATTTATTTTAACATGGCTATGCTTATGTCAAATGTTCAGCGTACTTATCCAAAAAGTAAACAAACAAAAGAATATATTATCCATCATCTGCAAATCGCTCATTCAGATGAACAGTAGAGACTAAACGAAAAACAGAAAATCATGGACAGGCAAGTGACAAAAGTCATTTCACAATTACTGGTGCGCAACTAATGAATGTGGTTTTAATTGTCCATATCAATTATAAACCAATTGTTGTGCATCACAGCCTCCGGTGTTGGATAGAAGAGATAAAATTGTTGGTACAATGGCATAGCTCATAGCACTCTTGCCCCATCAGCAAGAAGATCCCAAGTTTGATTCCAACTCTGTGTGGATGTTTTGATCAGCTCTTCCTGTTCTCCCAGGACATCTCCCATGGGACATCAATAAAATGAACTAACTAAGGACAAGACAATGGCTGAGACCGTTGCATGGCGAGTTAAACCAGCGACCCTAGTTTTCCCAGCCTTAAGGTGTATCCATTTCACTACTGACAGAAGAGTTGAATTGTTAAAGTTTCAGTTGAAGTTGATGGTTTCAAGTTGGTTTCTCTGTTCACTAAACATGGCATGAACAGTTAAGGGTATGTTTGTATGTAACAGTCTTCAGTGTGCAGACCACTGCTTTACCATTAACACCATCTGTTTGACAGTACTGTGCAGTCACTCAGTTTAAGATAGATACATTTAATGTTGTACTGTGGAACATTTCAGACAAACTAATACAGTCTCCATGGAGTCAAACTGGTGGTGAACCCTACCAGAAAAGTTACACAGTGCAGCTTTATCCTTTAGCGTCAAATAGCGCACAGTGGATCTACAAAGTGCATGATTGGTTGGTCATGGGAAGAGCCGGCACAGCAGAACTCAGACTGCTGGACAAGTCTCTGAACGCTTGTTAATACATGGCTTCTTTACAGCGGCTGTGAATTCATGCATAGCTTCGGTAATTGATTCTCTCCATTGGTGCAAACACGAGGAAGTGCTGATAAGACACTAAAGCATGCATAGCGATTTGTGCGAGGGTGACACCAGAGTCGTGGGGTGTCTTCTTCTTGCTCAGGATGATGGATAACCGTTCAGAACTACATTGACAGGGTGGGAGCCAACCAGCTAGCATAGTGAGCTAATGAAGCAAGTAGCGTGACAGATGCCATTAAATAAAGACATACACAGAGGGGTAAAGCTTGTCAAACGAAGGGATTATCCAATGGCAAGCGTGACAAACCACACCTAATATTTCAAATTCTACACTTTCTGGCACCCAATGTGAGATTCATTAATGCCAAATCCCATGTCTTATTTTTATGCAACGGGTTTACCAGCTTAACCATGTGTGGCTCTGCAATGCAATGCTGATTAAAGTTCCATTTTGGAATATGTAAATGCTGAATCATGTTATTAACAGCTCTTTATGGATTTATGCTGTACCCAGACTTACAAATTTGCCAGTTTAATTTCACAGTTGACAGTGTCAGGTGGAAAGATCACACCTTCTCTGACTAACATACTCATTTATCTGAGCCTGGATGCTAAGAGGCATAATCAACCTTGAAAATTTCCCTCCCTTCTGAAGTCTGTTCTTAGACCTGTCAAAAGTCTGATGATTGAACACGTCATGTCAAGGCTAAAAATGAAAAGACTCTTACTCAAGGGGAGCACTTGACATTTCCTCTAAAAAGTACAACCAGGTTTCTGAAAGAGCATATTAACCACACAAGGTTGAATCAAACATGATCGATACAGTACAGAGGCCAACATACAGCGTCATTGGTTCATTCAGTCCTATATTCTTCATTGTATCCCTCAATGTCAAATGAGCTTTTCTTACTTGAGTTCTGCCAGCTTCCTTTTCTTCCAAACAACTGCTTCTAAACCCAACATGCAAGTCTTACCATGATTAATATCTTCTGTAACTTACACTTACTCTATCATCCATATACAAATCTCACTTTCTCATAACAACAAACATAGGCCTGTGTAATGGACACGGTCACAGTTTTTGACACAGTTTGTCAGATTTGTGCATAAGCTGCTCATTCAGATACATTGTCAACAGGAACAGCTGGTGGAACATTTGTGTTTCAAATCTGCCACGAACAAGTCCTTTACACCACACTACACTGTCATCAATAGACAACATGCTGCGCACCCACCGCCGATTCCTCTGTCACTGCGAGACACAAAAGATGTACTGTTCTAAGGCTCTGCAGTTCAGTAAAATGTTCAGTTTAGTGTGTGTTTAACAGGATTATACAGGTGTGCTGCTTTATTTATTTTTTGGTGGCATAATGGTAATTTCAATGCTTCAATGATCTTTAAAATATTGAAATGTGATTTTATATTCTACTTGGATATAAATATAATATTCTCTACATTGCCTAAATGTAAAATAGATGCATTATATGCCTTAATTGATTTATTATTAAGTCCTGAAGAATCACAGCGCCATAAAAGGAGTTGGAATCGATCCCGTGTCACTGTGGTCGGCCAATCAAAGAGCCAGGTATATGTGCTATCCACTCAGCCAATAAGCAGCAGGGTAAGCATTTGTAATTATATAGTTCTGTATTTATATATTTCTGGCTGACTGGTTTTGTCATAACCTGCACATGTCCACCATCTTCTATGCCTTTTCAACTCTTATTTAATCTTGTTTAGTTGACAACATTACCCACATTCATTCGTGCAATAGTTTTATGGATTATTGTGTTAAATGCTGTTTATTTTTATTTTTTTATTCACCTTATTCCGGAAGTTGCCTTACGTGCCGCCGTCTTGTTTCTGTTGTAATAGTTTACATGGAGCAGACGAGCTCAACAGAAAATAAGTTCTACACGGACTAAAAAGCCGTTTTCAGACTGCCCAGGAAATCGGAGCGTTGTTGACTTGTTGTTGCTCGTGTTCATTAAACATTTTACACAAATCAACCTACTTTATGTAACATTTTAGTGGCAAGACATTTCCTCGTTCCTCATTAGCTTTAACGGAGTTCTCGTCAAACGGGAGTGCGTTTACAACAAAGGTGCAAAAAACAGCAAAAGTGGGCGGGGCAGAATAAGGTCAATAAGAGACGCCCATTTTTTGGACTTTTATTTTGCATGGATAATTATAATTGCAAAATAACTGATCAAATAAAGGGGACTAAAGTTTGTATCTATCTCTATATCTAGTAATTAAAACATCTGTTATTGAAAAAATGCAAGGTAAATGAGGTTAATGCCGTGGTCTGAAACATTTCCAGCAAATCCATGACATGTCCGTGAAGACAAGCAAATGGCATACGCCCCACCAGAAAGATTGTAGTGCACCTTTGAGGAGATGTGCTATTTGGATTAAGCTGACATTCAAATCAAAACTGTGTGCAAACCTCTGAACGACACAGGATCACGTTGTTGACATGTGCTTGTGGACGGTGAAAAGGCCAGTGCTCTGTTTACATTGACTTCAACATACACGCCACATGCACCAGATCTGACGTGACAAGACAACTGAAAGATGGGCAGAGAGACGGCAGATGGCACTTCTCCCCACACTTTCACACTGGGACATTTGCAGCATACCAAGTCTCTTATGCTCCATGTTTTTACTGAAGAAAATAACAGTAAAAAGGAAACTGTCCAAACATATTATAATCACCTGCCAATAATTGTGTAGTAATGGTCAATTTAAAGACACATTAGCCTTGGTATTTGAAATATAGTATGCAAGAATAAAGTTAAAAGGTTGATGGATTACTGAAAAATTAGCCAATTAAAACATAACTTCTGAACATCGCTTCTACAGCTCTGACTTTTCTCATTTATTTCTACATGCCTTGAGTATCGCTTCTTGTATTCTGACCTAAAATGAATGACAAAAAGATTTAAGGAATTGTGCCGCGGAATTTCACCTGGAGAATATTACAAATACTTTTAAGGCACACAGGTAAGTACATTGAGCGAGGCCTTAAGTTCCATTTTCTTAAGTTAACATTCATTGACTTTGCAAGGGTTTCACGTGATGTCACTCATGTTAACAATTTCCTTCAGTTCACTTTGAAAACCTCAGTTGTTGGGTTCATTTTACACATGTTAACAGGCTTCATTTTCCACAGTTCCTTTAGTTGACATCCACATATCAAAAGTAAAACAGTAAGGCACGGCAAAGGTCACAGGTCAAAGGTATGATTAAAGGCAAGACTAAAGGCAAGGCAAGGCAAGTTTATTTGTAGAGCACAATTCGTACACAGGGCAATTCAAAGTGCTTTACATAAACAGGAAAAGTTGCATTAAAATCACAAAACACAAAAAGACACACAGAATCATTTTAAAATCATTTTAGAATAAAGTGATTTAAAAGAGAAGAGTGCAGATAGATCTTTCAGTCGTATGCACGTCTAAAGAGAACTGTTTTTAGCCTGGATTTAAACATTGTCAGAGTGGAGGCCTGTCTCACATCTTCAGGGAGACTGTTCCAGATTTTAGCTGCAAAAAACTGAAATGCTGATTCCCCATGTTTAGTCCTGACTCTAGGCACCAGCAGGAGGCCGGTCCCTGAGGCCCTCAGATTGCGAGATGGTTCATATGGCACTAACATGTCAGAGATGTACTTTGGTGCTTGGCCGTGGAGAGACTTGAACACAAGCAGAGCTGCTTTAAAGTCAATTCTCTGAGCCACAGGAAGCCAGTGCAGAGACCTGAGCACAGGACTAATGTGATCGTACTTCCTGGTTCTTGTCAGGACCCGAGCAGCAGCATTCTGGATGTACTGCAGCTGTTTTACAGCTCGTTTGGAGAGGCCAGTGAACAGGTGCAGTAGTCTAACCTACTGGAGACAAATGCATGGATAAGTCTCTCCAAGTCTGGTTTAGACACTATACCTTTAATTTTGGCAATGTTTTTAGGTGGTAAAAAGGCTGTTGATGTTATTGATTTGATGTGGCTGTTAAAGTTCAGGTCTGAGTCCATTATTACCCCCAGATTTCTAACTTGATTTGTCGGTTTAGAGCGAGAGACTGGAGGTGACTGCTGACACTTTCTCTCTGTTTCTGCGGCCCAAAGGCGATGATTTCAGTCTTGTCTGAGTTTAGCTGAAGAAAATTGTTTTGCATCCACAAGCTGATCTGTTGGATGCAATGACAGAGTGAATCCACTGGTCCATATTCACCTGCCGTCAGTGAGACATAGATCTGAGTGTCATCTGCATAGTTGTGATAAGACACATTTGTGCTGAGTATTAACTGACCTAAGGGCAGCATATAGAGGTTGAACAGAAGGGGTCCCAGGATTGACCCTTGGGGCACCCCACAGGTCAAGCTCACGTGGTCTGAGACACAGTTACCAATCTCAACAAAGTACTCTCTGTCCTCAAGGTAGGACTTCAACCAATTTAGGGCAGTGCCAGTGATGCCCACCCAGTCCTCTAGTCTCTGTAGGAGGATCCCATGATCGACAGTGTCAAAAGCAGCGCTCAGATCTAACAGAATTAAGACTGAGGCTTTGCCGCGTCAGTGTTCAGGCAGATGTCATTTGTCACCTTGATAAGAGCAGTCTCAGTGCTGTGATGAGGTCTAAAACCTGACTGAAAAACATCAAATGAGTTGTTTATTAAGAGGAAGTCAGTGAGCTGTTGGTAAACAGCCTTTTCAAGGACTTTGCCTAAAAATGGCAGATTTGAGATGGGCCGATAATTTTTCAGTTCTGAGGCATCAAGACTGCTCTTCTTTAGGAGAGGCTTAATGACCGCAGTTTTCAAGGCCCTTGGGAATGTTCCAGATTGAGCGACATGTTAACTATGTGAGTGAGTAGTGTTAACAAAGTGCTCAGAACAGACTTTAGAAATCTGGTGGGTAACACATCGAGGCAGCATGTAGAAGAACTCAGACTGGTGATGATCTCAGTTACAGGTGCAAACTGAGTCAGCTCTAAATGTGTAGGTGGTTTTAAAGTTATTATTTGCACTGTGGAATATATGGCATTTTTAATGCCCTGAACCTTGTCATTAAAGAATACTGCAAACTCATTGCACTTAGCAGTGGAAATTAGTTCTAATGGCAGCAGAATTGGAGGGTTTGTTAGTCTGTTTACTGTTGCAAACAGAGCCGAGTTATTACTGCAATTTCAATTATTTCAGAAAAAAATCCTTCCCTTGTTTTACATAAAATGAGGTTGTACATGTATAAATCTCTTTATGAATCTGGAGCTTTGACTTGCGCCATTTTTCGCTCCAGCCCTGCGGCACTCCCTTTTCTGTGCCCTGACTGTCTCATTATTCCTCCATGGCGCCTTCTGCTTATTTTTAACCATTTTAACCTTCATAGGAGCAATGGTGTCCAGAACATTCAAGATATTAGATGTAACAGAATTTAAAAAGTCGTCAACATTTGAACATGAAGGATTTTCAAAGTTTATCATTTCCATGAAGAGTGCACTTGTGCTGTCATTTATGTGTCTCCTCCGAAAACTGCAGGACCAGTCGGTGATTTGGGAATAACCGACAGGTCAAAGAAAACACAGAAATGATCAGACAGTGCCACATCGACCACACTGGCGTTTGAAATATTAAGCCCTTTTGTAATTAGCAGGTCCAGAGTGTGTCCTCTGCTGTGAGTGGGGCCACTCACATGCTGAGTAAGACCAAGGTTTCAAGGACAGCATCAAGCTCTTTAGCGTTTCTGTCGCCAAACATTATCCACGTGAACATTGAAATCACCTGTAATGACCAAACCATCAAATTCTGTGCATACAACTGAAAGCATCTCAGTAAAATCATCAATAAAACCTTAGCAGTGCTGGGGAGGCTTGTACAGGACAATGTAGAGTATGGAGGAGACTGTTTTAGCTCAATTTTATAGATAAATACTCAAATGATGAAAACACCCCAAAAGACAACCTCTGGGTAACTATTTTATCTCTAAAAACTGCACAGACACCTCCACCCTTTTTGTTGTCGCGTGTTTCAGATTCAAACTTGAAGCTCGGTGGAGTCGCTTGTATTAGTACTACATTACCCCGGTTTTTGTCAAGCCAAGTTTAAGTTAAAAACATAAAATCAAGATTATAAGAAGATATAAAATCATTAATTAAAAGTGATTTGTTACATAATGATCTGACATTAAGCACAGCAAGTTTCAGATTGGTTTCAATGTGACTGGACGTTATCTTTTCACAGGGAATATGAATTAAATTTCTAAGATTGGACAGTCTAACTGTCCTTCTGTTCTTCTGTGTGACGTGACTACAGATATAACACAGGGCCCCGGGTTTGTTTGACCATTTTCATGACCATAAGTCCGGCAACGCTGAGACCCACTACATCCTAGCTATGGGAGATAACAGTTCTGGGGAGGTGGGTGAGGCGGCGACGGGGGAGACCTGGTGGAGGTTTGGGCAAAGGCTGAGTGGGGAGAGCTGGGGGGGCTTTGGGTGATGGACCAGGTGAAAGGTGAGGGGGTGGAGGTGCAGGTCGTTTTTTTGGTGAAGCAGGAGAGTTGAAGCTCCTGGGTGGTATGGTGGGCACAGATTTGTACGGGGAAGAGTTCATCATTGTTGACATCAGAACTCTTGATCTTGCTAAATTAGGTGTGAGTGGAACCATCTTTACTCCTGATTTGATCAGACTTTCAAGATGGTTGGGAAGGACCTGGGTGAAGGTGGAGATGAAAGGAGAGTGATGATTGAGTGGGAGTAGATGTTGCAGGGGACCCAGGAGGGGTGTGAGGGTCGGGGTGGTGACAGGGCCGCTGCTGGGCCTGACACTGAGTGGTCCAGTGCCTGTGATGAGGACCCGAGGGAGGGGGGACGGATGTTGAGCTTGAGTCCTTCAAGGGCGGCGGTGGAGATCGTTGTGGTGCTGCAACTGATGAGCTCTTTACTGGAGGCAGTGTAGGAGATTTTGGAGCAGCTGGAGCTGAATCCTTTGCTGGGCCTGGTGGAGCTGCGGTTGATAAAGCCTTTGTGGAGTCGGCTGTTTTGTTACTGCTGATGTTGAAGCATTGACTTGGTCTCTGGCTGATTGATCCGGTGTTATTCTCTCATTCCTCTTTTCTCGAACTATCTGTTCACGACCCTGTCCACGGCCATTCTGATGCCTGAGAGCGTGGAGGAGGTTTTCTGTCAGCGCCCTCACTCCACCTCTGCACAGATGTGGGCCCCTTCCCTTGAACAGGTCCTCTCGTTTCCAGAACAGATAGAAGTTCTCAATGTAGTGCAATCCTCTAGGTGCACACTCTTTGGACAGCCAAGTGTTCAATTGTAGCAGCCGGCTAAACTTGTTGATCTTCCTGTCAATATTTGGAAGAGGTCCACTGATGAATGTTTTGATTTCTACTTTATCAAGCTCCTCAAATAATTTCATGAAGTCTTTTTTCAAAACTTCAGTCTGCTCCTTTCGAATGTCCACTGCACCCACGTGTACAATCAGCTGTTTAACTCCTCTGTGTGTGGACAGTACGTTGGGAAGCAGTGACGTAATCTCAGAAACTGTGCCGCTGGGGAAGCTGCATGTTTTCATTCTTCCATGTACAACTCCACTGATAGCACCGTCTCCTATCAAGAGTGTGTCACTGTCCTTGACGTTTGGCACAGACTGTCTGTCTTTCTGCTGCTTTTTATCAACATCATGGTGGCTACAGTTTTCTCGTTCTGTAAATTCAGTCTCTGATAGTGGCAAAAATCTGTTTGTAAGCTGTATAGCAGGCGACTTTACATTAGCTTTGTATCGTTTTGGTTTTGCACCGAGTTTGACCCAAGATGCAGCCGGCTGGTCTTTACCCAGTTTTGGGAAAGACACAGAGTCGCTCCGGTTTAAGTTGAAAGTAGCTTTTCTTGAAAGATATGTAGACTTCTTACCCCTCGGTGACACTGGAATTGTATCGTGAAGTCCTTTTTCAGATTCTAGAGCGAATATCCGTGCTTGTAGCTCAATTATTTCATGTTGATATTTCCGACAGCGTTTACAAGAGTTTGTTTGACTTCTCTCTCCGGACATGTCGCTGGCTCGTCAGATAGTTTGTTAAAAATGGAAAAAATTATCTTAAAATCCTTGGTTTCCTTCGAAAAGTCATAATCCAAGATTTATAGAGGAAAAAAATTGATTTAAAAGCAAAATAAATAAGAAAACAGCTGTAGCAAGCAGGAGCAGCAAGGAAAAGCGTCTGCACAGCAGGTTTTGTGCCCGCATTGAACCCCGGAGCACAAATAGGGAAAGACATTTGTAGTTCCCCAGGACAGAGCACATTGATAATTGCTAAGGTAGAGCCAAACATACCGCGTCAACAACGAAGCCATCACACTGTGACGGACCAGCCCAGACACCAGCTTCAACAAGGACCCAGGTGGAGGACAGACCAGCCTGACCACGGCTGCAGCAAGGACCCCCGGACTGTTAGCGCCAGCACACCATGACGGCACTACACAGAACATCTATTACAATTTGCTGTGCTAAATAATGAACTCTTAAAGTAAAATATCTGTACCTGACAAGAAGAAGACTGAGCCCGGGCGCGACCAAGCGCGACCTGTCGGCGCGGCCCACCAAACCGGAAGACGAGCGTATCTGAGACACAAGAACTTCTATAGGTGGCTCCACCTACTGGTCGCCAACCCAAACTGTCACAGACTTATATAATCGAACCAAAAGTTGCATATCTTGACTGTGTTGACATAAATGTTGTCTGTTTACAAGGGGAATGTTGATGTTGACATCTTGATTCTCATTCTTGATCATGTAATATGTCAACCTTCTTAGAACTGAAAACCATGTCAATTTTCTGATACTATGTGAAGTTTTGATACTCAAGATATAATCAATACCAAAACTATATACTTATTTGAACAAGTACTGATTCTGAAAGAAAAAAGTTTCCATTGATAGTGTTGTAAAGTCGTCATGCTCCATGTTCCAGCATGTACCACACCACAGTGATGGTGGTGGGAATTCAGAAAGAAACTAATGCCGTTGGTCGCAATGAACAAACTTCGTAAGAGTCTCATTTTATCAAGGGCAGAAGAAAGTCAGAGCATTTTAACGGATTGTCAAAGCTCCAAATTGACAAGAGAAGTGGATTTCTGCAACTAAACGGCTGTAGTGAGTCAAGCCTCTCATTGAATACAAATGTACTGCAGCATTGATTTGGGGTTTTTATTTGTGGAAAGATTTAACCATTGTCTCATAATGATTTAACATTTTTCTTAAGATTGTTAATTGGTGATCGTATTAATCATTGTTCTGTTTATTATTAAAACAGTGTTTGCATAATAATTTCTTTAATAAAATCACTAGCAAAGTTAAGCCATTGATTTTTTCATTCATTCATTCATTCATTTTCTACCGCTTATTCCCGTTAGGGGTCGCGGGTGACTGGAGCCTATCCCAGTGACTTTGGGCCTTAGGCGGGGAACACCCTGGACAGTGGCCAACTCGTCGCAGGGCTAACACAGAGACAGAGACAAGGACAGACAACCATTCACTCTCACATTCATTCACTAGGGACAATTTAGAGTTCTCAATTAACCTGAACACAGTCATGTCTTTTTGCATGTTTATTACATGACATGAGTGAATAACTGTCACGTATAGAAAGTTCATATTATTTAGAGTACAACATAGTTTTTATCATTTTAGAGAGATTACATCATTTTAATTATTGGTAAGAGTAAACGTTATATCTTCAGGGTTTCATAAAGTATATTTCTCATAAACCTGTCCAGGGACAAGTTTAATGATATTGGTTCAGTGGAAAGTGAGTCAGATGTACAGATTTTGCAGATTCAGAGCAATCTATGATGTAAACTCTTTAAAAGCACACTCTTGACAAGTAAGGGTTGCAAATGTGTAATGTGATTAGTTTTTAATATGTATTGATTTAATTACAAAGATTGCCATTCATTACCACTGTTGCTCTGTTGTCTAAAAACAAGAGGGCCATCAAAATGTGCATCAAGTCCCAAGCCTTTTTCTTAGAACTGAAATCAAACTTGACATTTCAGTCTCATAACAACACTGCCATCTGGGTCAGTCTGTGGATTTTCATTAAATTTATGCAAAGTTCATCTGTAGTTTTAGCTGTTTTGAACTCTGAAATCCGATCCCTTTTTCCTCCATAAATAGCAGTGGAGTTTCTGTCTGTTTTGTGCTGAGCTAAGCAGACAGCCCCCCCTCCTCCTCCTCCTCCTCCTCTTCCTCCTCGTGCTGCTCGTGCTCCAGTGGCAGCAGACATCCACAGGGGAGGAAGTCATCAGAGCTCACACCGAGACACATCCACAGCGCCTCACGCACAAAACCCTCTCTTTCATAACAAGACACTCTCCGGGGAGGCTGTTTAGAGTAACAGATAGCTATTTATTACAGAAAGAGGCGACGCTTTTGGGGGATTTGTGCTTGTGTGCCTAACTGTCTGGATGTGTGCCTGGCAAAGCGATTACATTACCTGCCCTCACAGCTGCTCCTCTCGAGTGCCGGGGCTTTGTCCAGAGTGAAATGCAGCGAGGTACTCATGGTGTGGTTACAGTCGGTGATGATGGGACAGAAATAGCTTTTCGGATGACAAGTGGAGACGGCCAGTAGATTGCCATGACAACGGTAAATGACACACCTTCGTTATTTTTGGTAGAACAGTGACCTCGGTGTTACTCAAACGACACGCTTGATTCAGAAACGCTTCAAAAAGGAGGCCGTTTCCTAAATCCCTGCCTTGCCCCTTGTTGTTTTATGCAAAAAACATGCAGCAGAACCACCAGCCACCTCACCTTTATCTCTTCTTCTAAGCACCTTGGGAGACATTTGCCCCAACACAGTTAATCTTCTTTCATTGCACTGATGTTGTCTTCAGCTGCTGGGGTCTGCAGCAACAACATTTACATTAAGGCGAGACACTACAGGCAAACTCGTTTCTTTTAATTTTTAGTTTTCTGGTCAGTTTGTGTCCAATCCAAGATGTTTTATTCATTCATAGATTTCTTTGGGATATTGTAACTGTTTTATCCAAATGTATTTTTGTCCCATGTAAAGATCAGCCATTAGAGTAGCAACTACGCATAACAAACTTTACTGAATAAGATTTTAGCGGAACACACTAAATTATTCTTGACATCCTAAGCCTGATTTAAAAGTTTTAATTCGGAAAAATTCAATTTTTTTTAGACAAATTTTCAGTCAGATCTAGTTTACGTATAAGAAAATTGTCAATTTTTTTTGGTAACTAATATCTGAACAAAAAAAAAAATTAAGCCTGGTTCTGTCCATTTTGTCCCAGATATATTGAATTTTAATTGTTTTTACACATAAAATGCCTTTGTTCTATGTGAAAACATTACATGATGGAAAAACTTGTGTTACATTTTTTCTTACATTTATGTGAGTAAACTACAGGGTTTCTAATTGATATCTATCTATCTATCTATCTATCTATCTATCTATCTATCTATTTATCTATTTATCTATCTATCTCTCTATCTCTCTATCTCTCTATCTATTTATCTATCTATCTATCTATCTATCTATCTATATATATATATATATATATATATATATATATATATATATATCTATATATATATATATATATATATATATATATATATATATATATGTACAATGGGCAATTACCATCATCCAGTGTGGGTCCTTAGGCAAGACCCTTAACGCTACTGCCTACCTCATACAATGATGAGTGACAATGAAACGCATGAGATGCCGGCTCAGACGTCGCCCGGCCAAACAAGGTCTGCGTCAGGTGCAGGGGAACCAGTGCACCTTGATGACAAATGGGCTACTGGAACAAGGCACAGATGGGCGAGATGCGAGAACAAGGCTCTGTTGGAATGCTACTACTCAAGTAACCCTAGTCAGAGGGGTTACATGCAAAGGGAGGAGTGGTTACAACAGATCCCTGGAGGAACATCAGACATCTCAGTCCAGAAGAGCGCAGTGCTAGGAACAGCTAAGATACTGCGCCGAACCCTCAAGCTCCCTGGCCTCTGGTAGAGGACCCGAGCTCAGAGATGGATGTGACCACCCGCGGAGGGTGAGCAGGGAATTTTTTTTTTTTTTATATATGATATATATTCACTCACAGGTGTTTCTGGCCTGTCCATAGATCTAACCTCTGCTGCCTCTGTCATCAGTGAACACCCGCTCTATGATGAACACTGACGAGTACAAACCGATGCACATGAATGTGCCTCAGCAGGGTGAAGACTTAATAGGAGCTTATGATTGACCCACATTTAGCACAAAGTCTCGTGGGTAAAGAAAAATATGTATCAAAGCGGCAGAGCTGTTCAGTTTTTTTTTTTTACACTGACAGCCACCATTCAAATGCGCTTTCCCAATCACACAGTTACCATGGCAACCCCAGGCACTCGCTTTTGAAAATTCCCAAATGAAGTGTGGGGATGTGTGCAAATTCCAGCGGGGGGCACCGTGCTTAGCCAAAAACAAAAGACAGCAGAGCGTGTCAATTTGTTTAAGCAAAGCGCCTCAAAAATAAGAACAATTTAGGAAAATATAGGAAGCTTTTCAATCATTACCTGAGAGACTGACATTGTGTCACTGTGCAAGACATGTCACCTATAACTATTATCTATAAGTCAAAATAAATGTGGCTGGTTGAAACAGACAGGGCATCTGGAGTAAAAAAAAAAGTCTGTGCAAAATAACGGTAATAATGGTTTACTAAAATGATGCATAACTTTGGCAAAAGCAGGTTTAGGTAGTTACACCAATATTTAATTTTTTTTTTTTTTTTTACAAAATAACATTTGATTCTTTTATTTAAAGTTCCTGATTCTTTTATTTAAAGTACCCTTTTTGAACCATAACTAAAGAACATTTTGTAGAATGAACTGTACGCCCCGCACACTTATTCCTTATTTTAACCTGCTTTAAAATGAATGCTTTTAGTCTGAATAGAGTAAAGACGTTTTTTTTTTCTGAACTAGGAGTAATAAAAGTCAGGCCCTCTATGTCAAATGTCTTCCCAGACTCTCATTTATTTATTTAACCTTTATTTAACCAGGTGAAAAAAGGTGTCCTGGGCCAAAGTGGAAATTGCAGCACACAATTATAAAATATATATATTTACAGGTTTACACTAAACAAAGACTTGTAAAAGCATGTAAAAGCACAGGCAGTTTTCATAGATTCTTGCACTTTGTTTTGTTGTTGTTGTTTTTTTTGTAATAGTAATAGAACATCACCTGGTGACTCCAAGCTTCTGAGCTTTCAAAGAGGGACACTCAGCCCTTAGTCTTCCACAGTCACAAATGTTAATGCATGATGATAAACAGCGTTCAAACATTAAAGATATGTTTCTGTTGCATTAACATTAAGTGAGCAGCCCAGTTTGTTCTGCCGCACAGACTCCACACTGCTGTCGAGGGGAAGAGGGCATCGATGGGTCAAATGTTAATTAGACCCTGCCCTTTCCTCTGTCTGCGGGCAAGCTCTGCACCCCACTGAGTCCAACTGTGTGCAAACATGTAGAGCTGCAGACCAGGGGCCTCCGTCTGAGGCCGTGAGAGCGCCAGTCATACTGACAGTTAGGAATCTATTTTAGGAAACTGTAAAAATCTAATGTAGATTAGAAACTCATGTCTCTCACAGTGTTGTACTTTATATTGTATTGTTATTTTTGATGAATAAATAAGAGCACATTTAGAGAGGCTTTATAAAGATGAAAGGTTTTACAGAATCAAGCAAAAATAACAACAATAAGTAAATAAATCCTTACAGTGCACTATGTAACTTTTCTGGTGGAGGCCACCATTGCTTTGCCTGGAATGTTCCACAGTATGTGTTGAATTTAAATGTTCAATACTGTGTATGTTAAATATGTTTTTATAGCTCAGCAAATACATCATAAAATCATGCATTCATATTATGAGCAGCTCATTTCTCCACAGATCTGACCTGTGCCTTGGCATGTAACATTCCAGACAAAGCAACAGCATCATGTAGGAGGCAGACTCTCAATCAGAAAAGTTACACAGTGCAACTTTAACAACTCAATACTAAAACTAGTATCAGAATTCGATACTCATTTGACCAAGAATCGATACTTTAAAAACAAAATGTGACCTTTCCTGAACATTTTTAGAATTACCTTGAGAATTATGAGGTCTTAGACCACAAGGGAACATAAAGAAAGTACTACTATTTAGAGTGAAAAATGTCCTTGACTAAAAAAGCACACTCTGGTATTGTGACTCAAGTTTGTAAAGTTTTAAATTCCTCTTTCTCTTCCTGACTCTACTATAAAATCCAGCTATTACTTCTTGTGCTATTTTCATACTTTTCATACTTGTTTTTGTTTTTTACATAATACTGTGTTTGTTTCCTACGATTACACAATCATTTTATCACAGTTTGCTTTTATAACACTGTCCACTTCTGCTGTCCCTCCCACTGGTTTACCTTTGTACAGGCGTTCATTACTCACCCGGCTGAGTCCAGAAGGCGGGCCGGCAAATGGCTCCTGTTAACTCCTCTGCTCTGTGGAAAACAAACAGAAGGTCACTCCTCACACTGCTTTTATCTCCCACACTGCAACTGGAATGAGTTCACCTGCCGCAGTTACATTATGTCTCCTTGTGTTGAAAGTGCAAAGTCATGTTACAAGTACAGGTCTCAGTTAGCAGAAACTTTTTGTGTGATATTGCCTCTTGTATTGCAAATGGGAGCCTGAACTCTTCTTTTTGAACACTGGTTTGTGGATGACCATTTCTGAGTCCCTTTTTCAACTGTTTACGTCTTTGTATGTCTCTGCTGGCCAGGCTATGGAGCAATAACGTATGGCATGCAAGAAAGAATTGTTTTAAAGGGAAAGTATTTTGCATTTTTCATATTGTTATTAGCCTTTAAACATGCTCTTGAGTACCTTAAATTTGCCATATCATGTAAAGTTTATTATGGACTATATGAACATGTTTCGCTGGCACTTACTCAGTTTATGGAGTCAGTAGATGGAGCCTAGCGCTAAACACAAATTAGTTATGTTTCACTTTAAGAGACTGCAACATGCTTTTATCAGGCTAGTAGTAGCACTGAGCATATTTAAATGGGAGAAATGCTCAGAACGAGTCTGCCGGTGATTTAAGGACTTAAAACAGCAGAAGATTCTCAGATAAGTGATGAAGAAAATCTGAAAAAAATGTCAGCGATTGAGGGAGTTCAGCAGGGACTGTTTTTGACGGTCGAAGGGGAGAAGATTTTCAAACCAACTTTCCTCAAAACAGTGTGAATGCAGCTAAATGCAACGGTGTTTTTGATGACAGAACATTGTTAGAACATGATTAAAAGCTAAAAAAAAAATCACAGTAGCAGAATATGTGTCCTTTAATAAGGGCTGTGGGCGACAAAAGAAATTCTTCGACCATAGATATGCCTTGTTCATTGATTGATGACTAAAAATATTTGACGCGTTCTGCTGTCAATACAACAGTAGAAACTAAGTATTAATGATCTGACCACATATCTGACCCAAATGCACAATTATAAAACATCACCATTAGATCACGGAAATTCATTTGTTCAATTAAATCCCTTCTGCTGTGGTCCATATTGATCAATGACAAATATAAAATGTGGTTGATTAATCGACTGAACCGTTTCAATACTAATAAAAACAGAAGAATAAGTCTCAGCAGTCTAGAACTATCAGAAGGAGTCAAAAAATGTGTACAAAAATAGCACCAGCAACGAGAGTGTAATAAGTGGACTTCATAAAGTAGCAAATGATGGATGTCAAGAGGAGCTGCTGTTATTAAGCTGAATGTTGTTATTACTCGAGTCGTCTTTCCCCCCTCTGCGTATTATCACCGCTGGACACATGTCAAAACACTAATACAAAAAGTTTGTTTAACTTTTCATTGAAAAAGAAATGACTCAAAATGCCACTAAGCATTTTGGTCCCCAGAGGGAGATAAAGCTCCAGTGTAAATCCCTGTCCCATAATTTGCTGAGTTCAACATAAATAGAACTCTGCGCCTGTGAGTATCAGCAGACCACACCTAGAGGAAGCCGAGCGTGCCACCAAACAACAGCCCAGGACTTAGCCTCGTGCTCCTGCTTAAAGCCAACAGCCGTCCAGGGCAAAAACATTAAGCACCGCGCTAATTACAAGTCCCACTGCCCTCACAAACCACACTTCGCCCAGGCCAGATTTGGAAAGCTTGTCCATGAGCAGACAGATTAGGACAATGAATGGGTTGCTGATTTGCTGTATGGTGTATTCCTAAAACAAAAAAAAAATTAGAACAGGGAAAGGGTTTCAAGTTCAGAATTGTTCCATTTGGACCTTTTATTGACACTGACCACAGCAAACTATGAACATATCCCCAGAGCTGCAGTTTAAAACCCAAACCAGCACAATTTGTCCTTTAAAATGCAACAGCTTTCTGGAAAACACACTTGCTTATCTACAATATGCTAAATTATGCTAATATGGTCATGACTCAAGCTTTCTCATGAAATGTGTAACTTTCTATAAAAAAAAAAATAAAAAAAAAGGAGTTTCTGGTTTGGATAGAGATCTGTGCAGAGAAATGTTGGGAGAAGTTCATCGAGCTGGTGCAGCCTGGGATCATGACTGTTTCTCCCACAGTGAGTGAGTATCAATATAAATTTAAAAAAACAAAATAGTGGGGTGTACTTAGTTGTATTTTGTTCTTTATAACTCAAAACAAACTAAGTACATTCTGATCTTCTGTGCCTTATTAACCTGACGAAATAGAAACAGGCAATGCAAGAACAGTATCACTCTTTGCCTTTTCTTTGCAGTTTCTCCGTTTATTTACTGACGTCACAATGCTATAGGAACAGAGTCATGCGCAAACCTCCGCGATAAAGTGCCTGGTGCCACAAAGGAAACCCAAACACACACCTCACTGGGACTGTTAATAATTAATGTGCTGCCATGCCTGGATGAGATCTCCTGGCATGATCAAATATACATTATGGCACAAAGTGTAGATGGTTTCTTATGGTAACCAGGACACGGGAAGGAGCAGCTGGTCTATTGTGGGCTGAGATAGCCAGACTTTCAGCCCGTACGAAAAGATGTCTAGAATTTAAAACTTTGTGCTTCGTATATAAAATAGGATCCACATTAAATCATTGCACAGTGAAGATGGTAATTAAAATAGCAGCGGTGTGAAATTAATTGCATATTTGATTAAAACTTT